>OZ035953.1:9633995-10201495 GCA_964034955.1 Orchesella flavescens | reverse complement strand
AGAAATATCACGGAGTATTTATAAATTTTAATATACCAATTTCGATTTATTATGATATTGAATGCTGAGTAATTTTTAATACCAAATTATTTATTGCAAGTTACACAAATTAGGTGCTTCATCACTAAAGAGAAAACCTTGGTATTTTTTAAATCTGGTTGCGATATTCGGTAGTAGATATTTTTTAATCAAAATTTCTTGGTTTCAAAATTTCAAAAAATCAAAGGTTGTTGAAAACACTTACTTACCACTTATGATTAATTAGAATCGGATTATAAATACGAAAAACCGAGTAGTATAACATTCGGTTCAAATGAGATTTCATCATTGTAAAATTGCACAATAATCCCGAACTCTTACCTTACAATATACAAACAACCAATACTAAAAAGAGTTGTTTTTATTACTCCACGCCTCATTCAACCAACTGGTGCAAAACAATGCCAATTTGAGATGAGGTGGCCTCTGCCAAAGCAAAAAATATTTGTATTACGGGAGTGCTGGTCGGTATGCGGTAGTTTAGTCGGTATTTTTAATATGCTTGCGTTAGTCGTTAGCGATAGTTTTAAATCCGGTTGCGGTATCGGTACCACGGCCTGGGTGCCAATGGTCTCCCAGGGGGAAATTAGATTTTCAGCCTTAGGTTTTTTTCTTATGGGGAATAACATGGCGAAAATGAAGTGAGCATAATAGGGTATTTCTCTCAATTTTTCATAAATTTCTAACGCTTAAATATGTCCTTTGTTACATGGTATGTTGGAGGTGGTATTGGAGTTACTAGTTAAGTTGATACTAGATAAAATTGAATAAAAATTTATCCTATATTCATGCACTTGACTGTATTCAGGATGCCCCACGCCATCTAATTTCATTTCACCGGGCCGTGGCAAAGAAAAGTGCAGTTTTTGATTCAGATTGGATTTTGTTTTTGTTGATCTACAAGTTACTAATTATATTAAAGGAAAACTTGAAAGTTACCATTTACCACCGTACTTTAAAGATGTCTTCTGTGGGATATTTGTCCAGTTGCCATTACCCAGCAGTTCCAGGAAGTTGTTAAATTGCGATTTCCCGTTGAATTCTCTGGAAAAAATTCTACTAGAGTGTGATTTTGAGGAAGACGAAATTTGGAGGGTGGGTACTGGCGGTCAATAAATTTAATATTTTTTATCCAACTATTGAAATGCAATAAATTAATATATTAAAAATAAACATTCTAATAATTTCAATAAACGTACAATATACTTAATCTTCATTATAATTACAAATTAGTCTGATGCTTACATACTGTTTTACATAAGTTTTGTATGCAGTTCTCTATCACATTAATTCCATAATTGTTTTGTCACCACGACATTCATAAACGAGGCTTTTATGAAAAGTGTTATTATAAAACCTTAAAATACATTGCACGTCATTAACCTATGCATTACATGCACCTTTTTCTTGTTTTTCTCCCACTTTTCACAAAGCATACGATGGTCATGTTGTAAAAAAATCTCATGATTGAGCAATACATTGTGTTTATAAATATACTTCATGGTGTGGTCCAAACTGGCATCGTTGCAGCAAATAATCTGTAATTCGTTATTAGTTATTGCTATAATAATTACATTTATTCACATTAAGATTGAAGTTTACTAATCTTTTTAAGATTTTTGGTAACATCAAATACATTTTCATCATCTTGAACACCGCCTCTTTGTAAGAGAATAGGTGGTAGGGCAACCCATGTTTTTGTGCAAGTGCTTTCACCCTCTCTATAGCCAATTTATTCCGAAATTGAGGCATTGGTGGGAACAAATGGTGCTCAATTTGATAGTTTAGATATCCCATCCACTAATCACACCAGGAAGATGTTCTACATCCAACGTGTGCACAAGTGCATAATCAACCCAATGAGTGGGTTTCTCTGTCACCGGAAGATGAGAATGAGACAATCCAAAATTCAAAGCTAAATATGAGTACACCATTACATAAAATACAATACAAGGCCAAAGTCCATTTTCATATGCAACCCCCGACTGCCTCGAACTCATACCAAATTCTATCTATATTTTTCAGTAGGAGAATGGCAAAACAAAAATTTGCTAACATTTTTTATTCATGGCTTTGTTTTGGCACATTTATTTTGTTTGATTGGAAAGTTTCAATGAAAATTAAGCACAAATTTTCAGCTTTTTAACCTGATTTAGGGACCATTAATTTACTTATAAGCTTAAATGGAACTTAAAAACAACGCAATTTGGTTACAAACACGTAATTTTTGACTAGCTACATCAATATATTTTTAGTTGACTATTCCAATATATAAATGTACTGTGTACTTTTTTTTTTGGTAAATCACTTGTTTTATTTTATCTCTCATTTTTTGTTTCAATTTCTGTCACTAAGCCATTTTATATCTTTTTTTCTGCCGCTAGGTGGCGTTTTTAAAAAATAATCACTGACACCTGACCACAATTTTATGAGGAATCGATGAAAAAAAAATCATCCAATTTCATCAATAACTGTAGTCGCTATCCATGGCCTAATGAAGCAAGAAATCGGACGGTGAAAGGGGGATATTTTCCCTCCTGGAGTAATGAAGTGGGGTTTTACCCCGTATTCGTTCATAACTTATGGTGTACTACTTGCATCAAAAAATCGATTTAATGTGGCTCCCAAGTTGGAAAAAAATCTTGATTCTGAGAACACGGTATAATATTAAAAACAGATTTACTGGATTTACAGACTGGAAAATGCTTGCATAATCACTAGTCATTAGAGTACTTGAAATAAATCTGCATTATATGTGCATCAGTTTACTGTCTCTGCGATTCCATTTTTGACAGGTTTATACAACATCCAAGTGTCTTCAACTTGGCTTGTACCTCGGACGTACCGTAAGGAGCCATGAGAACTCAAATTCGTAAGTAAACGATAATTTTTATAATACAATGTACGAGGAGATAATACATGCGCTTTCCCTTAGTAATGTAGAATTCACATCATGTTACACATTTTCATGAATAAGTAATAGTTGTATGTATGTATGTATGTATTTATTCTCGCGTCCTTCCTGGCTAAAAGCCCATAGGACGACCAAAAACTTAAAATTTTACAATATAATAACGATGGAGTTCCATATTAAAAGAGCATTTGTAGAACAGTACTACACTTATAACATACGAGGTTATATATAAAATAGTATTACATCATCCCTTGAAAAAACCGGTTTTCACGAAGATACTAAGGAGTCAATAACATAACAAAAGTGTTTTTCCTTAAGTGTTGATAAAATAATATTTGTATCATATCAATTTTAGAATCATATAATATCAGTATCAACTTTTAAAACATACATTATCAATATCAATTTTTAAATCATATATTATCAGTATCAACTTCTAAAACATACATTATCACTATCAATTTTTCAATCATATAATATCAGTATCAACTTTTAAAACATACATTATCACTATCAATTTTTCAATCATAACATCAGTATCTACTTTTAAAATATGCATTATCACTATCAATTTTTCAATCATATAATATCAATAACTAAAATCACACATTATCAGTATCAATTTTTCAATCACACGTTATCTTTCAAATCATACATTATCAATATCATTTTTTAAAATCATACAAAGTCCAGTTTTTAAATCATACCATATTAATATCAATTGTACATATTTATACAATAAAGTACTTTATTATCTTTTCGTGTAATATCTCAGTCTAGCATAAAGTGGTTGCAAAAACAATTATCAAATTTGCTACTATGTTCTTTTTCCCATATTCTCTGAAAGTGCTGGATCGATTCCTCATGGTAGTAATGCTCTATAAATAGTATTTAATGTAGTTTTGAATGGTTTTAAGCGCCAAAACTAAAAAAATAGTCCCATTCATCACCCAGTATTCCTATTCATCGCCCAGAATTCCTATTCTCCCGTTTTGCCGTCAGCTACGTGTCTAGGTCTGCTTACAAGCAGTTTATTATGTACCTTTAGTTATATATTGAAACGACTCGAGGTGTCGTCTGTCTGTCTGTCCGCTCGATAACTCAAAAACGGTTTCACTTTTTTGAATTCTGTTATCACTAATCGAAATCGAAAGGTCAAAAGTAAGGTCGAGTTCGAAAATGGGTCAAATCGGTTCACAGGAACTGCTGGGTCACAGGTCAGGTCAAGGTTTTTGAATAGTTAGGAACATGTTGTGATACATCAAAATGAAGGTACTGGAAAGAACATTTCATAAATGGGGCCCCCAAATTCTTAGGTGATCCCAGTGTGACCTTTGACCGGATATAAGTAACAATAGAATTCTATAGGAGGGGATCACTCACGGAGGTTTGTTGGAGAGAATCACTCTGAGGTTTTGAAAGCAATCTCAGGGGGTAGGGAGGGATCACATAGGAGATGTATCAAAGTGTTTAAATGCGTATCAATGTATTTTAAATGCACAACATTACATCTCGAACTGTCGGGTTTATTTATGATTCATATATATTGTATGACGCATGCTCTCTAAACGTTTGCTGATTTGAAAATTAATTCTATCATACCAACATCTTACAAAGCAGCAAAGTTCTACACCCTTCCTAAAATTCATAAAAAGTTTGATAACTTTCCAGTTGGCCGTCCAATTTCAAGTACTATAAATTGTGCGAACAAAGGAATATCAATGGCATTGGATAGCGAACTCCAACCACTCAGTATGAACATACCAAACCTGATACTGGACACTCCTCACTTACTTTTAAGTTTAAACAATATACAGTTAAGAAAAGATAGGAAATATATTTTGGTAACTGCAGATATACAATCAATGTATTTGGATTTGCCAATTGGAGTTTGCAAACGAAATTGTATGGAGTTTTTTACTAGATACAAGAATGTAACTAATTTTCCATTCCCAATATCAGAACCTCAACTCAAACAGCTTTTAAATTTAAGTTTAGACTATAGCTTTCTTGAGTTTGAAAATGAATTTTACTATCAACACAAAGGAATCCAAATGGGAAACAGTAGTAGTGTATCCATAGCCAATATAACAGCAGCCGTTGAACTTATGAATATGACTAGGGAAGAAATAGTTTTTATGGGAAGATTCATAGATGATATTTTAAAGATCATTGACGTCACCGATATAGTTGACATAGACTCATGGTTAAAACAACTTTTTACTCATAGTTTTCTCAAATTTACATACGAGTACAGCGAAACCAACGTCAATTTTTTAGATCTCAACATAAGTTTAGAGAATAACGAAATAGTCACAAAGCTCTACTCAAAGCCTATGAGTAAACACGAATTTCTTCACTTCTCGTCAAATCATCCGTCTCACATTATGAAAGCTCTGCCGTACTCATGCGGGCTGAGAATTATTAGATCATGTTCAAAGTTAGAAGATAGGATTAAAGAACTAGATTTACTAATGAACAAATTCAAGCGTAGAAAATATCCCACTTCAAAACTCACTCAGGTGTATGATAGACTTTTAACAATTGATCGAATTTCGCTACTTGCCCCAAAATCAAAACTTTTGTGTCATTATCTCTCCATACACAACCCTCAATTACTTCAAAACGTAAATGTTAAGGAAAATAGTCAAGGTATCGAAAATCACAACAATAAAAGAAACATCTACGTTGTGACTCCTTTCCATAATAACATTAGACAACAGGGAAGTTTAATTAGGGAATCTTTTTTGAGAGAACTTTGTAACTCAAGAAACGAAGCAATCAAGTCATGCGTTGAAGATATTAATATAAACGTCGCTTTCAAAGTTTCCAATCCCCTAAAAAGATTTATAGACAAATGGAATGTGGATAGAAAATAACTCACAATGCCCCTATTCTTTGTATATTTTATTACACGAAAAAAACCTTTGGCTAAAGAAAGAGAGAAAAACCCTCCCAATAGCAAAACAACAAAGCAACCTTCAGTTGGTTATCAGAGTACAAAACAAAATATTTTTTGATCAAAGTGACATTATTTAAGTTTTAATTTTAAGTCAACCACTGAATGTAAGAATATTAACAATGTACTATATTTAAGAATATAATTTTAGGTCACCTCCATCCTTTGATGTGTACAAAATTCTCAAGAATATCATGTATTATTTTATAGTTTCCATATCCTATTATATACTTGGTGGAAACCAGCCAAAAGGCTCACTCAACAAACATTTAAATCCTTTTCGTCCAGTACAGTAAGTGTAAACCCCGTTGGTACTTATTAACCTTTATATTATTTACGCAACAACAAAAAACAAAAAGAATCTTCCGTTCAAAATCTAAAATATTATTTGTATCATTTTTATGTATATTATAGCCTGATGATGGTAAAATAAAATACACCGAAACCGGTCGTGTAACTGGAAAAAACGAAACTGTTCATAGTGCAATATCATCTCATTACTACACCTCGTGAAAACAAGTACTTCCTTTGTAGCACTATTGCATCCAGCCGGATCCTTTTTCGTTTTATGGAGAATCCAGATCATCAGTATCAAGATCTTTTTGGCAGTGAAGCGGATAAATTGCTGTTAAATCTGGCGTTTGCTGACCTCTCATCTCAAGAGCTCTTCTGTTCTCAAGTACCTTCAACCCCCAAAGCAACAGTGGATTCACCGATGGATACGTCTCAAGCGGTATCACGAAATAAAAATTTAGAATCAGATTATGTAAATCAGATAGCGACTCTCCTTCAGTTAGATAATGCTAAGGAACTTGCAATTTGGCAATTTCAAGATGACGTTGAAAATGATCTTTTAGTTAGGGAATATCTCTCTCTCATTCACAAAAATGATTGGTATCCAAAGCCTCCAGCTAAAGATAGTTTAGAGGGAATGACAGCCCCAAGTTACAAATTACCAGCAGAGTTACAAGTTAATGTTATCAATAACCTTACTTCATATTTTCAGTGCAAGTATCACCGAAAAAATGTACACGAAGCCACTGAAGCAGGAGTACCGTTATTTAATGTTCTTACCAAATTTCAGTCTCCACAGTATAATCTGTTACCTCTCAAAGCGATAGAAAACACAGCGACTCTGAAAATCAAACTAGCTTTAGAAATGCAGTCAGAGAACATTGAAGGAATTTTATTTACCACCGAACTCTTACTATTGCGTGTATACGACCAAATAGTTAATTTCATTCAAGCAGAAAGGGAAGATACCAGCGATGTAGAATACTTCTTTACTCTTTACTATTTGACTGCAAATATTAATTTCGCTAGGAAATACCCCATGAAGAAAGTCGATTGGACAGAAAGAGCCAAGAATATTCGCATTAAACCCTCACTTCCGAAATGGAGAAGACTGGAACAACCCCCTCCACAATTGATAAAAAATCGGTATGCAAACGATATAAGTAAGGGAATCTTAGAGAGAAAGGTAGATATTACTGCTCAAAAGGTTTTAAGTGAAATTAAAGAAGGTAGTAATACGACAGGGACAAATAATGTAATAGCAGGATCTTCAAATTCTCAAATATTCAATTTAGGATTACATCCTAAAAAACCTTCCCTACCTAATTATCAAAGATCTGTTAAAAAATTAACAGTCCGTCAAAATAGAGAACGTTTTACAAGAAGAGTACCCAATCCAAATTTTTCGAGAAACAGACAAATAGTAGACACTCCAATGAGAGAAAACACCATGGATTTTAATCAGGCATTTAATAATGTCGATTGACAGCTTCGTACCGATGGGGTTAAAAATAAAAGGAAAAACAGAAGGTTTGTAAATTTAAGATATGTTTTTCCTTTCTACGGAAAACTTTCAAAGACCAACCAAAAATTATTGTACACAATGTATCTCAATTTTAATGACCATACTTCTGTACATAATCTTACTGACATAACTATTCCAACTACTATTAACTTAATTTTAAATTTAGGTTTAAAGTTTAGCTTCAATCTCAAGCCTAATTTTCGTACAATACAAACTAATTTAAGAGAAGGAATGCGTAAGATAGCTTGGCAAATTTTCTATGCGTGTCAAGGTGAAACGTCTGAAATGGACGAATTAGCTAAAATAACTCATAAAATCAAAAAAACACTTAATATAGGGAAAACACGATGTCCAATCGAAAATGAAATTTTTAGCGACTCCTTCATTCCTAATACTTTGAGCAAATTAAGACAAAATACAATGTCACACAATTTACTACATGAGTTTTTAATTGAAGAACTTCGATCTTTTATACGAGTAAATGAACTAGTTATTAAAATGAGTGATAAGAATGCTGGAATATGTGTAATGAGGAAAACTGACTATAACAACGAAGTTCACCGTCAACTTAATGATCTTTCTGTTTACTATCCCTCAACAAACGCCGAATTTCAAATTAAAACCTTTGACTTTGTTGATAAAACTAGATCACTCAAAAATACACTGTTAAAAGATTTGAAAATTAATTCTATCATACCAACATCTTACAAAGCAGCAAAGTTCTACACCCTTCCTAAAATTCATAAAAAGTTTGATAACTTTCCAGTTGGCCGTCCAATTTCAAGTACTATAAATTGTGCGAACAAAGGAATATCAATGGCATTGGATAGCGAACTCCAACCACTCAGTATGAACATACCAAACCTGATACTGGACACTCCTCACTTACTTTTAAGTTTAAACAATATACAGTTAAGAAAAGATAGGAAATATATTTTGGTAACTGCAGATATACAATCAATGTATTTGGATTTGCCAATTGGAGTTTGCAAACGAAATTGTATGGAGTTTTTTACTAGATACAAGAATGTAACTAATTTTCCATTCCCAATATCAGAACCTCAACTCAAACAGCTTTTAAATTTAAGTTTAGACTATAGCTTTCTTGAGTTTGAAAATGAATTTTACTATCAACACAAAGGAATCCAAATGGGAAACAGTAGTAGTGTATCCATAGCCAATATAACAGCAGCCGTTGAACTTATGAATATGACTAGGGAAGAAATAGTTTTTATGGGAAGATTCATAGATGATATTTTAAAGATCATTGACGTCACCGATATAGTTGACATAGACTCATGGTTAAAACAACTTTTTACTCATAGTTTTCTCAAATTTACATACGAGTACAGCGAAACCAACGTCAATTTTTTAGATCTCAACATAAGTTTAGAGAATAACGAAATAGTCACAAAGCTCTACTCAAAGCCTATGAGTAAACACGAATTTCTTCACTTCTCGTCAAATCATCCGTCTCACATTATGAAAGCTCTGCCGTACTCATGCGGGCTGAGAATTATTAGATCATGTTCAAAGTTAGAAGATAGGATTAAAGAACTAGATTTACTAATGAACAAATTCAAGCGTAGAAAATATCCCACTTCAAAACTCACTCAGGTGTATGATAGACTTTTAACAATTGATCGAATTTCGCTACTTGCCCCAAAATCAAAACTTTTGTGTCATTATCTCTCCATACACAACCCTCAATTACTTCAAAACGTAAATGTTAAGGAAAATAGTCAAGGTATCGAAAATCACAACAATAAAAGAAACATCTACGTTGTGACTCCTTTCCATAATAACATTAGACAACAGGGAAGTTTAATTAGGGAATCTTTTTTGAGAGAACTTTGTAACTCAAGAAACGAAGCAATCAAGTCATGCGTTGAAGATATTAATATAAACGTCGCTTTCAAAGTTTCCAATCCCCTAAAAAGATTTATAGACAAATGGAATGTGGATAGAAAATAACTCACAATGCCCCTATTCTTTGTATATTTTATTACACGAAAAAAACCTTTGGCTAAAGAAAGAGAGAAAAACCCTCCCAATAGCAAAACAACAAAGCAACCTTCAGTTGGTTATCAGAGTACAAAACAAAATATTTTTTGATCAAAGTGACATTATTTAAGTTTTAATTTTAAGTCAACCACTGAATGTAAGAATATTAACAATGTACTATATTTAAGAATATAATTTTAGGTCACCTCCATCCTTTGATGTGTACAAAATTCTCAAGAATATCATGTATTATTTTATAGTTTCCATATCCTATTATATACTTGGTGGAAACCAGCCAAAAGGCTCACTCAACAAACATTTAAATCCTTTTCGTCCAGTACAGTAAGTGTAAACCCCGTTGGTACTTATTAACCTTTATATTATTTACGCAACAACAAAAAACAAAAAGAATCTTCCGTTCAAAATCTAAAATATTATTTGTATCATTTTTATGTATATTATAGCCTGATGATGGTAAAATAAAATACACCGAAACCGGTCGTGTAACTGGAAAAAACGAAACTGTTCATAGTGCAATATCATCTCATTACTACACCTCGTGAAAACAAAATAGTATTACATCATCCCTTGAAAAAACCGGTTTTCACGAAGATACTAAGGAGTCAATAACATAACAAAAGTGTTTTTCCTTAAGTGTTGATAAAATAATATTTGTATCATATCAATTTTAGAATCATATAATATCAGTATCAACTTTTAAAACATACATTATCAATATCAATTTTTAAATCATATATTATCAGTATCAACTTCTAAAACATACATTATCACTATCAATTTTTCAATCATATAATATCAGTATCAACTTTTAAAACATACATTATCACTATCAATTTTTCAATCATAACATCAGTATCTACTTTTAAAATATGCATTATCACTATCAATTTTTCAATCATATAATATCAATAACTAAAATCACACATTATCAGTATCAATTTTTCAATCACACGTTATCTTTCAAATCATACATTATCAATATCATTTTTTAAAATCATACAAAGTCCAGTTTTTAAATCATACCATATTAATATCAATTGTACATATTTATACAATAAAGTACTTTATTATCTTTTCGTGTAATATCTCAGTCTAGCATAAAGTGGTTGCAAAAACAATTATCAAATTTGCTACTATGTTCTTTTTCCCATATTCTCTGAAAGTGCTGGATCGATTCCTCATGGTAGTAATGCTCTATAAATAGTATTTAATGTAGTTTTGAATGGTTTTAAGCGCCAAAACTAAAAAAATAGTCCCATTCATCACCCAGTATTCCTATTCATCGCCCAGAATTCCTATTCTCCCGTTTTGCCGTCAGCTACGTGTCTAGGTCTGCTTACAAGCAGTTTATTATGTACCTTTAGTTATATATTGAAACGACTCGAGGTGTCGTCTGTCTGTCTGTCCGCTCGATAACTCAAAAACGGTTTCACTTTTTTGAATTCTGTTATCACTAATCGAAATCGAAAGGTCAAAAGTAAGGTCGAGTTCGAAAATGGGTCAAATCGGTTCACAGGAACTGCTGGGTCACAGGTCAGGTCAAGGTTTTTGAATAGTTAGGAACATGTTGTGATACATCAAAATGAAGGTACTGGAAAGAACATTTCATAAATGGGGCCCCCAAATTCTTAGGTGATCCCAGTGTGACCTTTGACCGGATATAAGTAACAATAGAATTCTATAGGAGGGGATCACTCACGGAGGTTTGTTGGAGAGAATCACTCTGAGGTTTTGAAAGCAATCTCAGGGGGTAGGGAGGGATCACATAGGAGATGTATCAAAGTGTTTAAATGCGTATCAATGTATTTTAAATGCACAACATTACATCTCGAACTGTCGGGTTTATTTATGATTCATATATATTGTATGACGCATGCTCTCTAAACGTTTGCTAATGTTTCTACTTATCATGTTTGTATAAATACCCCACACGTTACGCCTTAACATCAAAGTGCAACTGACATCAAATGGAGCTCCAGCACTCTCGCTGTCCCCAAATATTATGTACATCTTTATAAAAATGAAAAATAAGGAAAGAAAAGATTGCAACAATATTCATTAGCTCGACTAGCACCACCGCCATCTCCATCAGCAGATTCTTTGACGTTATCTTCATATTGAATCATTGCGTTTGGAAAGCTTCGTGTAAGTGAAAACAGTAGAGGTGTCATTGGGAGTTCTTGAAAGCAAAGCACACACTGGAAAATGGCTACAAAATATGTGGACCACTGGATTACCATTTTTGCCACCCGTAATTTGCAGAAAATGCCCACTGCACAAAGCGTCACTTATTTAAAAAAAAATTTAGGGCGCTTATTTAAATTACCCACTTTTTTGCATCACATTTCACTGGTCAAAATTCTTAGTATATGATACAAATAAAAAAATTAAACGTCTTTACTATTTAATTTAGAACTTAATTTAATGACTACTCAATAACAATACAGTTATCTTGAAAGAAATAGTTGAACTTTTACTGCACAAGCAGAGACTTCTTAGCTTTTGCTGGCCTACCACGCTTTCTCTTTGCTCCAATAGGTATTGCCTTCGTGTCTTGCCTTATTTATAACTTTCGATTTCGTATTGCTATTCCTACAATGTGTTTACATGTGTATTCTTTCTGAAAACAGGGACATGAGCAAGAAAAAATTTTCAATTTTCATTTACTATTTCTAATTTCCATTTATGACCATCAAAAGGCTTCCAACCTCAGTTTATATTTGTCAATATAATCTTTTAATTACCCACACCCATTTGACGGAATAAAATAGAACGTTGTTTGCTTATTAAGTGCTGTTCTTTATTTTATTTCGGCTGACCTGCTCCTACGATATTCTTCAGTTTGTATTTTATGACAGGTGATTGTGGCTTACGTTCTTTAGACCACCCTTACAATAATTTAAAGTGTTTGAATCAATGATCCAAATCCATTACGCTAATGAAATCTTCCTTCAGATTACTTACCCTTGGTGGCTTCAAGACCATTGATACTTGGGTAACCTGTTATTACACCCTCGAACCATTCTGAGTATTTATCACAAAACGTTTTTTGTAAAAGGTGTAACTACTGAAGTAAACTCATCAACACATCTACTTAATTGAATTAAACGAATGTCTGGAAAAAATTTTGTCTCGCAAATCAGTAGGAATTAGGTTTTCCAACTGGGTCTCAGATAAGACTTAAATTAGATTTGTAATGTGATATTCTCGGAAATTCTATATGTCGTGCATCTCATTGGAAACCCTAGTAGGAATAGATTTTAAATGCTTTTTGTCATATTATATCTTCAAACTTCATAGTACGTTAACGTTCAAAAGATTAACGGACCGTTTATTAAAAAAGTGGGCATCCAAATAAAAAAAGTGATAAAATATGCACTTTCGAATAATGTGAGTTTTGGGTGGGCAATTTTGGTTAAAGCGGTGGCACTTTAAATACATCCCCTGGAAAATTCAATTCAACACCGATTTCAGTATCAAAATAAACCATCAGAGGAGAATCATGATGCAATCCATATTTCATCTGAGAAGGTGTTTTAGTATCATTTCATCTCAATTATCCATCCTTCTGAACGAGTAACCAAAGATCGAGACAGGATCCTCGTATCTAAATGGTTCTTCACCCCAAACAAAGACCTCCACCAACCGCAGGGTATCTGCACTCCCTCATTTAAAACAAAGACGTTCATCTGGTACTCTAGACATCTTCCTTAATCAACATGTAATTTACATATTAATATTACACATTATTTTAGTTCAGAAATAAATCACTTTGAGCACCAAACTTGCTAACCTTGGTTTGTAGGAAATCTCACCACTTTTGAGCTGAATGGCATTTCCCATCAAGATGCACGTTTCTGCCTTTGTTATCCTACACACAAAATATTCTTAAGAATAAGTGGGGTCAATTTATGCAATAACTTTCAATATTTCTAACTAAAATCTTTGTGTTTATTAATTTTGTCACATTAAATGTATGTGTAATGAATATATTATAAGAATAGATGGTTCCAAGAGTATATAAATTATTTTGAATACAACTTTTAATCAATAATTCCTTCTCATAGCTTTTGTATAATCATAATCACTACAATTTCTCACGGGTTCATACCGGGATATGTTTTTCCCTTGTCACAACTATTAAAATTACATACAATCACTGGACGATTTTATCAAGATAAAGAATACATTTATTATAATTACGATTTTAACTAAGTAAAAATTAGATTTTCGTATAGACTACAATTATTTAATAGCTTTTGGCAACATTTACTCTTGCATCTATATAAATTTTGAGGTGATGGTCCTCTCTTCAGCCAAGCGTTTCAATTCTTGAACGCCTGTATACAAATTGAATAAAAAGGATTCAAGTACAAATGAATACGTATATGTTACTACTATTTTCATAGTATTTATTGGTGGTGACTTACGATTATCCATGAACTGGGTTGCTGATTGATAGTCATTCGCGAACATTGTCACCTTTGGGAACTTGAAGGCTAGGATCCGCTTCAACGGCTCTTCATTTTCAAAATTTGCAAGAAGGATTTCAGTTTTCTCAATGATCTGAATACCCTTGGGTTTGGAGCTGGCTCTTGCGCCGCTTCCTCCTCCATCTTCATGAGCAGTTGACTCATCACGAAAGTTAAGCGTGATGCCAACTTTGTTAGCAAAAACTTGCAACATGGATTTTTGGTCGGAGTGGACTCCATTATCTTCAATTTTTGGTGGTGGTGAAGTGGATGCCACCGCTAAGGCACAAGTTTTGTCCACAGGACTGGCGGCATAGAGACTTTTCTTATTTTTCTTTCTCTTGTCCTGCTTCTCCTTATCCTTTTGGATTCTTTTCTTCTTTGGGACCCTCAATGAAATCCAAGATTTTATCAATGTCCCTTTCGGTCCGGTGGCCTTCCAGCTCATGAGCTTCGATAATAACTTCGTGCTGACGGCGCTAGAACCACAAAATATAAGCTTACTTAACAGATTAACTTACAACATGTAAAATATAGTAATAAGTATAATTAACTTGAGTGTACCCTCTTTGCAAACCGATTCTTGCTGACCCTGGTTCGCCGTCCATGTTGAGAATTACTCCGAGCAGCAGCAGGCCGAAAGACACTCTCCACAAGGACAAGTTCAGTTGTTGAAGCCATGATATTGGCAGTGGAAGTTTCAGTGCTAGGGCTCACTGTTGGGGAGCTAACGACAGCTTCGTCTTCATCATCATCTCTGTTATCAAAGCTCCTTACAAGGAAACTTGCCAACCTTGTTATGGGAGAAACCATTATATCCTTATTGGAGGCAAATATTTTTCTACCCTTGGAACTTTGCTGAAACTTGTCGTGTCTGCATCCGGCTGTGACCCTCCAGATCACTTTTGGCTTGATTGTTTCCTGATCAGATCCACCACCACTCTTTAATAGACAATTAGTTTGCAGCAAAACTTTAACTATACAAAATTGAAGTGCCAGTGTGAGCACTGGGAGTTATAACTTATTCCTGAAATCTTCTAAAATATTCACAAGAATGATGTAATAACGAGTAAGAATAAGGTAAACAAACGGAATTGCAAAAGAAAAGAGTGAAGGAGAGAATATTTCGCATTAGCGCATTTCTATTCTCTTTCTCATCTTACTCCTTCAATCCAACAAGGCAAGGACGTGTATGTACATAAAATGAGTGTGATGGCACATAAAGGAAAAGCAGCGTAAAGGAACAATATTCGCAAGATTGTTGGTCGATGAGGCGTAGATGGGGTGTAGCTGAATTCAAATTTATGTCACATAAGGTTAAAACATGAAAAAGCTTGAACATATCTATATATAAATGAATGTTGCGTCTAAGTACTGTAGCATAATCATAATTACGCTAGTTATAATACTAATATATGAAATATTTTGAAAACCGCTGAAGGATTTAGCATTACCACGAACAAATTTGTTCGCCTATGCTAAATCCCATGTTGAAAACTTGAATTATGCTAAATCACAGTTAATTCATGTGTTACAGGTTAAATAAGGTTAAAAAATGCTAAACCCCATGTTAAGTTTTCCTAACGCTAAATCCCCTGTAAAATTTCCCAATGCTAAATCCCATGTTAAATTTCCCAATGCCAAATCTTATGTTAAATTCTCCAATGCTAAATCCCATGGTAAATTCTCCAATGCTAAATTCCATGTTAAATTTTCCATATGCTAAATCTTATGTTAAATTCTCCAATGCTAAATTCCATGTTAAATTTTCCATATGCTAAATCTTATGTTAAATTCTCCAATGCTAAATCCCATGGTAAATTCTCCAATGCTAAATCCCATGTTAAATTCCCCAATGCTAAATCTCACGTTAAATTCCCCAATGCTAAATCCCATGGTAAATTCTCCAATGCTAAATCCCATGTTAAATTCCCCAATGCTAAATCTCACGTTAAATTCCCCAATGCTAAATCTCATGTTAAATTCTCCAATGCTAAATCCTATGTTAAATTCCCTAATGCTAAATCCCACGTTAAATTCCCCAATGCTAAATCCCATGTTAAATTCTCCAATGCTAAATCCTATGTTAAATTCCCTAATGCTAAATCCCACGTTAAATTCCCCAATGCTAAATCCCATGTTAAATTCTCCAATGCTAAATCCCATGTTAAATTTCCTATTGCTAATGTATATAGATATATAGGCGGTTATGTTAGAATTTAGGTTAGGTTAATGTTGGATTAGGAGAAATAGGTTTATATTCCCATAAACCAAAAAACTAAGTTACATTGATATAGCAATAGTCGATTTTTAGTGTGGGATTTACTTTGCCTGGACTAAATAGTTCGTTTTTACATGTTTTAAATGCTGTCGTTGTATACACTGACCGTACCCCGTTTCCAGCCATTTATAAACATAGGATTTACGTTAGTCAAATTATTAGATGGGATTTAGCATTCGCCGTTTTTTAGTAAAGGATAGAAAAATTGCTTCTTTTTTGTATATGGGATTTATTCACCTGGCATACTTACTGTTGATTGACTCGTGGCTCTAGCAACAGCAATGCTGGTCATATTAAAGTAACGGGTAACATTGAAGTGACGAGTAACCTTTTGCTGTGCACCGCCTCGCGGGTCTAGTTATATCAATTTAACATTTGCACGAACCTAATCTATCATAAGTTGTGATTCATAACTTACCGTTTATTATGGACCTTCTGGGTCCATATTAAAATCACTCTGTCGTCTGTCTGACCGGGGGCAGGATAACGTTTGAACGGGTTAACATTTTTTACTATATTTTGACCCTAGAATTTTATTTTTACTTTAATACGGTCAAAGGTCACACTGGGGTTACCTAAGAATTTGGGAGCCCCACTTATGAACTGTTATTTCCAGTAGCTTCTTTTTTATGCATCACAATCCAAACCTTACAATTATAAAAAATATTTGCCCTTGACCTTTGAACCAGTCCCCATGAACCGAGTTGACCCATCTTCGAACTTGATCTTACGTTTGGTCAAAGACATCGATTAGTGAAAACAGAATTTAAAAAAGTCAAACCAGCCGAAAGTTATTGCGTGAGTTTTATTTTAAAATTTTGTAAGTTCAAAGGTCACGTTAGGATTATCCCCAGAAACTCCGTATTAGAATAAATGAACTATTCTTCAACGTAGCTGCATTTTGGTGTATCGCAACCTATACCTTACTATTCAAAACAATTGTCCTGACCTTTGACCTTGTAGTTCCTCTAGACCGATTTGACCCATCTCCGAACTCGATCGTACTTCTGATCTAAGGTATTGATTAGTGAAAACGATTGCCAGTCAGATTGGCTAGATTGTAAAATTAGCCAAATTTGCACAAAAATAAAACAACATACAAACCTGGCTAGATGGTATAACAAACTTGCCTACAAAAAAATCTATATAAAACCAGATTGGCTAGATAAAAACTCTTCATTCAACCAATTTGGCTATTTCAAAAATCGGTATCAAACCACTTTGGCTAGATAGTGAGTCACATGTTTAAAACCATAAATATAATACAAATTTCAATAAATGAATAACAACTCAACATTAGTACATTTCAAACAATGAATATTAGAATGCATGCATGCAAAATTTTGAATCTGTTGTATATGATATGACATACTAGCCGTAAAAGTATCTATACAATAACTTGTCAACGTGGATGACACATAATAGGAAAAAATTAGCCGCCTAACATGTTACCTGTATGAGTAATTTAATTTAATTAGTTTTTCGAAATTAATTTTTTTAACGAATGTCCTGATACATATGCCTAAGTTATTACTCCTGGAGTATACTCCAGAACGTCCTCTACAAGCCACAAAAAAATCTTAGGTATAACCCCCGGGACATCGGAGATATCTCAAGTTAATGATAGCCAGGTAAATTCCAATTAAGTATCACGCAATCTGTGAGCAGGGATGGCCAATTTGCATACATAATAAATATTACATCATGGTGCAGTGGGCTGTATTCCAAATTACAAGTGTTTGTGAACAAAGGAATTTATATTGATGTTTAAAGATAAGGTATATTAATCCAAATCTTATACATATATCCATTATAATTCATTTTTGTGGATTCAAACAATTTTCTTACTATTACCCATTGATAATTAACACCTCAGCCCAATTCCTCCGCTTTTCCTCATCTAGCCAATCTTGTATGTTCATTTAGCCAAGTTTGTGTTTGCATGAAAAAAAATCTAGCCACTATGGTAAGTAGCCACTTTTGCAAACAAAATTAAAAATTTGAAAAATCTAGCCAATGTGACTGGATACGGTGAAAGCAGAATTTAAAAAATTTAAACTATTTTTGAGTTATCGTGCCGACAGACAGACGACGGACGATGTCCCAAGTCTTTTCAATATATACCTAAAGGTACATAATAATTAAATGAAGACGGTGTACCATAATCCTTCACCCTTTCTTACCTATTCTTTTTTGGTAGAACAATTATGCTTGATTTATTGTAAGAATTTTCCTATTGTTTTATCGACCTCAATTGGTATGGAATGAAGGCCAAATACGAAGCATTAGCAAACTCTCTCTTTTTTACTTTCTACTCTCTCCCACTTACATCCTCCATTACTTCGATATTTAGCATTATGTCAAACATACATACTATGAGATATCAGGAAATAACGAATAATTTTAATCTTTAAATTTCAGGAACACCATTCAGAAGGCATCTGCAATACATGCAGGAACTTTACTATTATGGCTAAGACTCCACCTCTTAGTCCCTCCAAAAGGATTTGGATTCCTAATTCAAAGGATGGGTTCGTAGGCGGCTGTGCCATTGAATTCGGGCCAGACCAAGTCATAGTTATTTTGGATAATGAGAGTTCAACTGTGGAGGTACCAGTTGAAAGCGTCTATCCAGCAGAAGAGGATTGTGGAGTCGACCACGATGATAACTGTTCTCTCATGTTTCTCAATAAGGCGACACTTCTCAACAACATTCGGATGCGATTCCAAAGGAATAAAATTTATGTTAGTAAGCAATCGTCATGTTAAAAAATATCTTAACTCCTCGGTGAATGATAAGGCGAGCTGGTATTGATTTGATGTTTATTGCAGACTTACATCGCAAACATGCTAATTGCAGTGAATCCTTATAAGGATATTAAGGGACTGTATTCCCGGGAAACAATTCTGAAATACAAAGGAAAATCCCTTGGAACATTGCCCCCGCATATATTTGCAATTGCTGACAAGTCTTTCAGAGACATGAAGACCAGCAAATTATCACAGTCCATTATCGTTAGTGGGGAATCGGGCGCTGGGAAGACGGAGTCAACCAAGCATATCATGAGTTATCTTTGCAAATCATGGGGATTAGACGAGGAAGCTGGGTCTATCCAGAAGAAAATACTACAGGCCAATCCCGTACTTGAATCTTTTGGAAACGCGAAAACAAGCCGCAATAACAACTCATCCCGATTCGGGAAATTCATTGAGATCCATTTCGAGGAAATGTCAAGAGTCTCAGGAGGCTTCATTTCTCACTACCTACTTGAGAAATCGAGAATCTGTGGTCAGTCCTTGTCCGAACGTAACTACCACGTTTTTTACCAGCTTCTACTTGGTGCACCAGTAGATCTTAAAAACAAACTAGGTCTGGAGAACAGAAGCCTAAGCTACTTTCACTACTTGAACAGAGGGCACTGTCAATTCTTTGGGGACTCAAGAGGTCAAATAGCTGACGCTGTTGTGCACGACGCTAACGACTTCAAAAAGCTGGATAGGAGTCTGGAGCAAATGAAAGTGGGCACCGAAGACAGATACGCTATTTATACGATCGTGGCTGCAGTCCTTCACCTGGGCAACATTGACTTTGAAGAGAAATCTGACGACACACATGGTGGGTGTCGAGTCAAACCTGAAACCGAGTGTTGCTTGAACCTTGCTGCTTCCCTAATTGGTTTGAACGTAGAGGATCTTGGCAGCTCTCTTACTACCCGATTGATGCAAAATGTCGGAAGGGAAAGAAAAGGAGAAAAAGTGCCAGCCATCAACGTCCCGCTTAAAATCCATGATGCTAGGAATGCTCGTGATGCATTGGCAAAAGCACTGTATGCTAAGCTGTTTGACTACATTGTGGCTAAAATTAATTTGTCAATTCCTTTCAAGTCTTCTGTCACTACGTACATTGGTGTTCTGGACATTGCCGGATTCGAGTTTTTTGAGGTGAACAACTTTGAGCAGCTTTGCATCAATTATTGCAATGAAAAACTTCAGCAGTTTTTCAATAAACGAGTTCTCTCAGATGAGCAGATGCTTTTTCAAAAGGAAATGCTTGGTGTTCCCAGAATAGAGTACGTGGACAACACCGAATGTATTGATGTTATTGAGAGAAAAATTGGTGGGCCAACATCCATGGGGATATTTACGCTTTTGGATGAGGAATCGAGGTTGCCAAATCCAAGCGATAAAGGTTTTACATTTAAACTCCACGAGATGTATGGCCAGCACGCAAATATCGATTTGCCTCGGAAGAGTAAGGATGCAGCTCATCGTTTTCTGCGGGATGACGAAGGCTTCATTGTCAAACATTTTGCTGGCCCCGTTTGCTATTCTACCACCCAATTCATTGAGAAAAATAATGATGCCCTCCACGCTAGTTTGGAGGAACTTCTGCAGGAGCAAAGTGGTAATCCATTTTTGATTGAGATTTTTTGCAAGAGAAACCCCTACCAAGAAAAGCATGGCAAATTGATTTGTGCCAGCGTTGGGAGCAAATTCCGAACTCAATTAGGTGAACTTTTGGAGAAGCTGCAGTGTACTGGAACTAGTTTTATCAGCTGCATCAAGCCCAATTCCAAAATGGTGGCGGGAGTCTTTGAAGGAGGAAGGATTTTGTGCCAGTTGCAGAGTGCAGGAATGAGCTCGGTGTTGGAGTTAATGCAAGACGGATTTCCATCCAGAGTTCATTTTGACTCATTGTATTCCTCATACAAAGGCATCCTCCCATCACATCTGGGGAAGCTTGAACCCAGATTGTTTTGTAGAGCACTTTTTAAAGCTATTGGCCTATTCGAGCAAGATTTTAAATTTGGACTATCAAGAGTTTTCTTCAAGCCCGGAAAATTTAAGGAGTTTGATCAAATCATGAGAACAGACCCGGAAAGTCTTGAACAGATGGTTAGCGCTGTTAGCAAATGGATAATTCGCAGAAAGTGGAAGAATGCTATCTTTGGAGCAATTTCAGCTATCAAACGTAATATAATTTATTACCATAAACAAATTTGCCGGTTTTCATGGTAATTGATGATACAAACTAATTTATACATTATTCTAGTGAAAAATAAGATTTTACGTCGCCGGGAAGCAATTTTGGTAATCCAAAAGACCATTCGAATGTTCTTTGTTCGAAAACGATACCATGCCAAAATCCAAGCGCTGGTCCAAATTTCCA
Source organism: Orchesella flavescens (assembly GCA_964034955.1). NCBI lineage: Eukaryota > Metazoa > Arthropoda > Collembola > Entomobryomorpha > Orchesellidae > Orchesella > Orchesella flavescens. Next base: position 10,179,816 of record OZ035953.1, on the reverse strand, counting down.
AGATTAAGAAACAAGTTCAATTGCTCGAGAGCACTATTGTAAAGATGAGACGAGGAGGAATGGAAGTTCGAAGCGATTTCATAAAACTGCTTGTGGATTGTACGGCCGAATCTGACAAGATAAAAGAAATAGCACGTGTCTAAATTTTGTACTTGAAATATAGATCTTCCTGTTATGGTTAATAACTTTGTTGATAAAACGTTGTTTGCTTGTAATTGGCAGTCCAATCCGACTTTAGACAGAGATGAAATTGAGAAGTTGTTGGAGGGAATCTCAAGAAAATTCGAAGTGTTAAATACAACAATAAATGAGAAAGTTAATGCAGAGGAGCGAGAAAGAGCAGCTGAAGCTAGAAACCAGGCTGAAAAGAAAGATTGGGAAGATGAATTTTCCATTGAAGTACAGCCGGCTATTCATTTACAACTGTCGAAAGGAGATGAGAACACTGTGAAACTAAAACGAGAAAATTGTGTGCTTGACTCCGTGCATGGAAAAAGGCATAACTTAATTGGTTGGAACCATGCAGAGCTGAGGGATGTAATTAATAATAGTGATGACGTTGAATTAAAGGAAGCTTGCTAGTAAGATCACATGAAATGAAATGCAACAAAAGGTTTGATTACCATGGTTCGATTTGAATTTTTTTTATATTTAGCGAGGAATTCTATCGACGTCAGAAGTCGTATCTGAGTTGGAGGTCTGGGAATTGTAAAAAGGTAGTGATGAAGACAGCTGAAACGCCGCCTAAGCCAACCCATAGTCACTTGAGGGTCCCAATTACAAAAGAGAGCGTGGAAGATGGGTTTAATTTTCCCCATTATGAAAAAGAGAAAATATCCGCACAGTTTGAAGCCTCTCAAGGAATGGAGGCTAAGTTTCTTGTTAGTGGTACGCAGACCAGGGGTGTTTAAGAATTTAGCTATTATTCTCTTAATTTTATACAAATTCTCATTTAAAAGGTCGAGGAAATGATCACAAACAAATTTGTGAAATCAACCTAACCAAACAAGAGCTCGGAGCAATGCGGGGTGAAGAGATTTTGGAAACTGAATTTGGCAAGGAGGGGACTAAGTAGGAGAGATTGAATCCAAGATAGCTATCGGAAGGGATTCTTTGCTAAACACTATTGTGAAATTTTCATGTATGACATTATTTGTAATATTTTGAATTAAGAAACTCTTAATGAAAAATGGTGAACTGAACACACATTTTTGTAGGAGCGGACGACGACGGAGACATCAATCCTCCTACATTTTTCATGAAAAATTTAATGTGTTCGTGTTCACCGCCTAATAACTCTTATAAATAAATCTTCATTTGGCTTCATTTCAATAACCTGTAAATTTATTCTGAAACAAGTCGTTAAACTTTCAAATGCATGCATCTACTGGTCTCATAAATGCGCTTGTATTTAACGGATCGTCGTTTATACTAAATTTGTCCACGTAAATTGCATTTTTCGTCAATTCATATCTTTTCAATTTTTTTATTTGGATGTCCACTATTTTTATAGAAGTGCATACTTTTTTTGCAAATAATTCACCCTCTTGAACGATGGCGTACCATTTCAAATTACACGAGGTTCAAATACTCTCCAACCTAATGCATTAATATGGCGTATGTTATTAAATACAGTACGATATATTTTACAAGTAATACACATGTTAACACATGAATTGCAATACGTAATCGAAAGTTTGACATAGACTGAGTAAAGCAAAAGCGAGGTAGACCAGAAATCAGTCTAATTCCGGTACTAAATCTTAAGTTTTATTTTCACTTCCAAAATCCGTGTAAATGACTTTTGATCTGAAAGGGTCAGTTTTAAATCATAGTCCAAGGCAAAAAATTATATATGTATCATAATTGTTGCCATCGGGATAGAATGGAAAGGCTGACATAACATGACGGGTGATAGGTTACTGTCTTTTCTATGGAGATTCAATGTTTGTCCCACCGAACAAGATTCAGCTATACTAACTTTTCAAATTTATGATAACAACGGGTACTGTGTGTAACCTTTACGCAAGGCTTTCTTCGGATCGTCTGTAACATTTTCCTTTTAACCTTAAATGGTGCCAGCGAATTCAATAATTAGACCTGTCCAAAAAATGTGGTACAAACCACCAAAATATGTATAACGATATGTGCTTAAAAACAGCAAAATATGTGGTTAAATATGTGGTAAAAATTGGAGAAAATTGTACTAAAAATACATTATAAAGTCAAAAATTTCCCCCATTAATAAATTACTTTCTATTTAAAGTTTAGCTTTCACCATTTTTGGGATAAAAATTTACGAACAAAGTATTGCAACACATTGGAAAGTCAAAATTTCCCCCCAGCAATACATTACTTTGTAGTTCAATGTTTCGTTTTCAGCATTTTTTGTAATATTCTATCCTAAAATCAATCGTCATTTAATAATTTAACTTTAAAAGAAGGAATTTCATTTACTTTTAGCACATTTTTAATAAAAAGTGGACAAAAACTGACAAAATTTGGAAAAATAACTGCAAAATTGACGAAAATAGCCAAAATATATTACCACATATGTGAGATGTGGTTAAATGCTAAAAAATATGTGAAATATGTGGTAACAAAGTGGGCTTGAACTACTCCAATTGTCACCAAATTTTTTCTTACTATTACGTAGCTGAGGCTGCTTGATGTGATATAACCACTTTTGCGGCATTTTCCTTCTTCCACCATGTCGTGATAGGACGAATTGGTTCCGTAGGCGCCCAAAATAACCAACACTACTAAAATAACCGAATAGCTGTTAACGGAAACCATTTTAGTTTTGATAAGGCAACAGTTTCTTAAAGTGGGTTTAATCAAATCATTTTTAAGCCTTCTTAAAGAACGCAACGTATACTGCTCTCCAAGTAGAAGTTGAAAGACAGTGAACCATTTAAAATAAACTGCTAGTAAGCAGGCCAGAGACTTAGCTGAAGAAGGCGTTGAGTGATCACCTCCAAATCCCCTCCACCACCTTCGCGATCATCTCCCAACCTATATTGAAGGCATTACTTGTGCACAGGGTTGTATAATCCCTGGATTAGTAATCTAATCCATTTAATCAGATTAAGGATTAATCTAATCATTAATCCTTAATCCCGCAACTTAAAATTAGTTTCATTAATCCTTAATCCATTAATCCCAGCATCTGATTAATCAATCACACTTGGGATTAATTTGAGGATAAATAAGGTAAATATTCAGAGATTTTTTTTATAATATTTCCGATTCTTCCGATAGATATATGTGAAAAATGGTTGTCCTTGATCGTTTATAGAGGATGCTGCTTGGATTGTGTTTGCTTGGATTAAAATTTAAATTCTGAAGCGAATATTACGTGTGGTTAGCCTGATTTGGGTCATTTTATGGTACGAATTATGCTATAGTTGTCCAAATTGACCTATTTAAGATTCCTCTTCAGATTTGAAGTGTCAAAGTGTTTAAAACAGTGATGCTTTTCGAATTATCAATGCATAAAGCCAACATTTAGATTGTATAGTTCAGGGTTGTATTCGTATAAAAATTAATTGAAGGATTTCACGGTTTATTTCTTTACCAAATATTGGATGTATCTACATCACGTTTTTAAAATTTTAGAGCATGGTGATTGTAGAACAAGATTGTTAGCTGATTCTATGAAAAAATCAATACAGATTTTATGGTTAATTCATAATGTGATTATTAATCCGATTAATTAATCCATTAATCATTAATCCAGCTTTTCCGGACTTAATCTAATCCCAAGTGTGATTAAAATAACAGGAAAATAATTCAAATTAATCACTAATCTAATCCCAGAAAATTTCGATGATTAATCCTTAATGCTTAATCCCGAGGTAAAAAAAGTGGGATTATACAAGCCTGCTTGTGCAATACCATTTCGGATTCTGGATTTATGCACAAGTACATGATTCCGAATTTATACACAAGAACATGCACAAGGATGCTTAGCTATTATTACGTAGCTGAAGCGAGAGCATTCAGCGAAGTAATGGTTTTACTCAAACTGTCCGTCCGTCCGTCTGAAGGTCGCCGAGGTGGGTTTAGAGGGCGGAGGTGGAGGAGATTTGGTGGACGTGGGGGGAGGGGGTTTTAGAGGAGATCACTCAACGCCCTCTTCAGCTACGTCTCTGGCCTGCTTACTAGCAGTTTATTTACTGCTAGTGCTGCTGCTTACTGGCCTATAGGTATACGTTTCAGCCAAATCGATGAGTTTCTGAACTCTAGCAATTACTACTTTCGAACCGTTTGACCGATTTGTCTGAAAATTATTCCCAAAGGTGCTCTTGAGTAGTACTACCTGTGTACCAAATTTCGTCTAAATCGGTCAATGTATGTGACCAGGAGAGTGCGCACAGACGGACGGACAGACAGATAGATAGTTTAAGTAAAGCCATTACTTCGCTGAATGCTCTCGCTTCAGCCACGTAATAATTTTCACGTAGATATTAATATGAGCCATATGAGGTGATGTAAGCTGCTTGAATTTTTCACCATTGTACTTTTTCTTGGAATGCAAACACGACAAGATGCGTTGCTGCCAAGATTAATGTGCTACGTATGATTTTCTGGAAATGAGTTGCAGACGGTGTGGCGTGTGGCCAAGTTGCTCTTTTCTTTTGCTCTAACATATGAAATGAAGATAAATGACAAATAATTTTATTAACCTGCGTTAACCGTTTCATAGAATGGATCATAACCTGTCTGTCTGTTTGCACGATAACTTTTACACGTTAATGGTTTAAAAAACTTCTTGTTGCTAAACAACACCTTAGGCTTAAATCCTTTGCTGAGTTCGAAAATGAGCAAAATCGGTCAGTGGAAACCGAATCAAAGGTCAAATATGTTTTAATGACAAAGCATGGGTTATGATACATCAAAATGATTCTATTTCACGAGAAAAATTTAAACATGCTATTGACAATGTTTTGAAATGACTCCATCGTGACCTTTAAGCGTTTAAAGGTAAATTTGTTGAATTTGCTCAATAGCAGCCACACTGATTAAAATTTTCAAATGTTTTTAAACAAATGAACTACTCAGACAACTAGCTTATGCTGAGAGGCAACTGGGCCAATGATCAAGGTCATATATTCTTTAATGGCAAACCATGGGCTAAGATATATCAAAATGATGCTATTTTGGAAGAATAATTTAACCAGACTGTTACCAAAGGTCTTCAACGGATTATTTATCAAAATGTGTAACAATTAAAATATAATAACTTCATTCAGCTTAAATTCTAGATCGCAGGTTCCTATGTATCCTGCTTGTTTTCAGGTTTATTCTTCTCATGCACATTTTATAGTATGAGCAAGTCATTTCGTATATGCAAGATCCGGTAGTACTTACGAGGGAAGGACCAGGCAAGGTTATTTTTGATTTGGCTGAAACTTGGCATGAAAGTACCTAATACTAACACATTATTCGGTGCCAAATGCGAGGTCTCCATGACAAAGCGTTTCTGAGTTAGTTCAGCCTTCAATTTTATGCCTCCAGTACATACATACATACATAGTTCATGGTTTGCAACACTTTTACATCAATATATTTGGAGTTCTCAGCCTTTTGGGGAATTTTGAATCGATTGTACAGGGACCCCCTGTGAAAGCTGGTTTTCTCCATGTTAAGCTCCAGAAGAAAAATGGGAAATTTCAAAAACTGACCCCGATAAAAAAAATTTCCATAACTCGGAAATTTGTAGAATTAGTAGAATGACACGTACCATGAGTTCTTAATTTTATTTTTTATGCTAAACGTGAAATAGAAATCGGTTCCCTAAATAGGGATATTTTAAACCGTTAAACATAGGGCATTGTAAAATTTTGACAAACGGAGGATTTATTGCCGAGGACTGTTTGGCTGATACACCTAAAGATTTTGCAAACATGTTCTTCTACTAAGGCTCCTGATGAGTTTTCACTTAAGAATTAAAATTCCAAAAACATAACCGCTGGAAAGAGTAAAATGTTTCCATTGTTTGGCTATTTGCGAATTTATTCACTGAAAATTCAAAATCTCACAAAACCCAACACATCCAAAACACTCGCAAATGGAGATATAAATGGAGAAATGAATTTTGAATAATTCAAAACCGCATGAAAAACTATTCATAGAGCATTGCCGCCATAATCAATCAATTCAGCATAAAAAATAATCTCTAAATACTGAGTTAAAGTCAAATCGATGACTTTATGAATTGTACCATGTATAACTTTCGAACTGTTTTGGCTGAGAAATATCCCCAGCAGAGCATTTAAGTGGTATTAACTATAAACCAAATTTGTTGCAAAAAGGTCAATGTATGTGGCCCGGAGTTCGAACTGACGGACAAACTTACTTAAGTTGTAATGACGCTGAGTGGGATTCAGCTACGTAATAATGCACCGGGTCGTCCAAGGAGTATTTTTTGAAGCTCTGCATCATATGAAATAGCCAGTTCATAGTGCCTGAATGTCCAATCATTTAAAATTTGATTCATATTACAGCATACAGATAAGTTAGAGCAAACGAAAAGAGCAGCTTGGCCACACGCCACACCGTCTGCAACTCATTTCCAGAAAATCATACGCTGCGTTTGCATTCCAAGAAAAAGTACAATGGTAAAAAATTCAAGCAGCTTACATCACCTCATATTAATATCTACGTGAAAAACATTTTAAAGGGTTCACTGTCTTTCAACTTCTACTTGGATAGCAGTATACGTTGCGTTCTTTAAGAAGTATTACAAAATCATTTGATTAAACCCACTTTAAAAAACTGTTTCCTTATCAAAACTAAAATGGTTTCCGTTAACAGCTTTTCGGTTATTGTAGTAGTGTTGGTTATTTTGGCCACCTACGGAACCAATTCGTCCTATCACGACATGGTGGAAGAAGGAGAATGCCGCAAAAGTGGTTATATCACATCAAGCAGCCTCAGCTACGTAATAGTAAGAAAAAATTAGCATAAAATAGGATACGTAATTCAGTATACGGTTTCAAGTTTTTTTTGAATGACTTTGTTCTTGATTCTAATTAAATGTACATTATGTTTCACTTTACTAAACCAGATGGGCGCAAACACAGTCACTCGAGGATACCGGATTACGGCTGCCAGCAAACACTTGGCTTATCATCTTGGGATGCAGTTAACCGGTTACGAAAAAGAAACATTGGAAAATTTGGACATGTGGGTCACCAGGGACGGAATAGAATCGCACGCCGATGCCACCACGCCACTGTTGAGATGCACTTCTCCATCCTCCGAAGATATAGTTTGTCGCTCAATGGCAACTAACCCACATCCTCACATGATGGGTAAGATACTATGAGGATGCGCATCTTATTAGCTAGCAATTTGTTGCCAGGTAATCGTTTTGTTCTTTGTGTCTGTCCGTCTGATAAAGTGCACTATAATTTCAGCATTTTAACATTGTATTTTCACTGAGATTAGATCTGTTCAGATCAATCTTGATATGTGCACTTTTCTCCGACACGACCCTTCAGGTCAAAGGACAGCAGGTTCCTATTTATCCCTATAAGTTGCCAGTTGGTTTTATTCCTGTGAGCTATGGATCAGCCTGCTAATCATCGGTTCAATTTCCTTGGGCCTAGTAATTGGCATGCATGTGTGCAGTTTAAATTTAGATGGTGCAGTGCCTCAGATTTTGAGTTTTAAAAAGAGTTACGTAGCATGAAAAAAATCAGTAATGCAGCTTAAAAATATTAATTTGTAGTTTTTTAACTATTGGACAAAATGTAAAAGTTTATGGTTTACAATTAACTTTCTTTGCCAAGTAATCAACCGTCTCTAATAAGTGACGCATAATACATCTCACAAGGCTCCAGATACACGGTGCAAAGAATATGACTATATCTATTCCGAATCAAGATTTTTTTTCCAACTTGGGAGCCAGATTCTATCCATTTTTTCTGAGCAAGTAGTACGTCATAAGTTATGAACGAATACGGGGTAAAACCATATTTCATTACCCCAGGGGGGAAAACATCCCCCTTTCACCGTCCGATTTCTGGCTTCATTAGGCCGTGGATAGCGTCTACAGCTCTCAAGGAAATTGGATGAAATTTTTTTAATAGATTCCTCATTCGATTTCGGTCATCGGTAAGGAATTAGTTTTTCGAAAAAACGCCCTCTGGTGGCAAAAAAAATCATGTTTAAAATGGTCTAGCAAAGGAAATCAAGACATCTCAAATGAGACGTTTCAACCACTCTTCCAGAAAAAATAGTATGTAGTACATTTGTAGGTAGCGAATGTCAACCAAATGTGCAATGATTCAAGTGGTCAAAATTGGGGTATCTTTACCCAAAAATGTATCATTTTAGGGTCCATTTTAAACATGAAATTTTTCTGCCACCAGAGGGCGTTTTTTCGAAAAACTAATTCCTTACCGGTGACCGAAATCGCATGAGGAATCTATTAAAAAAATTTCATTGAGAACTGTAGACGCTATCCACGGCCTAATGAAGCAAGAAATCGGACGGTGAAAGGGGGATGTTTTCCCCCCTGGGGGTAATGAAATATGGTTTTACCCCGTATTCGTTCATAACGTATGGTGTACTACTTGCCCACAAAAAATGGATAGAATCTGGCTCCCAAGTTGGAAAAAAATCTTGAGTCTGAATAGATATAGTCATGTACTACATAGTTACACCATGTATCTGGGGCTTTGTGAGATGTATTATTGTAGTTCCATATTACATGAGCGTTTGTATAACAGTATTACACTTATAACATACGAGGTTATATTTAGAATAGTTTTAACATCCCTTGAAAAAACGGTTTTCACGGGGATACTAAGTAATCAATAGCACAACAGAAATATTTTTCCTTTAGCGTTTATAAAATAATGTTTGTGTCATATCAATTTTTAAATCATATAATATCAATATCAACTTTTAAAACATACATTTTCAGTATGAATTTTTAAATCATAATATCAATATCAACTTTTAAAACATACAACATCAATTTTTTTAGATCATAAAAATTCTAGTTTTTAAATCATACATTATCAATGCCAGTTTTTAAATCATACCATATTAATATCGATTGAACATATTTATACAATGTAGTACTTTGTTATCTTTTTATGTAACATCTCAGTCTAGCATAAGGTGGTTACAAAAGGTTATGAGATGTTATGCGTCCCCTATGTCGTACTGGGCACTTAATGGTACTGTGCTTCAGCTTTGGTACATGTTTCCACTAAAGAACCATAATAATATTATGATACGGCACATGTTATTCAGTTTCTTTTGAAATATAGTAAAATTAATTGTATTGTAATCTTTCCATTCGACAACCACTTGTTGCAATTCATCAGCCATACAATATCTGTCTCACGATTTACATTAATAGCAAATGGATATTCAAAATTGCCTCCTCATGGCACGTGATAATATCCTTCCAAAACAGGGGTGGAAAACGGACAAAATGGGTACCTGAGTTTCCTCTGCGATCTCGAGTTTTCTTGCGCATCGTTTACTTGAGTACTTTGTTGTAGTCAAGTTGTCCTCGTAATAAATTGTATACTTGCTCCGGCTCTATGTTGCTTTTCTTATAAAAACGTTGACACAAGGTATGTCTTAATGATAGTTAAGTGATTTACGAGCATCGCAGATAGGCTGCAGCGGTTAAAGTGCCTTCAAAAATAAGCAGGCTGATCCCCGACTGCATGTGTCACTATCATTATTAAACTCATTGGATGTGAATTGTTTTCTTTGCTGATGAAAATTTTATCATCTTTTTACACAGGAAATATATCCGTTACAATAGTTTGGAATGATTCGTGGAGCAACAACTTGCTACTGGTTTTGTGTACCTCCAAAAACAAGTTTTGGCTTTTAGGATCCACGTCGGATTCTGTTAAATGTGATGATCAAAGAAATGCACTCCGTGTTGTGCGAGATCTGGGATTTGACACAAGAAAAGTTCTGTATAGTTACAGAAAGTGCGAAGAAGATAAGGGACTCTTCGGATCCTTCTTCAGGAAATGAAACATACAAGCATTACATTTATCGGTTTGTCCAACGTTTGAATTTAATAAATGCCTACATTGAATTGAAATTTTGAGTTGAATTTGAGGATTGTTATTTGATTGATAACTTCTAAACGAATACTTGGCGTTCGTTAGTCACAGTAAAGTACTCACATGAAAGTACAAAACTAGTACGTTCCGATTTGTGTAAAAACAATAATGCGTTAGTTACATTTGGGTAGAAATTGATGCATACAATACCTTGTGAACGGAGGAAAAGCACGTTCCCGAATTCTCAAACTCTCGCTTGAGATCGTTGGCATTAAATTTAGAATTTGTAAAAATTGTTGGCATAGCACTAACTCTACTAGGTTGCGTATTATTAAGGAGATATTGGTGTATGCTTGTGTGCAAATATCGGTTGGGGAAATGCACGCAATCTCTCAGAAATCAATTTTGAAATATGGAAATATTGACCCTACTCATAAAGTGAGATAAATCGGACAAATGAAAAGGTAAGAATGCGTAGACGGCGCTTCGCGTTACCAGAAATAATAACAAAACACAGAAAAGATTATAGGGAGAGAATTGACTTTTAATCAAGTAATTAATATTCAAACCGAACAGAAATAGATGTGGAACCAGAGCAAGATCAGGTCTCCGCATAATACATTACAAACTCCCTTTTTAAAGTAAATGAGGCATCATGAGACGCTACTTAAATATAATCTTAATTCTAACTTACTACTTATAAATTAGTGAATAAATGTTAAACCTTAATTCTAACTTACTACTTCTAAAGTAGTGACTAAATATTAATTTTGGATAACTACTAAGTGCTCTACCAGATTAGGGACTTCAACATCAATGAGTGAGGTCCGAAGACCCACAACTCATTTTGGGAATCCCTAACCGCGTATGAATTCTGAATGTGACCGAAAATCAAGAGAATAGTTCCACTTTTAGTGGTTAAATTACTCAACTCTCAGTCACGCGCGATGAGGGTTAACTATGTCATGTTATGAGGTAAGCCAGAGCCTTTAATGCGTATGTCACACCCAAATATGGAAAAGCAAGAGCAATACATTTGTGGCTTAATTACTATTTAATTACCATACATCAAGAAGAAGATTCTGATCCAGTTTATGACGAAGTGGCCGCAGCGGGTGAACCGAAGGTTCAGCTCAAGGAAAGGAAACCGGAAAAGGAAGAATCAACCTGGGAATGGTAGTCCAGGGAATAGAAAGGAATCAGACCGGAACCAGATATAAATCAACATTGAGCGAGACGATAAGAATCATGATACTAACAACCAATTTTCGTCAACTAAATTTCCTACTGTGTCCAAATAGAAGAAGAAAAGGAAGTCCTCAATCCAAAAACTGGAGGACCCAAAAGGAGGAAATTTTTTATAACCAAACCACACGAAAACCACACTGGTAAATACCACTTCAGAAGTAGAGAACCAGAAATGAAAATATGTATAGGGAATACATTCACATTGGAACTTCACAATTTCCTGGAAAGGTGAAGAAAGGAAGTTGTGTTTCCTCTGAAACACTTGTGGTTGCAGGAATACTTCATAAGTATTTGTGAGGTTAAAAGTTTGCTGCGTACTGAAAGGAAAAAGGTGCAGTCGATGCCCTTTTATAAACTCGGGAGACAATAGGAAAAAATCTCTGAGCTTGTACCTCATCTGCGTCACACTTTAACGTGTGGATTCTCTACATACTATGGACTACTTTTTATAATTCCCTGTCTAATGTATTCTTACCCACAGCATAAAGTGTATTTGCACTGACTTATGCATAAGCTACTAATCTCGCAAGTGAGATATCCCCATGTCCACTGCATTACTAATCCCTAAACCAGCTGCATCTGGATACAATGCTCAATGCTTTACTGCTGGTATACCTCTCCTCCATAATAGCCTATATAATCAGAGCCGATGCTGGTGCACAAATTCTTGGAAAAAGGACCTACATATCATTATGCAAAATAGCCTCGAGACTACGATGGTTGAGTTTTACTATGGCCAAGTATAGCCAGTCATCCCAACCTACACAAGCCCCCCATGGGGATGGAAGAGATTCAGACATTTTAATGTTTCTGGAAAATTTTAAACTAAACGGCATTGCCGTTTTTTCAAAGACACCAATTTTCAAACAATTTTGTACTATCACTTGCCTACTAATTCCTGTGAAACACGATTTTGTTTTTCATGATTTCAGAGTCTTCCAGAGAATATATTTGTGGCCGAAATCTGGACATTTGAATACAGATTTTCCGCTTCTCCGTGTTATTTCGGTGGTCTTTCAGAATGGCCAACACGACTTCCACAAAAAGTGGAAATTCGCCAAAATATAACAATTTCCCATGAAGTTTGATTTTGGCGAATTTGAATTTGAGCCCCAATTCACAAATATTTGGAAGGCAAATACAAAGCAACAATTTTAGCTTGCTTCTCGTCCCCATCATAATTCTTCGTCCTCACATATTCATTTCAGTCTTCTTCCAGCATCCACATCAAGTCGTTCAAAAATATTTTGGTGAACCTTCATTTACAATGGCTTCGACATTAATTCTGTATCCATATAAGTTTGATGAAAAAGTGACCCATAAACTTGCCCATGAAGGTTATGCGTACACATGCCGACCACCCCTTTGGAAATTTTTACATGCTATTAGGAGCAAACAAAGTAAAGCTGAAAATAGGTTGAGGCGAATTAGATGCCCGAGTACTAAGGAGGTATTAACATTTGAGCTTCTACTACAGAGAGAAAAATATAGAAATCGAGACATTGGACTTTATAATTTATGTAGCATGTATGTTGACATGGAAAATCAAAATGTCAGTTACCACGAGTGAATTTCTAACTTAATTTTAATAGTTCCAACTTTGCGTCGACTGTTTTTAACTTATGTATGCGTATTATAATGTGTAAATCATATGAAATTCCTTGCAAATCTCTTATTTTTAGTCTTATAGAAAATCGAAAAACATATACTGACTTTTGTTTTATATTGTAACTGCATACTATTTAATGTTTAACAGACTTTAATGTAAAATATAAAAATGACTTGTATTATACTAAGTTTTTATTTTCGCCAAAATTCATACTTTGGGTTTTGAGTGTTAGCCATTATGAAAAAGGCTCAATTCAAGCCCTTTTTTGTTGCCAAAACGAGATACAATCAGTATGCATACACTAAAAACGATTACATTTCTGTTTGCGATTAAACGATTACACGCAAACGTCTGTTTGCCCTGTTCGTTTATTACACTAATTGAGTAGTCTGTTTTTTATGTAAGATAGTGGGAACTAATTACTAACACAAAATTCAAAACTATGTGCTTTTTGCTCTTGTATGCAAACAATTATCCAGTAAGCAGGAAAACCCAGAAATACTGTTGTTAATGAGTGAACCTATTAAGGATGTAATACTAGCCAATTTGTTTGTGAATAAATGGCGTTGTTGTGTGCAATTTAATTAAACGTTTTTAGTAAACCTGAAGGTCATGAAAATATTTCACATTGCCATTAGCGTTAAAAAAATTCTGTTATCCTTCTTTAAAATATTTTGCTTTATGAGTTTGTGTTTTATGAGCTTTTTTAGAAGGCTCCGTGTCCAAGTTTGAACTTATAAAACTTGACCTTTAATGCATAATCTTATAATTTCTTTCTTTCCGTGCGAATGTGAAATTTTTAATATCTATAATAAATTTATTTGTAACATTATATTTGTAATAATTTTCATTTCAACTAGAATTGCTTGACCAAATTGTGAAACGCAATGGTATACATATATTAACTTTGATATTTTTACTAAAACAAATAACTATAATTTGTATATTACAATACTATCACCAATAAATTTTACTAATGTGTTTGGTTGATTCATCGATGTTCTCGTTATTAGAGTCTGCATTAAACGATGCTACTGTATTTACTGAAATGTTTATTCCCTTTTGGTACATACTAATAACAAAATTATACGTATTGATTGCAATACCGTTAAGAAAGTCCGAAAGCAGTTAATTAACAGTATTGGGAGTAATGCTTGGTTACATTTTACAGTTTTCCTTGATTATTGTCGCAGTATATATACTTGCATACACACTATACACCATTTGAGTAATTACAAGAAATCGGCAAAGAGAATTCTAACAGAAACATTTCATATTTTTATTCATTTTTGTTAAGATAAACGTAGTTTGAACTTGAACGAGATGGACTTATACAACTAATCGATCAAATTAACATTTTATTCCTTTTCATCTGCACGAGATTTAGGCAATTAGTTTATTATATTAATTGATACAAGTAGTTAATTATTTTCTCATTTGTTTTGATTTATCTTCTTTCTTTATTATTATTTTCAATTATTAATAATTTTATTATTAAGTCAATGTCTGCATATTCATCCTCATGCCCGAATTCTCCCTTCGCGAAGCTCCGCTTTTGCTGTGTGTAGGCGTACCTAGTATGCCTACTTGATAATTGCCTGTTTATATACAACACGCTCTCTAGAGAGAGAACAGTCGTAACCGAAGGCTTGAATAAAGATAGTTTACTCTAACACTACGAGCTACTCTTTCCCCACAGCTCACATTACTACATTCATATCAAATATGTGACAATATGTATCACCTCTGCTTTGCTGTATTTTAATGATAAAGTAAATATTGTCAGATACCAATAATATTATTTTTGTCAATAACTTGCTATTTTGTTAGTTAAATGACAACAATGCCTACCTGAACTTGATATCAGAAAAAAACAGACTTGCATTTAGTCTTGGAGCAACTCATGTTTGGCAATTCAGAAAAAGACAGGAAATATCAGCCATCTGCATTGCCCCCACCTCAAATGAGACATCTCATGACTCCTTCCATATATTCTTATACAAAATGTGATCCAAAGCAAAAATTATTCCGTAAGAATAAAATTTGTGCAATTTTTATAATGTTAAATGGAAACATTTATGACAAGTAGAACGTCAATAAAGAGTGGGCTTTTGTTTCAAATTAGTTGAGAAAGATCGAGTGGTACAGTAATATTATCGAAAGTGGTATAAATACCTTGTTCGGCGGGTCCCTGATTTTATTGCCGTGGTTTTAACCCAATCAACTTCGGTAAACATATTTCAATCAAAACACTTTCTAACTTTTGAATTTATTTTGCGTTCAGCATAGAATGACAGATCCTCTGTTGTAATGGGGCGGTGTGATACTCTTATAGAAAGTGGAATAAATGTTGTAATGTTTTCCAATTTTTTGGTAAGAAGTTACAAACAAAGATTAATTTCAATTGAGGTTTTTTTTGCATTAGTTTACTTTAACCAAGTTCTATTGTGTCTCAGCGTAACAAAACAGAAATTGCTTGTAAAATTTTCGTAAAAACTATAACCACTTATTACTTTCATCAGGAAATGTTAGATAAAATAGAAAATTCGAATGTGCGTTTGAAAAATGTTTTTGAATCCGGCATACATAGGAAAAATGTACATCAATGCTAATTTACTGCATAAGAAGCACTTCGAAAATAGTTACAAATTCATACACATATTCCACAGTCTAAAGGCTTAACAATGTTTGGGACAGGAAAGAAGCTTCCTAATGAATAGCTAACATATAGTCATATTCCATTTTTTAAAATCACGGCCGCTTCTTCCTGACCGCATCTATTGCGTTCACCCAAGTATAACTCGTATGACGACTACCTAAGGATGATGCAAAATTCGGACAAACTGGCTCTCCCTGTATAAGGTGAGTGCAGAGAAGTCCTAACTTTCTAGGAGCAATCTCAGTCCTACCTGCGGTTTTTGATGCATAACTACAATCTCTGGGAATCAAACAATGCAGAAGGGTTTCTCCTTGTGAACCTTGACCAGCAATAGCTTCCATTGGATATCCAAGTTCATTCATGCCATCATTAACTTTTGTTGGTGAGCTCACCGCAAACTTCTGCTCCTCATTTCCTAAACCAAATTTAAAAATTGTATTTATGTCGATACAAACGAGACAGTTTAAATAATTTTTGGGATTAAGAAGGCGAATTTACCAAACTGTAGTGAAAACATTGCAGGAGGAGTATCGGATTTTAGCGGGAAGCCACGCAATTGTTGACATCGTGAAGTGAGTTGATGGGCCACTTGACCAACAGGAACCTTTTGCAAATTGTGAGTTGATATTGCAATGCCAGTTTGTGCTTGTATTGCAGATACACGCTGCTTGCTTTCTATTTTAACAACAAAATTATGGTTTTATAAGGTTCAATTATAGTGATCATTTTGGTCATAGGATAAATACATTGTTGTTTAATACCAGTGTCCGATTTAGTACTAAATGAAGGCTGCTGCGCATTAGTTACAAAACGATTTGGAATGCCAGGTGCAAGAACTTGCTTTTGAGTGGTCATTTCATTGTCCTTCCGAATGGAGGGAGCTGCTATAGTGGAAGTGTTGAATTTCAACGAGTCTCGTTTTCGACTAACCTTTTTCCAGTCTTCAGTTACTTTCTTCTCAAAAATCCATGTATCCGTATCCTTCTCCGTATTCCCCACGCCGGCATTACTTTAAAATCGAGAGTAACGAATTTTATGATTGGGGTTTGGGAAAGAATGATTCTGAAACAAAGAAATTGTATACTAATATATGTATGTGCTTACCCACTAACTAATGCGATTCCAACAGAGCAATCTGGAAGGCATACTATTCCTCCCCGATTCTCTAAGTTCACCATACATTTTGATGCAGGCTCTTGAAAGTTTCTTATTTCAGCGTTCTTGTTCTTTTTTTTCTTGCTTAGTTTATTTACATGCATTTGACATTGATCATCATCCAAAATCTGTTGAATAGTTGTCAAGGGACTCGCTGAAATTTCTGCACGTTTCACCGTAGGAACTGTTGATTCTTTCTTCGGAATTTTTATTTCAGTTTTTAGCTTCCCAGTTTGCTTTTGCTTCTGATTTGACTTCTGCTGATTTTCTTTGTTCGTCACTCCAGCAAGAAACTTTTCTGCTCTTAATTTCGCTTCAAGATTTTGTTGAATCCTTGCATTTTCAATATGATCCTTGCACTTTTCCAACCTCAGTAGTAGCTTTTTATCATCTTTATTGCGGGCAATAAATTTACGCATTTCCTTATCAGACGGAAGATTCTGGACATATGGGGCAATGTACTTCAAGGTAATTTCATTGCCTTGTTGAAAGGCTGCAAACGCACAGGAGAGGTTCAATTTATTTGGAGCCTCGAGGTCACTAGGTGCATATTTACATAGAATTGTTGCCAATCTCCACTGACCGTCATAGCAAGCTTGCCATAGCAAATTGCAGCCCTTTTTGTCTATAAAGTCCGCCTTAGCGTTGCTAAAAAGCCAATACGCAATGCATTAGAGTAGTTTTTATTATGTAATATTTTATTCTACAGTTATTCATGCATGCTTACTTTTTCAGCAACAGCTCAACGAAAAGTTCATGGCCTTTACTGGCAGCTATAGTAAGTGCGGTGTTTTCTACGTTAGAACTCAATGTCGCATTAACGTCAGCCCCATTTTGAATCAAGATTTTCCCCACGTTAACGTGGTTACCAAGTGCCGCTTCGATGAGAGGAGTGCTTCCATACACGGATCGTTGCTCAATATCTTGTTTATTTTTCAAACACAACTTCACGATTTCATGGTTACCCAAACGTGATGCAAAAATTAAGACCGATTCCCGGTTAATTGTTTTTGCCTCTAAGTTGGCACCATTTTGCAGCAGAACCTTTGCAACGTTGGCATTTTTGGCTACCATTAATGGGGTAATTCCACTTGGGCAGTCAAGTTGGGAATCTACATCTGCTCCTGCTTTTAGCAAAAGTTGTGCTACTTTCGGGAAACCTTTCCCTGATGCTAATAATAAAGCAGTGTCCTTGCTTTTATTACGATGCTCGACGTTAGCTCCTTTTCTAAGGAGCATTTTAACAATTTGGTGGTCACCATGAAAAGCTGCGAGAGTTAGACTGGTATTGTGTTCGTGTTTCGTCTCGGCCTCAACGTTTGCATTATTGTTTAGTAATAATTGGACAACATCTGCCCGTCTTGCAGTCACGGCAAGGATCAGTGGAGTACTCCCATTCACATGTCGGTGCTCGATGTTAGCATTCCAGTGCAAAAGCTGATCAACTACTTTTCTATTGCCTTTGTATGCCGCCAGACCAAGAGCAGTATTCTGAGTATCGTAAGTAAAAGCATCAATATCCAGAAAAGTTTGCGGAGCATTGGAACGCTGAAGTGATTCCATTTTTCGTGTGTGATCAACTAAGATTGTAATTACATCCAAGTGTCCGTACAGTGCAGCATGCATAAACGCAGTCGATCCATCACTAAGTCTGTGGAATGGATTAGCCCCTTTTTCAAGCAGAAATTTTATGGAGGAAATGTGTCCCCCTGAACAAGCCATGGAAAACGGTGTATTTTCTTTGAAGTAGAACTTTTCTTCGTGGAAGTCAATGCCCATAATCAGAAAACATTCTATCACACCTTTTTTACCCTCAAAGCAAGCGACCAAGAAGGCCTTGAATTCAGCTTTGGAAACGCGATGGGGCTGTCCTTCCTTTTCAATGAATAGTTTTGCCACTTCAGTGTGCCCATTTATGCAAGCAAGACCCAGAGCCGTGTAACCACACGGATTTCTTCTTCCCGCATTAGCTTGACGTTCCAACAGATGTTTAACTATTTCAAGATGTCCTGCTTCAGATGCTTTCATTAGTGGAGTGACCAATCCTAGTTCGATATCTGCATTCCAATCGCACAGCGCTTCAACTACATTCAGAAAACCGGCGGCTGCCGCTAGCGTCAGAGCTGTCTCTTTCGTTGTCTCGGTAATCAAATTGGGGTTGGCCCCTCCATTTAGGAGAGTCACAACCACATCCAGCTCACCATTTTTGGCTGCCAGCATTAAAGGGGCGTAACAATCATCGCTATTCTGAAGTGATATAGAAAAAAATCAGTGCGGTTGGCATACAAAATTAAAAACTGTACCTCTACGGGGAACTTTCGGCAATATTTTTGCAATCACTTACCACCCGTGTGCGGGTAACTTCATTACAAACTTCCTCAACGCGTTTAGACCCCATCCTTGCGGCTTAACTATTTTATATGCCAAATTAAATTACCAGGTTAGAACAGAACTTTATCAATGTTAGTTATTCTCATTCGCTTCGCCCATAGTAAGTAAGTCCACGTCACTCAACTTTCCACTCTCTTTAGTCAGTGTCATAAAAATTATAAAGCAAATCAGTTTAAAATGACACCAATAGTGGCGCTTTCTAAAAACTTTCTAATATATCCCAACCAAAAATAAAACCTTTTAACAAAAAACAATACTATACTAGAAGAAACAATTGAATCATATAGCACTTTCATTTAATCAAGATTTGACCTTAACCTTCGACGTGATTAGCTTAGGTGCGTGGCTCGTGTAGAAAGTTCTATATTTCTATTTCTGTCTGCTTTGGAATAGTTTAATATCTCCCAATGTTACGTATGTATTTTCTGGAAGCAGTAAGAACATGCAGAATGAATTTCAGCTGCTTATAGTCCATTCTTATGGTGAACTAATAGTCTTGCTTCGATAACTTTATACGTGAGTGTATTAATGTTTGTCATTTCTCAGTCTGTCATATGCAGCAATATGGGAGTGTAGCATTAGGGACAGTTCGCAAATGAAGTACTGTGATCGTGATTGTGATCGTAGTACAATCACCGTCACAATATGGCACTGTAAAACTCGCAGGGTTCGCAAAATTCGGATTGTAATAGGTACGGTAGACTTCAAAAATGAGTTCCGCGCGTATCCCAATTCCTATGAGGATTGTTCCATGAGCAATTATATTCCATAAAGAAGCTATTTGTTTACAATCACAATACCATTTGGAGACGGGTTACAGTTTTTCGAGAAAACACGGTAGATTTTTACTGTAGCCTCGTTGCTACAATACAATGCTACCATTACAGTACTCAAAGTGGCTCACAATACGACATGCGAACTGTCCCTATTGATAAACTAAACGACGATAATTCTGATGGCGTTACCCTCCAGCGCATAGGGTTGCCGTTTTTCGGTTTCGGTTGCAAACTGTGTACGGTTACGGTTGGTAGAGAAAACCGAACCGTAGACGGTTTCGGTTGGGAGTAAAAAACGAACCGAAACCGGTTTTCCGTTTTCTTTAATTATCCCTATACCTTCCATAAACAGACGGGTACATAATACATAAAAGTTTGGAACAAGGTTTATTAATAATTCCAGGTAGTTACAACAATTGCTGAATTGGTAGTTTAATTCTAAAAACATATTTAGCTAATTTTGTAAGCTAAATTTAATTAAAAATTCATTTAATTTTTCGGACCATTTGTTCCAGAAAAACTATAGTAAAGCAAGACTAGCACATTATTTAAGTAACACAGAAATAAAACCTTATAAAATATCATAAAATGTTATTAAAGTTTTCGATTTTTTCAATAAGGATATCAATTTAAATCAAATTACACATACAAAATGCATAATAAAACTCGTTCACAGGTCCTTTTCAGCTCATTCAAATTAATTTAAATAAACTTTATTGATCAAAAATCAAACGAAAGACTCAATTAGAAGGCCAAATTAGCAAATTTCTGCAAAAAATTACTGTTTTGGAGCTCATTTTTGTTATATTTAAGTCTTTTCGTTAAAAACGTAAACCGAACCGAAACCGCGTTTTTCCGTTTTCGGTTAGACCTCCCAACCGAACCGAAAACCGAACCGAAACCGGGAGGAAAACGGGAAAAAACGGTTTGGAAAACGGAAAACCGAAAAAACGGCAACCCTACCAGCGCATCTAAGCACACCTCCAAAAAAGTAGCGCATTTTTCTAGAAAACGAATACTTGTATCTTTCACTATTTAACAGAAACGACAGAAATCACCGACCGCAAATTGCATCCCTAAATCGTTTTCTGGGAAAATGAATTTCAAGAAATTCAATATTAACAAATTATTTAATATGCTGAATTAATTGGGAGCATAAGATTGCAAATTTGAGCGTGCAAATTTAGAAAGTAGAGGGTCTGTCAGGGTGAAAGTGAAATTTTTTCGCTTGCATATTTTTGTCGTCGCACACCCTAATCTAAGTTCACATTGCCGCTTTTTTAAAGGTGACAATGCAATAAAGGAAAAAGGGTTTCCCAAGATACCAACATATTTGTAAAAAGTAATTTGCTTATCAATTAGTGAGAAGTGATATATTTTATTTTAATACAATTTGTTAATGGGACAAATATAATGCATCATGTGTAAATGCGATATCAGCACCATGCGAATATGTGAAATAAACCACATATGAATATTGTAACTTTATGGCAAAATGTAATATTTAAATAGACATCTTCCAACCATTTATAGGATATCGTCACATACATAATTTTTAAAGATTGCGCATAACAATTTCAATTTTAAAAGTTTTAAATAGTTACATAACCAATTCCAAGAAAATATTTGAACAGACTGTAAGTGCATTTAAATATCATCGCATGAGATGAGAGAACCATTTGTTTTCATAAATATTCCTGTCTCCAGGCACAGAGCTTCTCTCCAGTTACTACAGATCATTTCAACTTTTCACAATAAGCATATGACTTTGAATATGTTCTCGTATACTTTTTAATATCTACTACTTAATGTGTTTTTTTGTTACACTTGATGCTCTTCGCAGTCTATGAGCTATCCCCTCAGACCAACTTGATCATTTATCCTCGTATTCAGTTATAAAATAAACAATATCTTGTGATTGACATTCATATTTCCTCGTAAGTAGTATTACTGTGGTACTCAACAATTTGGAAATTGGTTAGCGGCAACCAGGTCAACGGTCAGGGTCAAATATTTTAGTAGCAAAGTATAGGTTGTAGTACATTAAAATGATGCTACTTGCAGAAAGATATTTAGCCTTTTCTAAAGGTCGAAATTTTGTTAATTTTCGAAATACTTGACCATTCACTATTTTTAAATAAGTTTAAATACTTACCAGGTTCTTTTTGCCTGTTGTTGGGTTTATTAGTGCAGCAATCACTTAATGGGAATAGTTTTTCCGACGTTCATTTAACGAACTTTGTAATATTTGCAGTAGCATAAGTGAATAAACACTTCAAGACAAGCTTATTTTGCATGTTTTGTACCCAAAAAATATTCATAAATAACATCCAGTTCTGGTAATGCTTCAGAAACGCAAAATTCTTTCGTTTTACAGGTGGAACGTTTTTATTTTCTCGGAATGTTCCTTAAAACACATTTTAGCTGTTAAATTTCAAGTGTGAAACGTCCTCACAAAATCCTTGGACAGGATTAAACAAAGCAGGTTTTGTTAATCCTTAGCTCTCACAAGCTGGAATGCTTATTAAGTAGCTGAAGCGAAAGCATTCAGCGAAGTAATGGTTTTACTTTAACTGTCTGTCCGTGCGCACTCTCCTGGTCACATACATTGACCGATTTGGACGAAATTTGGTACACAGGTAGTACTACGCAAGAGGACCTCTGGGAATATTTTTCAGCCAAATCGGTCAAACGGTTCGAAAGTAATAGGCTCGAAAGTTCAGAAACTCATCGATTTGGCTGAAACGTATACGTGTACGTAAGAATTGCATAGCATCGGTGTGAATGAGCTTGTGCATACATACGGAATCATGTGTTTGTGCATAAATGCAGAATCCGGATTGGTATTATGCGTTTACTACGTTGTGAGAGGATCGCAGAGGTGGGTTAAGAGAGAGAGAGAGGTGGTGGACATGGGAGGAGGGGGTTTGGAGGTGATCACTCAACGCCTTTTTCAGCTACGTCACTGGCCTGCTTACTAGCAGTTTATTAACTTTTTGCACGCAGAAGTATGAAAAGAATGAATTGCTTAAACGAACTGACTTGTGGATGCATACTATGGTGAAAAAACGGTACTTTCAACCTCCTTCTTTCTACTTCTGTACTTGAGTGATATAGAAAATGGAGAGTGTCTGTCTTTTGCAATATATACATGGGTGAGTGAAAAATGTATCCATATCCATACACATACTCTTCTGTAAGTGCTTCTCCAAACCCAAGCTAAAATTCTCAGAATGAGATAAAGAGTGCCAAATCACTATGTTCAGTCGCTGTTTAGCATTTCAAGGAATCAATTGTTCATTCCTGTGTTGTGTAGTTACTTGGTGACTCATTTTTATTACTTTGCATTTTGTTCGCTCATAATCAACCGCTGCTTGGTTTCTTAAAGATACATTTAATTAAGTGATTTGCTAATTAATTCCTAGATTTATTGATCAAATAGTTTTAATGTGACATTGAGCAAGTGTGTTTAGCTTGTCAGATTTCGAAAACAAAGTAAAACAAGTATTTTTATCCAAGAAAATAGAAAACGAACATTTTTGTTACAACATATGAGTTGCCGAAGCTCGTTTGCCTTTCCACCAAACCTATTGGAGGAGCCATTCCCTGAAACGGAATGGGGTAGCTGCTTAATATGTTTGAAGATGTTTCACGCGATGTTCCGAGCAAGGGTGACCATGAAGCTTGTGCAAAATGGGCATCTCTTTTAAAGTACTATCTTTTTCAGTTTGGATACGACTTGTCATTCATTCCAGATGAATATTCTCAAAAGGATTATCCGTGCCAAGCTCACGAAGAGTTACTGGAGAGAATGTGGAAAAAGTATTGTGAAGTGTTGGATATTGGTATTGGGTTGCAGAAGGCGGTAGTCAACCGTTTATTTGATGAGTATAACTACGTTTGGAATTCGAGATCGTAATTAATTTGAAACTTAAACCCAGAAATGAACTTTTTCAGTGTACTTTGAGTATTTTGGAGTGTGTAGTTGAATATATTTGTACTTAAAGTAATGTAGTATTCTAGAGTAACCATTGTTGTTTTTATGAGTACTCAAACGTAGCGATTCAAGCAAATTTATATTCTAACGAAAATGTACTGCCCTGGGTATGCCGGGAGTTTATCCAGCTCTGATGTATACTTACGTAATCACTAATTGGATTTTACCTGGTCAAATTCAAATGTGAATATCTCCTTCGCTCCATGGGTTACGGCTAAGATTTTTTCAGGGATGTTAGAGGGTATCTAGAGGTCACCCCCTGCACTAATAACTTAAACACTTTTTGAAAAACAAATTTAAAAAAATAGTTTCGAAAAATTATATAAAATTAATTAAAATTACAGTTTACAATATTTTACGTTGATTTCTTTTGTAATATATACCCTACAACTAGAGAAACATTATTACATTGAAACTTATGCAAAAAAGTTAACACAAGTATTTTTAAAAAAACATTTTCGAAATTTTCTCACGTTTCAAGGTCAACCCGGAAATAATTTTTATCTCCGCGATGGATTGGCCGCTTGGGCTGATTGTTTTTGCTCAGTTTCTTTTGTTTGTCTTAACACTATAGAATCTTAATATATAATAAAAATACTGCTGGCTATACTCTTGTCTCAGCACAGAGCTTCCTAGTTTGTGTAGTACAACTCCAATCCCAAATAATGTTATTGAATCAAACTTCACTTGAAGTTCAAATGGTCAACGTTTACGTTTTTGAGCATTTTACTACTTCCTAAGTTATCTTGTACCTTTCCTTACAGCTGCAGAGGATGGAGGAATCGATTGAATTTGAACTTCTCATCAAGGACAAAGGTAGAAGGTGGAGGCAGTCAGAAGGTGATCATGATAATCAAGAACTGTGTCCTGATATTGACCTGCTCCTCTTGCACCCACTAGTTGGACAAGTTTTTAAAAGTTTTGAAATGGCCCACCACCTGTGGATAAATGTTAGTGAACGCTGCCAATCACAAATCACACAATAGCATTCAAAGTTGTTGATTATGTAGCTTGAAAAGTGTAAACAGTTAGTTATTGACAAAACAAGGGAGATTGCTGATGGCTGATGGTAAAGGCAAGGAGAGTTAGTGCCACATATTTGAACAGAACATAATTATTAATTGACTGAGAAGATTCCAAAGGCGTTGTTGAAAGTAATGAGCTACTTTTACTTTTTTTAGCTTTTCTTAGCAAAAACAAAAAATACTGATCTAAAATTATTTTTACAGAAACGTATATATTAAGCTCCACCGTGATGAAGGAGAGGAAGGATGAACCAGGCCAAATCATAATATGAAGATTATATTTGAAGCAATGCAAAAATACCAGAAAGTCCAAAGTAAAAATATGCTTCTGTTTTATTGCCACATTGTTTTCCAGTTTTTAATATGAGTTTGAAGAACTGCACTTCAGACGGGGAAGGTCAAGAGTACTCGAAAGGTAATTAAATAACAGCAACCACTCTATTAATATGAGCAAACATAATTATGAGTGCAGAAAATAAGTAACAATACTGATTGATTGTGATTCTACTTCTAGAATTTCCGGATATGACAGGGCTCCACAAACATATAGATTTTTTTTAAATCTCTCATCTCATACAAGTTTTTTGGTCTCGTGTTCACCCGTCAAAAACTTGGTTCATCAATCAGATATCGAATAGACGAGATATTTTACTTTAAAGTTGTGGAGATGGCTTTGAAGGTTAGCAAAGAGGAGATTTTGGAATTGGAGGAGGCACTGGAGCATCTTCAATCTTAACTAAAGGCTATAACACAACATCTGGATGAATTTGCTTTGGCAGAAGCGGATGTGATTGGGATGACGACGGGAGCAGCCAAGAATCACTCCTTGAACTTGCCCGAAAGTTAAAATTTTAAAAATTGAAAGTCGGAACACGGTAAATTGTATCACCGTGTGTAATTTTTTTCGGGTTTACATAACGCCAAAGGGAGAAGTTTTCTCCACTCATCATGTTTGGTCAGTAGTCGCTAACACATGTTGAGAAGTTGTGATCATTTTCTGTAGTGCTAATAACAGCAGTATCTTCATAATTGAGCAAAGATTGGATTGTGCTGATGAGTCCCAATAGGACGAAACAGTGCTGTCCACAATTAGATCTGAGCTCAATTACTCACGGTGATAGCCCTAAAATCATCTGATGGTTGTAAAGTTGTGAGTAAATTGGACCTACAATCAAATCCACTATTTCTGGACGCATTCGATGTTGGGTCTGAATGAAATATAAATAGCAAATTTAATCATTAATAAACTTTTGATTTACATGTATTTAATCACAGAATTAATTAGAGGATTAATACCTTGAGAGTACACAAGTTGATGTTGGTGAGTATCGTCCTCTCAAAAAGTGCAGAGCTTGGATACCTCGGTACTTTCTTAGGTATTAGGTAAAAGGTATAGGTATTAGGTATTACCTTATACCTATTCATATTTTGAAAATATCTATACCTAATACCTATTGAAATTTTGAAAATACCTATACCTAATACCTATTTATATTTTGAAAATACCTATTACCTATACCTAGTACCTATTCATAGTTTGAAAATTCCTATTACCTATACCTAGTACCTATTCATAATTTGAAAATTCCTATTACCCAGTGTTGTATAATCCCGGGATTAATAATGTAAATGTCTGTCCTTAATCCATTAATCCCACCAATCCAGAAAAATTCAATTAATCCCTAATCCCAGTGTTATCTAATTTTCATGATTTAATCTGATTAATCAATCACACTTGCGATTAATTTAAAAATAAACAAAGAGAAAATATTGAAAGATTTATGTGATGAATGGTTGTTTTTGAATTTTTATAGTGAATGTAGCGTAGTTTGTGTTTGCTTTGGATTACAATTTAAGTTCTGAAGTGAATATTGCATGCAGTTAGGCCTATTTGCGTCATTTATGGTACGAATTACTCTACACTTGTCCAAATTGATCTATTTAAGATTCCTCTTCAGATTTGAAGTTTCAAAGTGTTCAAAATAGTGAGGCTTATCGAAGTATCAGTGAACAAAGCCATCGCTTAAATTGTGAAGTTCAGGTTTGTATTCGTACAAAAACTAATTAAAGGGTTTCATTCTTTATTTCTTTACCAAATTTTGGATACATCTTTATCACGTTTTCAAAGTATAATGATTATGGAACAAGACTGTTAGCTTGTGCACGTTATTCTATGCAGGATAAATACAAATTTCATGGTTAATCTGATTATTAATAGGATTAATTAATCCAATAATCATTAATCCAGCTTTTCCGGACTTAATTTAATCCCAAGTTTGATTGAAATAATTGGAAAATTATTCAAATTAATCACTAATCTAATCCCACAATATTTCGATGATTAATCCTTAATGCTTAATCCCGAGGCCAAAAAAAGTGGGATTATACAAGCCTGCAGGATCACCTATACCTATTACGTATTCATAATTTGAAAATACCTATTACCTATTGAAATTTTAAAAATACCTATTACCTATACCTAATACCTATTGAAATTTTGAAAATACCTATTACCTAATACCTATTTATATTTTGAAAATACCTATTACCTATATCTAATACCTATAGCGTTTTCTGAGAATACCTAATACCTATACCTAATACCTTTTTCAAATACCTTTTCAAGCTCTGAAAAAGTGAAACATTCATGTGATATTTATGCCCGAGTTGATAAACATTCGAGCTCGGAGTTGAAGATGATCTCCAATCAGAATCAGTTGTTCACAATCCACCGTCAAGGACATTATAATGTGAGCCTCCAGAATCTCAGCAGCTTCTTCAATTACCACTAAAATTAGGCCATCAAATGAAACAATTATTAATAAATATTATTTACAAAGGTATATGTTATAAAGGAAAAAGTTGTGCAAACATACGAATTCGAGGCTTTGCAATTTCCAAAAGAAAGTGGTTCTTAGCAGCCCCAGTTGTCGTCATCCCAATGACATTCGCTTGGCTCAAAAGAAGCCCGTCAAGATATTGCCTCTCCTCCTTTAGTTTGCGCTGAATTAGTTGTAACTCCTCCTCCTTTTTCTCCAACAGCTCGTGACCAATATTCAAAGCAACGTCCACAACTTTAAAGTAAAGTGCCCATCGTTCCCGCATTGAAAAGCCGCCAATCTCTCTGTTTGGCTCTACAAAAATGTATTTTTCCACAGGTTCATCATCATCGTCATCAGTTTTCTCCACTTCTTCCTTTTCATTGTCTCAAAAGAATTCGTCAGAGCCCAGAAAATCTGGTAGTAGCCCTTGGCCAACAGTGGGTTCCTCCTGGAGATAAAGGATATTGTTTACGTTTGGAAGCTGGAGCTGATCATGATGATACAAATCAAAAATTGCGGTGAGGAACTTTGCTCGACGAGAATAGTCCGAATACTTTTTTTGTCATTTCGTAGTCCAAGTAATCTGGGCTCTGTTCATTTGAAGAAGCTTTGTGAAAATCTTTTTTCAATTTTCTTAGCCTTCCAACGACAGCCAATGGATGAGGAATTTGGTAGGTAGTAGCGAAAACGATATGCTTCATCTGACTCATCGCTTTCCATGCAGTTTTTATAATAATCATCTTCCAGTCGGTGTTCTAGAAGCTCGTCCATATCATAATCTTCATCGTAGCCTTTGTTGTCAACTCCATCATGAGCTCCTGCTTCTACGAATTGATTCCCCAACCCAATTATATTCACTTGAAGAATAGAATCATCCATACATCCAAGAATCATTTCTTTCAGCTCCACATCCTCCGTATTCTCCACTTGCTCTATTAATTATTAAATTTTGATAGATTTGTGTTACAAATCTATCACACAAGTTGTTTATGATTGGAGGATGAGAGAGATTTACTTCAAGTGAAGATTTAGTCGAGTTTGCCTTCATCCTTTTGGTAACAGGAGACTTGAACACAAACTCTTCGGTACCGTTCTGGTCAGTACTCGCAGTGGTAACTGCCCTCATATTATTCAAGGGATTTGGGAGGAAAAGTTGGAATTTACACTTACTAATTTCATCCATAATCATGTGTTTTTGTTTTTAAAGTAGATGTAGTTGCTGAATTTTATTTTCATTCTTGCTACAGGACAAAAAACTGATGCATTTTCTTCGTAAAAACGAATTTTTAAAGGTAGGCAAAGATTCTGAATAAAAATAAATGGTTTTTTAACTAATATATTGATAAGGATGATTATTCTTTTGTGGCATGCTGAGGTATAGCCCCAGTTCTAGTTTCAGCCAAATCTGCAATAAATTTAAGTATTTGGGCAATTGGCAAGTATGAGCATTTGTTAATTCCAAATTTATTCATGATTTTATATTAAAAATAAAAAGGATTTGGCAAGGTCATGCCATTAATTCGTTTAATTTATTCGTTGCAACATATCTCTGTAGCGTGCTCAGTATATCATTGATCATGATAATGATACTTTCGGTTTCAAGAAAAGACACCACCCCCCGAGACCAGATAGTATCCCACCGCACCAAATTTTTGATAGCATTCCCGAGAATAATTTTAATTTAATGATATAATTTATAACTGAAGTTATATCCTTATACCATTGTATGACTTCATATCTATGACAGGTAAGTTTGAGAAATCATGCCGAAACTGGACAATGGCTTTTAAGTCCAACAAACCCCACTCCAGCAAATTTACTTTGCACTGTATGGTTGCATAAATATAAATGATGACGATTGGTTGTGCTGTATTGGATAAACATGTAGTACTTTATGCCTAGTTTTTTTGCAAAAAATCAACAGCGGCATAGATTACATATATTGTTCTCATTTACAACAGTGTATTTGACGTATGGAAAAAGACTCACTGTCGTTAACATTCTGGTCGAATTTTCATATAAAAGTTGCATGTCACCCAAACCGACCCATTTGTTTGAGTGACTCACAATCAGCATTTATGTATGATGTAAAACCATTTCATGATATGTTAGGGTAACTGACATTTTAGGAAAGTAAAAGAATACAAGGTCACGTGGAAAGCTCTCGAACTTTAGATAAAAGGGGTCGATATTTCTATTAAATCAGAAGATCTCATATTAATTTAGGCGCTCACGAGTATGATGATTATATAGGAGTATGCGTTCCAAAGAGGTATATTCAAAACACGAGAATGGGACAGATTTTTCTGTGATTTTGACTTTGATACATATGAAATTGCAGTTACTAATATGGATTCCATTATCGTATCTCAAAATAAATTGTGAATCTTAATAGTGTAGTCCTGTAATTTATAAACATAATCGTGTGCAGTACAGGGAATTCCAATTACCAAGGTTTGTTCAAAAGAGAGAGGTTTGAGTCTCAACCTCAAACCACAAATAACGGTACTACAGTAATGACCAAAATATATGGCATAGAAATCGTTTCCGAAATTGTTAATTAAGAGTCAATCCACCAGATAACCTGGTTTCCTGTTCTTTTTTACTCACCAACTCAGGGCAATTTAATTCATTACTTTCAATATTTTTGTCCTTTATCCAATTTAAGACGCAGTCGTTGGTATGATGTGAGTTATTTTCCCATGTGGTAAGCGTAAGCGCTTACATTTGCTCATGTTGAAGTAAGTGCAGAAATCATGTTGTCGCATAAACGAATGATTTTGGATTGGCCATGGATTTGCTGAAGATGCTTACTTGGACCCAGTGGAAAATATTTATTCCAACAAGCACTGAACTTCTCGTTTAAATGAGTCTCCAGGTTCATGTTTTTTTCGCACGAGCTGCCGTATAAATCTAATAACGCCTAGCAAGCCATTAATAAAAATCTGTTAGAATTAAAATCAATATGGAAAAAAGAAGAGAATTAGTAAGACAAAAAAGTACTAGTAATAAAATTGATAATTTGAATTTATTACGTGGTGCTTCAGAATTAGTTGGAAAGTGATTTTGGTAATACATTATAATTTATGCCATGCAGATGGAGAAAATAGATAATATAATGAATGGCAATAAATTCTATTATTGACTAGTCCACAAATGAGAACGTGAAATTGATCTGTTTTGTCTCATTTTTTTGAAGAATTCAATTCCACAAATTATCGAAAAGTGTACATAAAAATTGCGTAAAAGGTAGAATATACAATTATGAATGCTGCACGGAGATCATATCGGGTTACTCTCACCGTGCGGCGTGGATAAGAGTCAGCTTTCCAATTTGTATCTTTTTCATTGCTAGTGATTTCTCCGTCATATGCAATGTCCTCAACGACTACCCGAAGATCCACCACTAAAACAGAATAAATAAGCTCTCCAGTAAGGTAAGGTTTCAAAAATGCTTAAAAATTTAAACTGAAAAACATTATACTCACAATTGATTGGACGCTTGGAAAGCGTCTCTTGCTGGACTGGGACTGGGGTCGAATTCTTCCCCGTCTTCCACCCAGCATCATACCCCACCATTGTAATCAGCACCAGCAATAGGATATACGCCCTTCCCATCATTTTAAGAATGTTTTCAGATTCGTTATAGATGAATTTCGTTATTGAAGGTTTAGTGCTAAAAACAGAAATATATATTTGTGATGACTCAACAGTATTCTAAACCTTTTAAATATCAAACGAAGGATTTGACAAGGGGTTTTTACAGTTAGGGTTTGCCAGACTTCTAACAAAAATAAAAAAGGCTGAGCCATCATCACCCTCTAGATGATTCGTGAATGGGTGATTTTCTTTGTTTCTTTAAATTACAGAAGGAAGTAGTTTCTTATAAAATTAGTGTCCCATTCTTGGATAATACCTCCTTATTAGGTAAAACAAAGCTATCAAAAACAACACACGAATCACCAAATAAAGGAAATTTACAGATGCAGAACGACAACTTGCCATTTTTCTTTTTAAAAAGTGGACCATAAAACGCCGAGATAAAAACACAACTGAGCGTACTGTAAAAATGACCCACAATTTTGTTTACCATCCTCTTCATACATAATACAGATGTGTGCAACACACAAAGGGCGTAAAAGATGCAAGGAAAAAGATGTAACAGGTAAATAGAAACACAAAGGAGATTTAAATAAAATATTGTACATGTCGTCACTATGAACACTCGACATTTACAAAGTGGTAGGATATTGAGAGATATTGAGGTTAGAAGCATAAAGTAATTATATGATATCAAACATCCAGTATGTAACCCCGGTAAAAACTACGGAAAGTTAGGTTTTTCTTTTATGCGGATCAGCTAACATTACATACAATATGCTTCAGTTAACAGAGTAAAACAAGAAATAAAAATTAATACTACCTCTGGTTCATAACCTAAATTGAAAGTAAAAATTCGTGCAGGTGTACTTACTTTTGAAATCAAACAGTATGCAAGATCAGGTTTTCTTTATCCGTTTTGATGAATTCTGCCATACGGAGGAAACATTATTCGCATGTATTTTATTTCAATATGATAGGAGAGCATCCATAATTTTGATTGTATTCTACATCTGAACAAACGTGATGATATATATAATGCAAAATCCATAGCTCAATGGGGCAATATGCAAATTTTGTCGAATGTCGGCTTCTTGGCTAAATGTCGTTTTGCTCCACATGGCAGCTTTGTTATGAATAATCTGAGTAAATTTGCCAGTAAGTAATGCTGTTGATGTGACGTATTTTTTGACGTTACAAATAAATTAGTCGTTAAAATTTACTGCAAGTTATGGATTCAATTAAACTTTCTGTTAACCATTACATTCTATTGAAAATTGTAAACGCTGCACCGAGCAGTGGTAAAATATATTTAAGAACTATTGTGGTGAAGGAAATAATTAAGTCCGGATGAATTTCAGACTTTCATTGAACAATAAAATCAAAGTATTCAGGAACCACGAGCCATCGATCATGATCATCATCATTAGATTCTTGCCGGGTCTTTGGACCGAATTGTGACTTTCCTGCTTTCATTCAGTCTTCCTTTGCTATTAGCAAGATACTTTTTCAATTCATTATTTTTTCATTGTTTAAATTAACTGTTGTTTTACTATTACTGCAATAAAATTTCTTTTCAGAAGTCCCTGTGAGTTGCTAAATATTAACAAAGTGTGCTATATAATACATAATCTTTTGCTTGCAAAATATAAATCGCTTTTGGTTTAATTTTAATAAATTTCCAATATGGTTTGATAAAAGACACAGATGTACCCAGTTATTTAGAATGTATGCATAAACCTGCTTGCCATGAGCTTCTTTTCACAAAACGACTTACTTCATACCAAGCTAAAGAATGGGACAAGGAAAATGGTTTCCACTTTTCATTTGCATTGGTACTTGGCGAATCTGCCTAACCTGCTATCTTGTATATTACATAGTTTATATGCCTAATTCAATTCTGTGTTCGTCGTTTTTGTTAATAACACATTCTTACCTAATTTGTAAAATATTGCGATCACGGGGATTCCACCGGGGTTGGAAAGAACTCGTAGACAAACAACCGGAGAGAAAGTACAGTTCTAACTTAAAAATCCTTTGATTTGGGAATCTTTACCGTTCTGACAAACAAAATTAAGGGATCTGCACTCCATCAACCCGAACAGAAATTTATTTTCTTACCGTTGCCGGTGACCTTGCCTTTGCAAGGGAATGCCTCCTTTGTTTTGCTAGAAACCTGGCATCCTAGAATCGTCGTTGTCATGTTGAAAATTGCCTTTTTATGCGAATCAATGGTTGTCATTCAAATTATAGTTAAAAATTTACTGTGCTTTGCGAATGTAAGTTTAGCAGTTTGTAGTTATTAAAATAGTGGTAATTCTTGCACAACCTTAAAATCATAGCCACTTGGTTCCCAACAAAGGAGTTATTGATTAGAAGTCAACAATTATTAACATTTCTAAATCAAAATTAATTTCTATTTCAGTAAACAAGTAACAGTCACAAGTTACAAACAATTTGAGTTCCGTTTTTTGTGATTATTATCCGTGAAGGTATACATTGCAAACTGTTAAGTTGCAAAAATTACTTTTGTTTTTGGTAAATTTAATTTCGAATCCAAATGGCTTGAACTGCATTCTAGGTAAAAAAGCACTAAACGAACCATCACTTCTTGTTTTTTCAAATCCGTTTAGTAATCATGCTTCTTTTCATGAAAACTCAACGTCTTCTTCTTAGATGATATGCTCTATGCAAAAGATATAAAAAAATCAACAACAAAACCTGAATCAATAAATATAGTAAACTCAGAATTTCTTGACTAAACTTTCGAGAACCCATGTTAAACCAAAACTGTAATTGTACGAAAATCCAGGTAGACAGAAACGAACGAGAAGTTCACTGCAACAATGTGTTATTTTGCTTTTCACAAATTACAAGCTCACAACAAAATCAAATATGCTGGAGAAAATGCTTTCTGTGCTCTGCGTGAAAGCATTGTGTCGTAATAAAGGTGTACGAAATATTATGCACACCAAAGCGTCATGTCTTGAATTTAAGTGACAACAAAGAAAAACGTAGCTTTCAAACTCTATGGAGGAAAGAGAGACTGGAAAAAAGGATGCCGGCAACAACGTGTTTTTATGATATTAAATGAAAGTTCACTACTCCCCTTCAGCTCACGAGCATTTGTTTTTGATGGACAAAAGTAAGTAGCTATGCTTTCTCGAGTCTTGACACACTTTCCACGACTGATCTTGTGTGCTATTTCAATGAGGGAGCAATGAATCTTGCGTTTCTCTAAAAAACCTTACACAAGTTGTTTTGTTGTAAAATAATAAAACCTTAACTTACTTCTTCATGAAAGATAATCAAGGTATCGTATGTGAATAATGACAGGGCAATATGAGATTCTAATACTTTTTGAGTAATGCATGCTAAGACTGTACTGTAAGTTGTGTGGGATACAAAAACACAAGTTGTAGCATCAAAATATTCAAGAAAGGAAAATTTATTGAATTTGATTGAAAAGGTTATAAGGAAGTTGCTTTCTCCTATTTTCTCGTCTTGCCACTTCTACTTAATTTTGGAGAAGGCAACGCAAGTTACCTAAAAGCTACATATAAAATTGCATTTTCTACTGACGCAAAAAAATTTGAAATGAAAGGTTACTACTTATGCAAGTTTTGTAAATCGTAATGATTAATTAAAGTATGAATTAAAGCCACAAGGAATATCAAAATGTGTTTCTAGATACACACTGAAAAAAACAAATTCTGTAAGGATACAAAAAATAATGTCGAAGTAGGCTATTTAAAGATTGTTGGAAAAGATTGTGTTGAAAACCAAGCTTTGGTGGTGACTTGCGATGTCCACTCTATTATTTCTGTCAAGTGCCCTTTCTTTTGTAGCATCCTATGACGTCAATGAGCGTCAAATCCAGTTTGAACTCGTTTGCTGTGCATGCTTTTTATTTATAAAAATAGAAAGGACACATATTTCACTAAGCATATGTATCTGAAACTCGCTAGTAACTTGATTCTATTTTGTACTTTATAAGAAAGTATACATGGGCTTTATGAGAAGCGAACACAAATTATCCAAACGACGAGGAAAGGGTAAAAGGAAAGTTGCTTCCTGTTTCATTTTTCCATTAATCAGTTTGGAAAGGTAAAAGCCTCGTTGAATGTAAGATAATTGACATATTATGAATGTAATGGTAAGGTAAATAGATTCCCAACCCTGGTTTAGAATGATATAAAACATTTATAGAGCTATTGCAATATATATAATAATTAGACTACTGAATTAATCAAGTGCAAATGAAGATTATGAAGACTTCAAATCTGATGCAAATATTTGTAACCAAATATTTCTCGTGTTTGTATGCAAGATTATATCAAGCCAAGTGAAAGTGAAATAGGAGGGCTTAATGAGACTGAATGCTTTCTAAAAATTGAACATTTATTTAATTAGAGAAGTATTAGCCCAATTCAATGAGCCTTACCTTCCAAGCGTCAGTATTAAAGTTTTAAACGACTCCCAATTCACTAAATTTACTACATTCTCAAGGATTTAGTCATAACCAATCTATAACAATTTTGATTGCAACAATGAAATATTTGATTTCTTTATCATGTTATTCCTAGTTGAAATATCCTTCAAATAGTTCGATTTGTAAAGTTCTCTCTTTGTACAATCATTTATCTAATTTTTTATACAATCATCATAAACCGGGCCAACCAAATATATTCAAGCAAGACTATTGTTAATTCAATTTCGATGTATATGTTCCAAATGGTTAGGATCCACTTGCTACGCTCCCTCAGTTTCACCGGTTGCTAATAATAATCGGGAAAATTAAAAAAGTAGATCAAAACTCCGTTTCATCAAGGTATAATTTGAATGCAGTTTAAAAAACCAGATTGTAATGAATGATGAATTTTACTTACAGAATCAGGAAGTGGATTTGTAAGCTCCCAAGGACGTATATTTGAGTTGCGAATCAAGTTATATCGGTGGATGTCAAATGCATTTTTGATTGCTTTGCTTTGAGTGGTAACATTTGCTTGGAAAAATTTGGACAGATATTTTAATGGCTTTACCAAAGAAGATCTGGGCATGTTGTGGGACTTTGCCACAGCGCAAATAACTAACAGCAAGTAAATGCTTTTCAGTTTTGACATATTTATCTACGTTTAACTCAAGTAATACTGCAATGTAGTCTCCGCTAACAAATAGTATTTAAATTCTTCGGCCTGAAGTATTCGTCTACCAATGGAAGAATGTATAAAAATCTGCCACTATCATAAAAAAAGTAAAAGACGATTTTGATTGTAATTGCAATCACAATTTGGCTAAATGCGAGTTATGAACATTCCCGTCGATTCAGATAATGTAAAATTAAATTTTAAAATTCATGATTCAAGCATGCAACATTAGTAGATCAATGACTAATTTTTAGTAATCTTACGTAATTCTTAATCCGATTTCGAATTTTCTAGCCTTACACAATAGCGCTCAAGATTTATACACAAATAGTGGGAAACCCTCTGGCTATCAATTGCCAACGCAATGATGAAAAAGAGATCAGCAAAATCAAATTCCAAAATCAACGGGACTTTACTTTTTCAAATTTATGTGCACATCGAAGTGTTTAGACCACCCAAAGTAAAAAACGATTGTTAAAGGGAGCGCCTTTTAAGATAGGCTCTAAGTATAACATTTCTTGTTTTTTTAAAATCTACGTCATACAGGGGCTGTAAAAGATAAGTAAATAGTATCTCACAAAAGAGGAGGTGGTGGATTTTCTCAAGTTAAATTTTCCACATAGCATTGTGAGCACGTTTCGTGCCTTACATGAGCAAATAAATAAACTGCTGGTAGCTTTGTACGCCTTGGATTTGCTCAGTATTTCTAACATTAATAGTTTTTTAAATTTAATATTGGAAGTTGCTTACCTTTAACAAGTTGATAACTCGTCTCAAAATAGATGATTCCAGTTATTGATTTGACGATATGTTGTCCAGCACCTTCGTTTGAATTTTAGTTTTAGTATCGAACTAAAGTAAATAGTAACAAGTTGCTTTACGTATACACTTTTCACTCGTTGGATTTCTAGACGGTATGTTAATTAGAAAAAAAACGTGTTGTTAAAAAAAGGTTGGAGTAATAGATACAGCATGTAGATTATTCCGTCCTACAATATTTTTTCTTGAATAAACTTTATTTTTCGTGCAAATTTATTGCCTTCTTCTCCGTTGATTCATTATATATATGAAGAAAAAAATCATAAACCACAGTACTACATTTTACATAAATCAAAAATATGATACTCAAATTAAAAGGGGTTATGACAAGGTGGTACCTCATTTTTGCAAACAAGTAGTACGGCAATATTTAAGATTGTCTCATACCCCCAAAATTTGCTAAGTTAAAACTTGTGTCACTTGATCAGTTTTGAACTTTTCACAAAATACTCATTCACAAAAACTATTGAGAAACTTCCTCAAAATTTTGCTAAAAAAAGTTTAAATGCACTTGGCATACAAATTAGAGACCGCAACTGAGAGAAATAAAGCGGAGCTGTCAAAAGAAAAAGGGGAAAGAGAGACCAGAAAGTAAGAAAATTTTGCAAGGAATTTTCTATTTAAAAATTATATATTTGATGCGATTTACTAAGCCGTGTCACGATTTCTTGCAACCCTGATTAATTAAAAATTGCACCTCATAAATGTTGTTAAAACGGTTTATCTTTACCTGAAAAAGCATTGACCTATCCCTCGGGTACCCTTTCAATGAATGATCGTGATCATCCGATTTTGAGTGATATACTATGAGGAGAGTAAAGAGAAAGATGTACAAATGTTGGTGCACATATGAATCCATTCTATGATATGCATGAACTCATACGCTTCATATTTTAGGTAAATACTTCAACTGCTACAACAAGTAAAACATTTTGTTCATATACCTTGTAACATGATAATTAAATAGTATAAAAACAGTATATAATAATAGTAATAAAATCTTACCCCCACTTGCCTTAAAATCTGAGAAATAAATCAGCTTCTTTTGTTCTTTTATTTGAGGGTACTCGTATGAGATCAAAGAACAAGCCATGATATTTTTCAGTGTGTCTTTTCTATAACTTTTAACGAATTCATCGAATTCTCACTCAGCAAAATCTCCAAAAGGTTTTGATGAGACAAAATTCTGTCTGAAGATTTCCATGAAAGCGGAAATTTTTATTAAGGAACACAATCAATATTTGATAAAAACAAGTTGATATGTGGTTTACCTACTTTATTGTAAAATTGTCGTTTGGGTATTTGTGAAAAGGGAATTTACATTTTCTTGATCTGGGGCAATAAACACTTCACAAAACTATGACCGAGTTAAAATTTAAACCATCAATACAACGGTAAATAAGCACATATTTACAAATTCAAGTTTTAGTTGCAAGATATAAATCAAAATTAGCGCGTTCCTTTTTGCTATGTAAGGATATCAAAAATAGGAAAGCTAAACGTTGTTCCTTTCAAGAAACCTGGTACAATGGATAATTATACAATTTGGTTAATGTAGCTTGAATTTTTGTCCAAAAAGTAGAATTTAAATGTAACTATAATCTTTTATGTGATGTGCTGTTGAAAAAAATGCACGCAGGTTGGAAGAGAAGTAAGCAACTGGCTTTCTCCCATCCGTTTGGTCATATATGTATAGGCTATTTGGTAATGAAAAACACTTGGGTTTCCAATAAGTATCCGTACTTACATATGCATATTACCTTTCAAACCAAAACTGGCGTGTCTGTCGTACTTTGTATCAGGCATGTGGTTTTAAAGCTCTATAGATGACTTCAAATGTATTTATCAGCTAAAAAGGAAGTCCGCTTCCTGTTTTGGTTTCACTTTGCCTTGAGTATGTTGGTAAGGGTTTAAAAATGAAATCAAGTGAGTAAAAGGTAGAAGAAATGTTTTTATGCATATTGAACTTATAACCCTCAATATGTTTTTTTAAAATGGGATTTCGTAATGAATACATTGCTTTATAGTGCCACAAAGCAGACTTCAAATTTTATAATAATAACCGTGTTTAAGCGTCAAGATCGAAATTTGAACCACCAACATGACTTCCCTATTATAACTATGGGGTTTGTTTGTATTTGGTCGAATTTTAAGTTAATTTTTGTAAATCTTCAACAATGATTTGATTTTTCTTAGCACTCGCATGTGAACAAATTAGTTTGTTCGGTAGAGTGCTCGTTTACAAGTATGACTTCGTGTCAGTCCTTGTGTGTCTTGAAAACAAGTCTTGAAAAACAAAATGTTTATTGGCAACAATCTACAGCAAAAAAACAGATGTACTATTTTCATTTTAAGCATTCGAAAAGGAATGAGAAAGATTCATTAGTTTTACCGGAAAATCATCTGCTGAGATTTACAACCTAAATAATTTCAATTTGGTTTACAATCGAATCCAACAATTCAAATTTTAATGAGTGCATTGTTTGTCCATAATCATAACAGACAAAGAAGTTATTTTGGAAAATATTTCACATTTGAAGCAAGCAGCGTAGAATGAATAAAGAAACACATTCATTGATTACAAAAAGGAAGAAAGAAGTAGAATTCTTCTGGGAACGGGTTTAATGAAATTACCTGTCGGGATACCGTTTTTTTGTATTAGTGATGCTAATTTTATGTAGACAAGTATGTTCAATCTGATTAGTATCAGTAGAAAATGTTGCTTCAAGCTCACACATAATGGACGAGGCCTAACTTGCTAAATAAGCATCAGAATTTTGACTAGAGGTGAATGGTGACGATGGAGACGAAAAGCATTTGATTTGAAGAGCATTGTGAGCATTTTGTTAGTTTTGCATTTTTGCCTTCAAAATGAAGCAAATTAAATCAAGTTAGCAATCAAGCAGCTAGTACAGAGTGTTGCATAACTGGCAATCTCGAAAACGTTATGTAGCACCCCTTATAAAATTGGTTAAATGAGGAAGACGGCAACTTCCATACTTTTAATGCTCTTCAACTCTAACTCAAAATCACATCCCTTTGCTCGAACTCAAGAGTTCCGTACAAACTTGAGACAGGGAAATAGGCTGAAACTTCATTACAGAATTCATACGTCAATGCTTGTTTTAAATGTCAATCTATTCTGGTTTGGCCTGGTTTTGGCTTTCCACTCAGATTCTCAAAAATGCTTTCTCCTCTCATATATTTGTGAAATGAAAAAGCCCATTCTGTATCCTACTAGTGAAAGGCAAACATCATCCTCATTTTCAAGCAGTTGCACCAGATATCCCTGTACAGTTTATATCCAAACCTCGTTTAAAAACCATCGTTTTAAATACTAAAGAGGGAAAGCAAGAATTTTGCGAACTATAAGCATGGAGAATTTAATTTTCTCAGCGTCTTCGGTTACTAATTCAACTGAAAACAGAAACATTTCATTTTGTTCTACTTCTTATTTAAATGGAGGTGGTTTGTGCTCCCATGAGCTTGTTAAGCCAACATGCTACTTCTGTGGAGAAAAGTATACCTTGGAACGGGAGGATCGTGATAAACGAGCGACAAAAATCAGACTCTTGCAGAACTATTCAAATCTCTCAGGAATTGGTGAAACCGTCGTTTCTAAAGAGTGCTTACAAAGCATGTTTCAGATGTGCAATAATTGTGAAACGCAGTTGCAGAATCTGCAAAATTATCAGAACGTAGTTGAAGAGGCACAAAAACAAATGATAATTACCATGAAACATTTACAGCACCTGAGACTCCGTAAAAACTTAGTTCTTAAAGAAGGCGAGGAAGAACCAGGACGCAGTCAGACGGTAATAGCTGAAAACCAGATGAGTGCAGGAGTAACGGCGCAAATGGTCAATTGTAAGTCATATTTATTTTCCTTTTCCAAGCCAATCGTTCCAAGCTTATTCTATGAAACTCTTTTGACATCATCTTATTAGGCTACATTAACAGCATGGGCTTGCTAGAACGCGTAGAAGATGATTTGAATGATGAGCATGTGGAGAAACAGAATCCTGTTCTTTGCATTATGCAGGGCGGAGGTGTAATTAGTTACGCCGATTCTGCTAGTAATTCCACAGATCCTGCATCTCAACAATCTACTTCCCAGGGAAAGGAAATGGATAAAGCAATGTAAATATTTTATGTCATTAAACTATCTTTTTCTTTAAGGAAGCAAAAAAAATAATACTTAAATTTGCAGATCAACGAACACAGCCGCAAATACAAATGAAGACTTGGACGATGATATTTTAGTTCTGGAGGGGATCAAGCGGCGACTTTTCTATGGACCAGTGGAGATTTATAAAGGAATATCTCACCGCAACGGAAATATTTATGAATGCAGCATTTGTCGCGAAATGATCAGGATTATG
Organism: Orchesella flavescens; assembly: GCA_964034955.1. Taxonomy (NCBI): domain Eukaryota; kingdom Metazoa; phylum Arthropoda; class Collembola; order Entomobryomorpha; family Orchesellidae; genus Orchesella; species Orchesella flavescens. The sequence goes on along the minus strand of OZ035953.1, from coordinate 10,138,134 downwards.
CCAAGCTATAGATCAAATCAAATGACAGCACTGGCGAAAATGAAGTGGCACATTTTGACTTCACATAAAGGTGAGTACTCCCAATTTCTTTGTAATCGTAATTACGTTTTTAAAATTCTGGTTGACAAGTTAAGTTGTAGCTAAAGCTGTAGTAATGTTTTTCACTAAATACAAACATTCTTAATTATACCCCCTTGGAAAGATAGCGAGTTAAATATTAGCGACCTTCAACATTTCAGTAAAACCTTACGGGTAATTCAGGTTAACAGAAACTCATTTTGGAATATTTTGGTGCAACATTTTAGCGGAAATAATCCTTGAATGCATTATGTGAAATTTTCTTGTGATAATTTGTTGATTGTGAATTTACTTTCCTTTAGTTTTTGTTTGGAAAGGAAGTTATTATTATCACGCACCTGAGTTGGTGAAATTATTGGCAGCTATCCGATGTAGATTTAAAAAACAAAATAAAATTCCTGAGGCATCAAATTTTCCTCATGACACAATTATGATTATGCATGAAAGCTAGAGCAAGAATAATTTTATTCTCACTAAAATCTGAACAAAAAAAACACGAATATTCATCGATTTTTTCAAAATTACGAGAAGCAGTTAAGCCAAGGGTCAACATAAGGGACCGTTCGCAAATGAAGTACTGTAATCGTGATGGTAGTACAATCACCGTCGCAATACGCTAATGTAAAGCTTACAGGGTTCGCAAATTCGGATTATAACAAGTACGGAAGGGTTTAAAAAATGAGTTCCGTGTGCTCTCAATTCCCTTGAGGATTGTTCAATGAGCAATGATATTCCATATAAAAGCTATTCGTTTACAATACAGTAACAATTGAAGACTTGTTTGATTTTTTTTGTTGAAAATGTAATTTTTTACTGTAGCGTAATCGTTACAATACAATACTATCCTCGGGTTCCCGAATGTTAGAATAAACCCGTCCCATCGAAAACGGTTTAGCATAAAACTTTTAGCATAACGGAAATATCAAGGTACGCCCGTCCAGTGGATAGTGGAAATTTCCACCCCGGACGAAATGGAAATTTCCACCTAAATTGGGGTGGATAAAATGGACGGAATGGACGAAACGGACAAAATTCAATTTATACGCTATTTTAGCTTATAAAACCAAAGAGAACATAAAAGAAAGTGTTTACCTTCAAATGAATGAGTTTTGCAACTAAAACTCTCACATTAGAACGGTTTAGAATATAGTATGTCGATCAATCAACTCTTTGTAATGGGTTACGTGCTATGCTTAGGCTTTGGTACATGTGTCTTCAGTAACCAACCATAATACTATTGTGGTATGGCACAAGTTATTGAATTTTTTAAACTACAATTGGAATGAAAAATTGAATGCAATCTTTCCATTCGATTACTATTTGTTCTAATTCAGTGTGGAATTAGTTATCATCAGCTCACCAGCCTTTCAATACCCGTCTCACGGTTTACATTAGTAGCCTATGGATATTCAAATTTAGCTCCTAATGGCACGTGATACTGTCCATTTCGTCCATTTTATCCACTTTTGTCCGTTTCGTCCATTTCGTCCTGTCCACTCAAAAAGTGGTGGAAAATGGACAAAGGGCGTACTTTGGGAAATATAGCCTAAACTGAAAATTACCATAATAGATGTTTCGCATAACGTAACTTTTTTACTTACGAGGGAAGGGCCAGTTCTGATTATTTTTTATTATTTTTCCTCAGCTTTGAGACGGTATGCAAACATGCGTAGAATATTTATGAGTGTGTCATAAAATTTGTATGTTGGCATTACATTGTTATTCTTTTGACACTTTAACTTAAAAACTTCTACAACTGGCAGGACGAATAAGTGGACAACGCATCCAAAAAAAATCGAGAAATTCCTTATTGCCACTTATCACTCGCATCAATACTCAGAAATTCTTCCTTCTGAAATGACACGAACATGACTATAACGGACTGACCGAAATTTAATGGCCTTTTAACCCCACAGCGTTGGAATGCAAGGGGCTATGGGTTGAAATTTTGCCTACAATTAATACATTAGTATTAATCCTCACAGTACTCGAAATCGCTTACAATACGACTTGCGAACCGTCCTTATAATCTCAAATAATCTTTGTGTCGCTCTTTTTCATTGTATGTATTTCGATTCTTGCATTTAATGCCTACTAGCGAATCATCTGAAGAATAATTGTGCAAATTTTAAGATCAATCGGTGCATAAATGCGGTAAAAAGATTTTCCCTTTCTAAAGTGTCTGATTGTCACTACTGCAAATGTGTCACAATTCACTGGCCTCGAAATGTATTTCTCATTATTAACTACATCAAGTTATCACTCTAAAGATACACTTGTATTCCAGTTAAAATATTGGGTATGTAATTGTTTATTTCCAATAATTACATAGTATTCACTTTATTGTAAAAAAGTGTCCAGCAGGTGCCAACGTATGGGGCTGGACATTGTGGAAGTGCATAGCCAAAATTATGTTATTTACAGGAGTTTTTAAGCAAAGCCAAGGTTTTGTAAAAAAAAGTCGGATTTTGAAAAAAACGGTAATGGTCACGAGCTTGATTTTTCCTACGTTAATTACCAAAAATAAACACTCACCTAGATAATTATTGGCACAAAATATATGGTGTTCGTTAATTTTTACCAAAATTAAGCGTAGCTCGGTCTTTGCTTCACTCCTACTTATTGTTTAATCAACGTTAATTAAAAATTAGTACGACGGAAGGACGGTAATGGACAAGATTTTGTTTATAAAGCTCGTTACATTTCGAGTTAACAATCATGTTTTTTAGAGAACCTGGACACATTCAAAATAGTTCCCTATGCCCAAAATAAAAAGCCAAGCTAATTGACACCAAATTCGCATGATCTGATTTGCTGATTTATTTTGTTGCAGATAAACTTACTTTGAAACGCCGTACTAACGGTTTTAAGTGCTGGGCTTGTGGAAAGAGGTGTGTAACACGGAATCAATTTAACAAGCACAAAAGCACGCATAATTTTACGATTGATCAGAGTGTGAATGGAGCCAATACAATTTCCGGCAATTATTCAGCTGCATTTCTACAGTTTGGTCCGAAGGTGGAAACAATCAATGATTATATTGAAAATCAACCCAATTAGTAATGGTAAGAAATGCAAATTATCAAAGCAATCAAGTCCATTTTAAAATTTAATTTTACGTGGGAATGGGTTATAAATTGATGGCTATGATTTTACCCAAACATAGAAAAAGGAAAGAGGAACGAATTAATTATGATACTTGCAAGGTATATCATAGTCAATAGTACTACCAGTGATGAGGATGCACAAGCGTTTGCTGTTTTATAACAATGTAAAGAAAACATTTGAGGTTAGTGCAATAGCTAAATCGTGTTTAGTGATGTATGGTTATAAGTTAAAATACTAAGATTATGATGTCGCTTGTATACTTGCTATTTATACTACTATCCCAATTGATTCAACCGTAATGCAGAAATTAAATATCTGCATCGACAATTCACAGCATTATGCAAAAATTTTCTAAGCAACACCTTAAGTTCCGATAACATGTCTACAAATACGGAATAAAAAATGTTATTGTATTGGCTATTATTCTTAGCTGTTTTGTTTCTACGATATTTTAAATTCCGCATTATTATATGACAAGTTCCCACTACTGTATATAATATATCCCCGGATCCATTTCAGAATATTGCCTCTAATTGACTTGATGTACGCAAATAATTTTAAATCGGCTAATTTATGTGACCAGCAATTGTAAGCACACAATATGTATTAATGAAATGAATGATGCTATTGAAAGTAATTAATAATAAATTATGTATGTTGTATAAACCTGAAAAAGAGACCATATGAATCAGATTAAGTCAAATAGTCTTTAAATAAAATTTGAACCAAACGGAAAATGTTAACATATCTAATGATTTCATAGAATGTTTAATATTAGGTTAATTTTCAAAGCTTCTGAGCAAAAAAATAATTTTATTTTACAACTTTTAGTCAATTTATTGGTAAATGTACATATGATTTCCCCATTTACACTTATAACTGTAATTATTTTTTTATCGGTAGAATTGTGAAAATTTGGTAAGTTTGATGAGAAAGAAAGGCAAAGAACTTTCTATTGTATATCTAAGCTTTTCAAGGTTAGTTTCTACAACATGCTTTGAGGATATGACGAGAAGGGAAGAGAAAAGAAGTAAACAAAAAATGAGCCTGTGTTCAAGGTCCGCCATTCTAACATGAATGCATCCCACGGCTAGTGTTATAACCACTTTAAGCTTTTTCGTATTTAATTGTTGATATGCACGAGTTAGAAGCTTCGTACAACATGTTCTGGAAAATTTGGAAAATAGAATATTCACCTTTAAACCAGCACAACAATTTATGTAAATAGTGACAGATTTATGAGTTCTACAAATTTATCAGAAGCAAACGGTGTGTAAGTATGTGATATGAAACGTACGAAAGCTCTCAATTCGATCGGTTTACAATATGAAGATAAAAATTTACGAAACTGATTTCTGAATATTAATGCTACGATGAAGCCAGTGAATCGAACTAGAACTTAATTAAAAACAAATCTCTTCACTTATGTCTATTTAAAATTTGTACTTTACCTCATTATAAAATGATAGTTCATTGCATTGTTTTAATGAGCATGTGTCAAAATATACACATTGCACATCTTGTTACACTGTTCTCTTGTGAAGGGTAATATGCTTTGGATTACATCGTGTGCATTTGTATGCCACATAAAAATGTAACAAATGCATTATTGCTTATCTTTAAAATTACTACTTCATGGCTCTGTAAATGAACGTTAGCTTCTACGGTAATAATTATGTACAACCCACTAGACTAACTTAATTATCGTCAATAATTGAGTGAACCACAAAACGTAGTGTAAACGATATTATTAAAAAACTCACAAATAATGCAAATACTAATACATTTTATGGTAACAGAAGACAGCCAAGCACCTGCAAATGCTGTGGAATAAATATCTTGGTGAGAGATGAAAATCCTTCACCAACACCAACACCAACTATATCATGCATTTAGCATGGGGGAAAGCATGAGATCACAAAATATTTTATTTTACCATATCACTCAAATAAGACACATTCATACAAACAATTACTTCAATATACATAAATAAAAGTAATTTTAGTAAAATCCTAATGGCAGCAAATCAAATTCAGTAAAATTATGAATGTCATTTTTACTGTCAAATAAATTCCTTAAATTAAAAAAGGTTGCATTAAATATTCTTAGAAATATTGACAAACGATTGCCTACTTCCATTCCTCTTTTTTTGTAAAACTAAAATGAATCACTTCTGTATAAAATTTTGAAATTCATACGGGTTCTAAACCAAATACTGTACATTCAGTCTTCAAATAACAATCCTAAGGCTCTTGGTCGCGGCTTGGAGAAGTCTCGAGTCTTTGCAGTAGAGTGAGCAAGAAGAAAGAAGGAAAGCGCAGCAAAGTATACAAGTGCTATGTCGAGGGTTATCTACTACGATTTATCTCCCGTTTGAGTCCGTTTGATTTGGATTTTTTAACTTTGTACCATTAACATTATATTAATTGGTATTCAATCAACTCAAATTAATTTTATTCCATAGCATCACACAGCTTGTAAAAATATCTATTGAATTGTGAGAGGTTTCATAACATATTTTTAAGCTAATCTGTATTACAGCATTTGTATAGTTTGTAAAAAATATATACGTTAACTGCTAGAGCATGGAATAGCAAAATAATATGAATTTTCACTTGGAACTACTTGATTACAGCTCTGCTTTCTTTAGTGCTGATTGAGACCAGGCTTTCTTACTTGACGGACATCAGAATTTCAGCATACTCAAATCATTGGATAGTGCTGAAATTCTGTGCATTTGAGTCAAATGACAACAATTCTGACTTATCACATCAGATTCCTGAAATTATATTCTAAAATTGTTTGTAGTGATCATGGAACAAAGAAATGGTCACGTAGTCCCAATTATAGTCACGAAAATTGATAAAATCGTGATCTACAAACATGCAAGCACTTTCAGGCTTGATTTCTTGGGTGAGCATTATGGTTTAGAATTCAGAAGTTGTGACAGAATCATTTTTATAATTGATTCGTCAAGAAGGATACATTTCTTTTGAAATCCACACAATGAATAAAACGAAAGTGGTACAAATGATAACGGCAAACTTGCAATAAAAGGATGAATTCAGTCTGTGTGTAGTCTTATCCACAGCAAAAATTGATAATCATCATCATTCCATTCAACAATCATACAAAAAATAATATTTTGATCTCAGGATGCATGGCATATAAAGCACCGTAACAAATTACACGCTAACACCTGCATTCACGAAGTGGCAATGCTTACTCGGCTCGGAAGCGTACCGCACACGAGCCCATGCACGATTGAAGTGGCAATGTGCTTTCCCACACGCATCTTATATCACAGGCTCAATGGTCTAGGGGTATGATTCTCGCTTTGGGTGCGAGAGGTCCCGGGTTCAAATCCCGGTTGAGCCCGTAACTTTTTGATTTTTTTTTCATGAATTATTATATTCCCTTTTTAGTTTATTTATTTTATGAGTGCAATTTAAAATTCAAATTGTCTGTTTTAAAATTATATGCTACTTTATTTGCTTGCTTGAATAGCAGCATGGAAAGGAATTTTGCACTGAAAGCCAATTCAAAACAAATGACATGGATTATTGACGTGTGTTTGTTTGAAAACAAAGTTTTGACACCATACGTAATAATTAAAATAACTTTTATGCTTTCGGTGGAGATTTTGAAAGATGTCAGTTATTAGCGTGCTAAATATTGAAAATTTAACTAAAATATTGCATGCACTATGCTTTTAACTGGTATCCGTGTTATGTTGTTCACGATGAGAAATATCATGTTTGTAATTGTCAAAGACTCAGAAGTTTTGGAAATATTTTTGGTAACTTCCAATAATTTATTTTCATTGAATAAAAAATAAAAAAAGCCTGACTCGTTTGAGCTATGATGAGTTGATAGAAATGATCAAAGAGGTGCAATATTTTTTGTAGAAACCAAGTAACAAAACTCCACACAATTCACAAACATATACTTATTTATACAAAACAATTGATGTGGATCTTTTGCAAATCCTTTGAGCTTCACCTTACGCACCGCCACATTTCGTCGGTTTTCTACCAAACAAAGTAAGTAATGTTATAAATAAAAAAAACTTGATTTCATAAAAATCTAACTTTTTTTAACACAACAGCATTTGTCAGTTACACGCCCTTATTATACGTTTTATTAGAACGCTTGGTTTTGGCTCCTACCATTTTCCTTCCTCTTTTGGCAGGTGGTGGTGACTGGATTGCTACCTCAAACATATCTGATCGTTCCGTTGACGTTCTGTTAAAAAACACGACATCTCAGAACAGATTCAGATCCCATTTTATTTATTCAATCTAAATTTTACTCACTTGTCCCTTGTTCTCCTCTTGTTACCAGCCTTTTTGCATTTTCGCCTTTGTGAAAAGCTCGGTGAGCATCTCGCTGACTGGCATTGTACAGTTTGTCATCACCACATGTCTTGCACTTAAACATCACTTAAACTACGTCCGTCCCATTGTCTTCCCCACTATCTGTAAGTTGGTCCTCCTTTTCAGACATCAGAAAACGAGTTCACTTCCAAACTCTCTCACAAAAGTTTAACTCTTTTGAAAACTAAAAATTACAAAAAGTTACTACCAGTAAAATCCATCCTTAACCCTCAAAGAAGAAACAAAAAATGAGATCAAAATGAAAAAAAACAACAATATATTGTTTCAGTGCAACTCAGTTACTTGGGCATAACAAAGTTTGTCTGTTGGTAACTCAACTTATTTTCATGTGGATGGTGTGTTTTTGTTTATAATATCATCAAATTGAATGTAAAGAGTTGGCTGATGAGAATGATGTTCAGCTCATGATGTGATGAGGTTACTATGAGTGCATTGAGAAGCAGGTGCTGGATATGATGAGATACATACAATAGACTCATGTAATATAATGCATTTTTAAAGGGAGATGGGGCAAAGCAAAAAGGAGAAACCTGTTTTTTACGCACAACAACTGCCGTTTTTTATTTTTTGAACCACGGATGATCTTCAGAAGGAGGGAGTGTCTTACGAGATGCTCTTACTCTTTTCAATCCAAATGATGATGATGAGAATAAGTATAAAAACAAGTGATAACCCCTTCCTTATAACTTCTTGCTTACGCTACATTATGCAATGTCATGATAGTCGTTTAACATTCTTGGTCTTTGTTTCATATGTATAATACAAACGGAAAAGAAATTCCCAAAAATAATGTGAAGGGAAAAAACCTTGAAGGCAAAGACATGTTTGAAGTATTGTTTACTCCTAATTTTTGGATGATTAATTGTCGCTGCTTTATGGTATGTTGACAAGGAAATCCCAAACGTTGCTAAACATCGGGCTGAGTTTCATTGTAAACCCTAAATTATTATAGTTCAAAACTTTCAAGCATAAACCTTGGTGGAAACTGAATTGTCATTCCGATTGCTGTAATGATGACACGTAAAGTTTCAGTTCTGTAATATTGTACCTTTTTCTTTTCAGCCTTTTCATGATTCAAAGTAAGATAATGAGCAAAATATAAAATTGGTATTCTTCAACAACAATAAATTTAATCAATCATTACACGTCAGCGTAATAGGTCGGTAAGTTGTTGTTGTTTGTCGGAAGAAGATCTCAACATCAATTAGCAAAGGAATGAATTCACGAATGGATGTTTTTGGTATCATTACGAAAATAACATTTATGAAAATTCAGCACGACTCCACTACAATCAGGCGATAATAAACTTCTTATGAATGAAACTGCATCATAGAAATGAATACCATAAAAAAGAATACATACATACAACCTCACTCTTGACTGTTTCCTCTTCTCTACCAGAACACAGTTCTCACAAAGCAGGCGAGTGGGTGCAGGCGCAGGCCATGGTATGCTTATGAAGGTAATATGCAGGGGTGTTTTTGTTATGGAACGGAATTCTACACAAAGTAAAGTTTGTCAGTGGTAAAATGATAGACAGTATCTCACCAGATAATATCAGAATTTCGCTGACGCCGATTTAATTACTTATTCGTTTAAAGATACCAATACATAAATTATTGCATTGAATTAAACTTGGACACAATAAACATATTGAAGCACGAAATTATAGTTTTTATTCAATTGGTAAAAAGTACCATGATGAAATTCAATCGTAAAAAATCAAGCACAAAGCTTTAATGTTCTACTTTTGGTACATAAAATTTTTCTTTGCAAAATAATACTGAAGATCCAATGAAATTGAAGGTAGCTAAAACTACATCATCAATATCCTGGGTGCAGGAGTTCCTTCGGATACTTCCTCTTCTGATGATTCCCCGGTTACTTGAGTGGTGCTTGCCGTTGTCGTTGGTGGTAGAGGAGCCCTCGTTCCCCCAACGCACTCCGGTACGTTTCTTGGATAGTCACAAAGAGTTGTTGATGGATTGTAATATAATGATCCTGGGCATGTATGTTCCGTCCCACGACCATTCACACAAACCACAAATATAGTACAGTTTGGATGTGGTATCTGTGTAGATTCCCCTGGGGGACATTGCAGTTGGGCAAAGGAAACGCCAACCAACACCCCAATACAAGTTAGGAGGCATATCGTTACTTGCTTCATAGTTCAATAAATTTTAAAAATCAAACTTTGCTCAAAACAGTGGAAGAAACAGGATAACTTGTTTATTCGGCAATAAACTGTGAATAAGTGACCAATAATTCTAAAGAGATGGACATTTAAACCCAATGCATAGTGTTAATCTATTGCATTTTTGCATTCATCATCAGTTAGTAATACGGTTTGACGCAACCAAATTATTGTTTTTGACTTTGATCGATATTGAAAGCCATTGAGAAAATTGACATCATCGCAATGCATCTGTGTGGGATTAAATTGTTGCAATTTTCTGTCACACGTAAACCCGTAAGTTTCTGTGAAATTCCACGATTCAGATTGCGTCCAGCAAAAAATGTGATAAAAGACCTTCAATTATTTGGAGTTGTGTGACTGATCGTCATTTGCAAATGCGCAAGAACAATTTTTTCATAACAAAATTGAATCAATCTTACGTAATTGGTACTAATCGCATCCAAATGCTTCTCATTCGAAGAATAAACAAAAGGCAGCTGCAGATAACAAGCATTTATTTATATTACGATTTTGGTTTTATGCTAATCATAATAAAAGATAACATAAAATCCTTGTTCATGACAGTGCTCTCAAATGGCTTAAAATTCATCGTGACTTATTGCTCTTCCGTGATCCGTTCCCAACTCAAAGTTCCTACTATATCGGGTGACGTGTTCTCGTTCAAAACTGATGAGAGGATGTATAGCCCTTTTGTTGTGTAAACTTGATCTCCGGCTCCGCATGGCACGCTGTAAGCAATTATATACAATTTTTTAGCATACCTTCCCAACTTTATCAAATCTACAAATAATTTTGTTAAAATGAGCTTACTATCCAACGATGTCATCTCCGTCCAATTTCCAAATAATTAACCTGTCATTGCACAAATCAATAGGGTTAGGAGCGGAAACAGTGAGTCGCAGAGACGCTCCCTGTTCAGTTATCTCTTTCGCACCGGAGGTTAATACTACAATGTCAATTTCTCTTTGATCAGTATAATTTGAACGGAAGGGTAACTGAAGTGGAGGAGCGGACTCGCCATTATATATTGTATTAATTCCTGGTAGGCAGCTGGCTTCATCGACTGCTTGAAAGTTGAGCCGAAATCCGGTTCCTCTACTGCTCTGAGTTCTCAAAACGATCATTGCCAAGCTGGAAGGGACGTCAACTAAGCTGGAAGACGGGCCCAAGCTGGTAAGTAACCGGATTCCATTTACATTTTGGTGGTAGTAGAGAACAGTAATTTGATCAGACTCAGTTAACCCTGCAGATTCAATCTGCAACCTGATTTTGGAGCAGTTTGGGCTGCGGATGACGAAAGCGCAGAGTTCTCCAGCCTCTAAGTTTTCACCCAGTTTATATTCAATGGAGCCAGAAATTGTGGTAACAGTTTGTCCACATTTTGTCACTGTAGGTAAATTTAAAAGGTTTTATGAATGAATTAACTGTTTTTAATCCAAAAATTTGTTGGTTAATAACTTACAGATATTTTCCGGTGCGGTTGTTGTTGAACTTGGATTTACGGTTGGTTTAGTTGAGCTTGGTTTTACACTTGTTGGTCGTTGAGTTGTAGCTGGAGTAGAACCACTCACTGGCGCCCTGGTACCTCCAATACAGTCCACAACATTTCCCTGATAATCGCAATATTGCAACTCAGGGTTGTAGTAAAGTGAGCTCGGACATTCTATTTCCCTTGGCAGGCCATGAGAACAAGAAATAAAGAGAGAACAGTTGGGATGAGGAAGTTGGGCGAATCCCTCAGACGGACAGACACTGATTCCTACGGTGAGGCTAACGGATGTAGCCAAAATTATGGAGAAAACGGTAAATAGTTCCATATTAATCTGAAATCTACATAGATCCGTTTTGAAGGTAAGGTATTATGCGTTTGAGTAAATGATTTGAATCATTTTCCGTTTATATGTGAAGGCCGCATTTTATTACCCTCAAGTTGCATGTCAAAAAGGGATTGAGATTGTGAAAACGTAATTACGTTTACATCCGTATAAAGCTTTAAATCCTTGTAATTCAAATGTGTTGAGCTATTTATGATTTTTCAGTGAATATCCAAGTGTTCATTTTTATTTTTTCTTGAGATGAATGATTTATTGTGTGCTTACCCTCAGAGCTTGCGTCATGGCCATTGACGAAGCAATATATGATTTCCTTTCATGTGTAAATGATTGTACGTATGTATGACAGACAGGTTGATTGACATAATCTTTAATTTTGAGTCAGGTAAAGCTAACATTTAGTGCAGGGTTTATAATGACGATTATTATCTTCATAAGTTACTTTTATGATTGTGGTGTTGCATTCAAAAACAAAAACAGGACACACGGAAAGTACGCCATCGTGTAAAAACTCGTAAAATGATGATCATTACATGTCAATTAAACAGCATTTTTACTGTATTCGTATGTCGGGATTTGTACGTGTTTATTCACAATAATTTTTTTTATTACGAGCAGACTTTTATGAAGTAATTATTTATTATTTTTCGTACTTTACTTGACAGATTTTTCCTTTTTGAAAGGCACACAAGATTTCAGTTGAACCGACTGCGAGTAAATAATATGCAATATTTCAATAAAATAAAAACTCGAAATAAAATAACAAATTAAATCTGCCCTTCAAAACGTTTGGAAACTCAACAATTATTGTAAAACTTTTTGGGTGCGTATACAAACCTATGTTAAATAATAGTTTTGCTAGTGACGTGAGTTTTTAATTAGTTGATTTACTAGTGACTTGTTATTGGCTCAAATCACGTCAAAGTGACATGTCCATATTTTCAACTTTTAAATTCGCATCTATTATATGCACCATTAAAATCGGCTTCTTGAGAAATGGTAAAATCTCGTTTTTTTCTGGAATTGACCTGTTCTCAAAGGTTTTACAGCATAAGTAAACTTAATTGAAGTAGAATAATTAGCGATTTTCTGCCAAAACTATGCAATATAGAATGGAGACCCCTCATCCATACCGAATGTACACATATAGCAGAAAACTTCAAGCTGTTAGTTTTGCCTCATATTTACATACTTAGAAATTGAAGGAATCTATTATTTTGTACCCTTGCCTCGTGTCCCTTTTCAGCCTTCCTATGATTAGCATGTAAAAAGACCCTTCTATCAATATTGTTTGTGTTAGCTGTTAAATGAGTTACTTTCTATTTCTATTGATGCATTGTATTGTGAACTGTGTTCATACGGAATTGGTGAATATTCAATGATTTTTTTACAGTTTTTCCTCATTTATACGCTTGTCCAAACGTGCGTCGGACACATGAATGTAAATGTTAACTAATTGTAAGTCACTTTCTGTTCCAGAAATGACACCTGATAAGTCATAAAGGGGAAATCTTTATAATAAGGTAAAATTAAATCGAATTTGGACATTGCAGGTGTTCAAAATTCAAGGAAAAGAACCTAATTGGAAAAAATTAAATTTTTTCTTAAACATTCAACATTATACAAAATATATACTATATATTGGCCCATTATAGTTCATTCCTATTATTCCGTCTTTTATCAACTCTCATGCGCTTTACTTTTGCTCTTTCACTTAGCATTTCATTGTCAATTATCGTTCAAAATTAATTGTCATTTCTCAATTCCTTACGGAAGCGTAGGAGGAAAAATGTTTTCAAAGCCAAAAGTGTGCGAGTAATAAGGTAGGAATACAAGTATGCATCCCACGACATTAAAAAGGAATCTAAAGTTCCTCCAAAGCAATTTAAGAGCAGGAAGGAGAATATATAGTACATATTATTTTCATTCTAATCCTTTCAAATCCATCTCTCATCTCTAAAATCTTAACTGAAAGTTTTAAATAGTGGTAGTAATTTTTCGGCTAAGGCGGTGCGTGCGTTAATAGTTAACTCGAGCTGTTGTATTCCACAGTGCCAATATTTTCAAGAGTTTTAAATTCAAGCATTATTTTTCATCAGCAAAGAAAATTGGAGAAAACCGGATAAATTCTGTTTCAAAAACATAATTGTGTTACCAAAAAACAAGCATTTATTAAGTGAATTTTCCCGAAAAAATTGAAATGGATTTGAGAAGAGCATGCAATACCAATTGCATGACTGTAGAATATATAAAAAAAATTGCTGCATTGTGTCACTCTCTTATCTTTAGAATCAAAAAAATCGATTAACCAAATATACCATTCCTTAGCGTATGTGAAGGTTGGCTACTTTGTTTGCTAGGACGTACTTTATAACAAACAAAACTTAAAACTTTTTCTGAATTACATTCTGGAATATTGAAAGTATCAAAGCCATCAAAGGATATATTATATAAATATTTTCGTACAAAGTGAGAATAATATGAATATTTCGATCATCATCAGTGTTATTTTTTGAACTTCACCTAATAATGGATAGCCAAAGTGAAATTAAAACGGCATATTATAGTGAGAGATACCTAAAGCCAAAAAAAGTTTTCATCAAGTCGATCTCTAACACTATTTCCGCATTCGCTTCAGATAAATTCATTAGTGATATTTCACTTTGTTGAGTCCTTTTACGATTACAATGTCAGATGAAACTGGCAAATTCACGATAAGAAAATGGAGACTACAACAGGTATTAACTTAGTTAATAAAATTATTTTTATGTAGGAAGTTTCGATTATTTTTGGTAACTTTTGTTTATACTATAGTTGGCGTGTGGTATCCTTCAACTGTGTTGTGCAATCAGACTTTTTACGGACGTCTGATACGTTTTGCAGCTTAATTTTTCTACTGGAAAGCAGAGTCCTATTCAGTACTTCAGTATTGTGCAAAAAGTCGCCAGTGCCATTTATAAGCTTGAAGTCATGAGAAGGTTTTGGTTTCATCAGAAGGACTACCTGAGAATATTTAATTTTATACAGGAATCGTCCTATCTGCATTCGCACTCATGCTCAACAGTGGTGATTGAGGAATTTTTGTTACAATCTAAAAAACAATATAGCACTTTAAAAATAAAATATTTACTTTTGATCGAAAAATTATTTTTAAATACCGTAGCTCGTCCACAAGAATTTCATCCGTCTATTTTTTGGAGTTTTTGTGGCTTTACCAGCCGCATTTATAATCGTTGGAAAATACTTTGTTCCAGAAGTTGGTATGTTGTCACCGTCCTTGTGGTTAAACCAACTTATCAAATTAGCTCGTTATATGCTCTTCATTGATGATACCGTTTTCAACTACAAGGATTCATGCATGCTTCCGAATGTCAAATGATCAGATATAGTTGCAGCCGTTTTTATACTTGTATGTGTGATTTCGAGGTAAACCCACATAATTTTCAATATCTTACTAAATGTTTGAAAGTTCAGTTAAGAATCTTTTGTGCTTTCAATTAAATCATTTACTTAAGGACCTTCTATCGCTTTTCACCCGTCACATCTATAGCGTCGTTATCCTAGATCGGCTTACTTTTTAGCCGTCCGCCTATAGCCCTACTGCAGGCCCTGGATGTTTAATTATTACTACAATAACTTTACCTAAAAGTGTACTACTGAAGTAATTGTTCCAGAAACAGATATGTATAAAACGGTAACGTTTTTAGAAATGCCTTCGGCAACTGTAATCGACACAGACTCAAATATTCAAGATCCAACAAATTTAAAGATGCTGACCTTGAACTTGGAACCTTCTCCGCTTTACCAGCTGAAACAAAGGAAAAATCCTCTTTTAAATATCATACAGATCTACTTTAATTTTGCATAATATATATCAGTAAGCCCCTTTAGGATTGTGATGGATCGTGAAACAGGAAAATTTTCGGTGAAAACGTTCCGACTGCAACAGGTAAATATTTGGATATTTTATAAGCAATAAATCATTTGAATGTGGAAGGGGTTAATTTTTTTAAAATTTGCATAGATGTTCTGTGGGATAAGCCAAATCATGTGCATGATAAAGTTGTTCACAGAATTTCGCTATGCCATGCAATTTGTTAGTGAAGCAGGAAAGACAAATCCATTACCAAACTATTTTGGAATCATCCTGACAATTGCCACTGTTCAATACAAGTTTGTAACAGTGAAAAGATTTTGGCTTCATCGAAAGGACTATTTGAGAATCATAAATTTCATTCAGGAAGCACCGTTTTTGCATGATGAGGATATGAATTCAAAGGTTCCTTATTCATCATTATCAGTAAAATACCCGATAATCTAGAGTCTCCTATAATTTTTTATTGGTGCATATGAAATTTACAGCTTTTGAGAACTCCTTTTCTCTGCGGTTTCTTCGGATTAGGCACAGCCAAAGCAATTGCAAATTTAATTATCGGCAAGAATTTTGCTGCTGAAGCAAATTTATGGACCCCTTCATTTTGGCTCAGTGAACTTGTCAAGTTGACTAGATACACGTTTTTACTTTCTGACCGCTTATTTGACATGAATGACACATGCATGTTGGTAGATATAACCGGTTGGGATATTGGAGTAGCAGCAGTCTTCTTTTTGGGTATAATTCAAAGGTATGCTTTAAAGTTAATGTGATTACATGCAAAAAAATAAATGCCTTTTCTTGATAAAATCGAATCAGTCTGGAGCAAATATGCTTGTTCAAACAGTAAAAATAATGTTTGCTCTCTTTATCAAGATTTCTATTAAGCTTCTTTGGCGACTTATGTATTCTCTCTTGCGCCGCAACACTTTGGGTGTCCGCAAAATCATTTTCCAACGATATCGCAGCCAATGAATTAATTATACGAACGGTTGACAATGGTGAAATTCCACAGACGGAACGAAATTCCAATTGGTCAAAAGTATACAACTATTTCAAAACAATTCAAGTCCTCTCACGTCAAATCAATAAAGCTTTGGGAAGTCAAATTACTTGCTTAATGGCTGAAGCTCTTCTCTATTATTCAATGCATATTGCTGTCATCTTTACTTCCACGGATCTTTTCACTCGATTTGAGAAATTCCTTTACCATGTTATCCTCCTGTCCATCTTTTTCTTTTCGGCAGACATATGTTATCAGGTATTATTGTACGAGCTAATAAAGACTAATAAATATCTTTCAAATGCCTTACATAATTACTGATGGTTCTTGCTTACTTCAGATGGAGAGTGTAAAAATGTGGATATGTCATGGAGAAAATAGGAAGAAGATCCCTGATGATCAACTAAATATCGTACTACATGAATTGCTGGTGAAGGATAGTGGCATACGGGGAAGCAATACTTTTACTCTTACTTATCCTCTACTTGCTATGGTATGAGCCACTTTTTAATTTTACGTTAATTTTATGTTAACTTGTAGATTCCATGTTGTTTGCTTAAACCTTTACATAGTTTCTGAGGAAAATTGTCACATATTCATAATATGCGTACAAGATGGAAGTGATCCAATGGGCGACCGTTATGATAACGACATTCGGAGTGAAAATTACAACTGCTCTATTTAAGCTTCGTAAACTAATTAAAGATATCAATTTTCTCTAAGTAGAAACAATTTAGAATTTCAGTTGTGAGATTGAGCTTGGATGAAAATAAACTGCTAGTAAGCAGGCCTGAGACGTAGCTAAAGAGGGCGTTGAGTGATCTACTCCAAACCACCTCCTCCCATGTCCACCAAATCTCCTCCACTCCTCCAATTAAAGATACCAATTTTTTCTAAGTAGAAACAATTTAGAATTTCAGTTGCGAGATTGAATGAAGTATTTTTTGGGTTTTCATCACTTCCATTAATAAAATGAATATTGATTGATTTTGAGACTATAATATGCTGTCATAAACCTATAAAAAATATTTGTTCATTTAGAAGACATTACGATTAATTAAATTTCATAGTTCCCCAACGTGCTGAGACCATCTAAAACATCAAGCATTCAATTCAAGCTAATCCTTGTCTAACGTAAAACATTCGTTACCTTTCGACATGACCTGACCTTGGCCTACCCTTTATTAAAAGACACGGTAGTTAAATGCAGAAACTAAATCCTAAGGTTTATTCCATGATCATGCTACACTGCTTTACTTAACCTTGAACTAGCGTATTTTAGTCTTTCTCAGTTGACCCCGCTAGAACGTCAAAAACGTTCTGTTCCTCTGTTTTCTATTTTCTGGAAGAGTATAAAAGGGCCCTGAAAGCATAGTTTTTGATCATTCGCTGTTGTGCTGACAGTGAGATAACTTATTCTCACTCTTTCTCTCTCTGAGTTTGTTCCCAGATTTCCGTATTCAATTTTCGAAATAAGTTCCCAGTTTTAGTAAAATTTATTTTTCCGTTGAAAGTTTCCGAGCCAGTAAAACACTCTTTAAGTTTTGATTAAGAAATTTGCAATATCAAAAACCAAAATGGGTAAGCCAGTCGCCACTAAGGGTCAGGGTAAAAGCGTTCCCAAGAAAACTACTCTGAAGGTACAGCCTCCACCACCAGAAGAAAGTGGAAGCATTTCCAGGGGACTAGAACGGTTCCTGAATATCACCCGGGTGTCATCACCATCAATAACATCGGACGCAGAAATTCGTGGACTCACGTTGGAGCCCAAAGCGCCTGAAGCAGAACTACATGAATTAAGTCTGGAGCCTAAAAAGGGAACTGTGGAACCAACTGGGCCTCTACCGGGACCTAGCAAAGTTCCAGAGAAAGAAGTACTGGCGTCTACTCAGCAGGCAGAACTCATTGAGGTTGGAGCGATTAAGTAAGTAAAATTTCAAAACAAACTCTAAAGTTTTCAGTTTACAAAAATTCTTATCTTTCAAAAGTATAACCCCTTTGTTGTTGATTTGTTTTTGAATACGTTTTAGAAAGTACATGAACATGCGAAGAGCGGTTGCAGCCAAGAAGCCTGAGAAACCTTCACTACAAATGGATGCAGAGCTCGTGGCCGGACTGATCAAGGACATGGCGTGTTCCGAATGTGGCAAGATGGCTTCACCCCAACGTCGATTTCTCTGCCCTCGAGGTCATCACTTCTGCATTGACTGTGGCTTCAGCAAATTTAAACTTGACGAGCAAGGGAAGGGTATTGGGATTTGTTGCAAGATCGCAGAACCAGGAGACACCGCTAAACCAATTCGTGGAGTTGGATATGGATCCATCAACCCAAGGCTCAAGTTGGAGGACGACGAAATAGAAGAGTGGGTCAAGAATATGAAGACAGGAAGAGTCGAGTGCCGCTTGTTTCTTCGCAAAGCTCAACAGGATCCTCTCTACAACGCGTTATTCAACAACACCGTTTGGGAATGCCCTCTTAAAACTTTGGGATGTGAGGAGAAAGTTCTTGGGAAGGAGGTGCAAGAGCACATCCTCCAAGGATCTCGATTTAGTTTAATAATCTTTAGAAATTTTCCTTACATTATGAAATATTGTAGTTTTTCTATTAATTTAAAAACTCGAAATGGGGAAATAGGGTTGAAATTATTCGTTAATGAAATTTTCAAGAAATGTACAGATTTTAATTTATACTGCGTCTTATACGTAGTTACTTGTAATATTAGACAAGGGCAGGGTTATTAATATTAGTAAAAGGGGTTTTCTTACGTGTATATGTTGTCCGTAATTCCAGCATTATACAGTATTTAATGAATTTGTTCTGATTACAACAAGTTAGTGTATTTTGTACGAAGAATGAGCGCTCTTGTATAACGGAAATGATAGTGGGTGAGGGAATACATTTGAAAGCAAATTGTCATTAAAAAATCAATACTTGCTTTAACAATATATTCTTTTCTTGATGTATTTATTGTACATCGTACCATTGAATGCATACAAGTAGACGAACATGTTTGATTAGTCAGGATTCAAAAATAGCATAAAATCTTCAGGACCTAAATAATTAAGTATACACAGACGAAGCATGAGATAGCACATATCATTAACCAATCTCACAAGTAGGACATTTAATCATTCATTTCTTGTTCATTTATGTAGAATCCAAGATAATTTCTGAAGCGATTTGTACGTTTTCAACAATAGGTTGGTTCATGTTAGTAGAATGGGTTTTTTACTCGGCCTTCACTAATTGTCATTATTTTTTATTGAGTGCTGCAACTGCACTCATATTCTACGTGATAGGGAACTCGCCAACAAAGGGAAACTCCCATCAAAACAAAATCAGACAATTTTCAATAATATTTTAGTCTGATTTCAACTTCATTTCACCTTAGGAATTTCCGTATGTGGAGCAAAAACAGTTAAATTTATATTTCGTGAAAATGGACGCATCGTCCAAAGCAATGTTTTGGCGAAAGTCTTCAACCTTCAGTAACACCGCCGTTCCTCAGTTTTTAAGAAAGGAAATGAATTCGAGAACGGACATTATCAATCCTAAAAAAGTTTCTTCAAACAAGAGGTTTGGTAACTTTATTAAAATCTACTTTGACTTTACATATTATTTAGCCTTCAGCCCCTTCCGTTTTGTGAGGGATGAAGACGGGATTTATGCTGTTAAAAAGTGGTGGTTTCAAAAGGTAAATAAATATATAGCGTGTCGTACGGCCAGCCCATAGTACTACCAAAGTAGGTTTAAAGAATATTTCTCCCTTCTCTTTCAAGGTCATTTGTGGAATTATGAACTTCTTTTGCATAATACGATTGATAACTGAAACTAGATTTGGGTTTCGAGGTCATGGAATAAAATCGAAAATCGGAGCTGTGGAGTACTTTGAAATTGTTATGAATTTCATTAGTTTGTTTTATAAAACTGTCACAATGAAGCAATTTTGGTGCAATCAAGTTTTGAGAGCTATTAACGATGAATTCGAGAGCAGTAATAATTTCCCTACATGGAAGGTTTGTGAAAGTTTCCGCTTGCTGGATAAAAATTGCAAAGAATTGAAAGTTAAATGCACTGCTTATCATAATATTGTAATTTTCACCACAGCTAAAACTTACGGACAGTAGAATTCTATATGGGTTATATGGAATTTTTATGACTCAATGCATTGTCAGTCTTATTGTTGGCAAGAACTTTGTGCAAAACATTCCCAACTGGACACCTGAGCTATGGCTAGCTCAACTTGTGGATTTGGCTAAATACACTTTCTTTGTTGGTGGAAGGTCACAAGGAAAACAAATGAGCTTGAACTCAACTCAAATTTCTATAATGGATGCCATTTTGGCTAGTATAATGGCAGTTGGAATGCTTCAAAGGTAAAATTAAAATCATAAAAAGGGAATAGTCTACCAAATTGCTGAAAGATTCTCATATAATTGGTATTGATATAGGTTCGTCCAAGTTTTTTTTTGTGATCTGTGCATAATATCATGTGCTCTGACATTATGGGCACCTTCGTATTGCTTTGCTAATGGGATCATAAATAAACAATACATTTATGCAACTACTACTAATTCCCTAAATGAAATCAGGATGGAAGAAAGCTGGTGTAAGATTTATAATAATTACAAATCTCTACGGAGCCTATCATATTGTATCAATATGGCAATGGGAAATCAACTAACGTTGTACATTTTTGAGTCCCTAATATACTATTCTCTAAATCTGAACGCTGTACTGACAACAACCAACAACTTCAAGCGAGTGGACATGATCTTATTTTATATTTTGACTCTCGGCATATTCATCATTTCGGCTGATGCATGCAATCAGGTTTGGAACATTTGTTGAAGGAAATGTGCTATACATTAACAAATTTTATTCTTGGGGCATTGAAAGACATACACTTGTATTTTTAGCTGGAATCCATTAAAACTTGGATAAACTTTGGAAACAATCGGCATAAATTTCCTCCAGATGATTTGAACCTTGTTTTGCATGAGATGATAGCTAAAGACGTTGGAATTCGAGGAAGCAATACGTTCACTATAACGTACTCGTTTCTGGGAGTGGTATTTCAATTATTTTAAAATATCGCATTGTAAAATTACCTAGCTGGGGATCGCTAGAAAATGTTTATAAATTAAAATAATAGCGACGTACGTAGCGTCATAGATGCTAATTTTATTTGATGTGTTCATTTTCTCGTTCGGAACTTTCTCCAGATTTTGAGTACGATTGTCACATTTTTCATCATCAGTGTACAGTCTGATGACAAGGATGGAACGGATAACAGCTACTTGACCTTTACAAAACCAAAAGCTTCTTGAAAAAGTAGACTGAAGAATCGATCTCGATTTTACTAGAAAATAAAGTTACCTATTAGCCAAACATTTATATTATCATAGTTTCTTATAGACTGTAGGTGTAATAATAAAAATAATAATTATATACCTACATATGAATCTGGCATACCTTTTTTCATAGCGATAAATATTTTTGAGACATGTTTTCCCTATTATCCAAGTTTCTTGATGAATGTGTTCTACTCACAACAATGAACAATAACCTATTGATTGTCATTACAGAACAGACGTGTCATTTGACATCGGGACTCGCGCAATAATAATGGCATGTGTGTCATGTGTGTGAGTAGAAGGACTACAATTTTTAGCTACTATCTATTAAGATTTTTTTTGCAAATTATATAGTGTGACACGTGAACTTGAAGATATATATATAATGTGGCACACTATCATTTCCTTTTTGCTTGGTATCTCTATTCGTTGCCCTATTGTCAGGTATACAATGAAAGTTTCTATCAACCATGTATATAGCTTTGTGGACCACAAAGAAAATAAAAAATGAATTTCAAACCATGGCATGGCATATCATATAATAATTTGACGACCAAAGCCTTGAAGAATCAAGAATGTCAATATACTTCACACTATTATTTATACTTTGTGGAGGTGCCGGTAAAAACTAGTAAAAATTGGCTAAATCAGCAAAAGTTCAATTCAAACTTAACCCAAGTGGAAGTCCGATAAAAATCGCCTACCATGTGAAAGTTTAGGGAAAGAAGGGAAGGCTAAGTTACCTGTGTGTACTTAAATTTAATCACATTTTTAACTGTTAAAATGGTGATATTCGAAAACAAGAACAATAAGTGTTCGCTAACTAATTTCATTAAATTATACTTCGACTACGCTTATTTTCTCTGTCTTTGTCCCTTCCGTTTTTCAAGTGATGGAAATGGTGGCTTTAGTATTCGTACTTGGATTCCACAAAAGGTAAAATCTGTTAATATGTACTTAATAATATATCTTCAAGTTTCAAGGTTTAAAATTGAATATGATGGTAAAATACGGTATGCTCCTAATGCAGGTCTTGGTTGGATTCGCTCATACATTTTGTCTAATAATTCTCATTGAGGATTTCCGGGATAAATTACTTCATGCAGCTAAAGATTACTACAAGAAACCAGTAGCATATTTTAAAAGGATGGATACCTTGTTCAACTTTGCCTACAAAAGCTGTTTAATCAAGCGATTTTGGTGGAACAAGCAAGATTTTCTCCTTGTTTTCGAGTTTTTTGGAAGTCGTAAGTCGTTGCATCATACTTCAAATTTTGTAAAAAAAAATTGAGTACCATTTCAATTAAAGTTTTAGCTAAACGAGTACTATTTTGTCATGTTAATTTAAAATGAATTTCAGATACTAAGGCCAATAGTTGTTCATGGAGTTTTCATCTTTTACTCATCAATTTCAATCCTCAGTTTGATAGCAGGGAAGGGGTTTGTGTTTTCCTTATATGACGGGAGTCCCGACTGGTGGTTTCGCAGAATTGTGGCCTTGGGTCGACATGTATTTTTTATTGATGGCCCACCACCTTCAAAATATGCTCCGGACCTGTCACATATCACTACTGGAGAGTCCATTTTGGCAGGGTTAATGACCATGGGACTAATATCAAGGTTAAGTCCGCACACGTGTATCGTGCATGAAATTCTTTGAATCAAATCAATCAACTGTACTTTTTTCAACTTGACATTTGCAAGGTTTCTATTGGGATTTTTCATTGATCTTTGTATCCTGTCCATGGCACTAACGCTATGGTCCGTGACTCACTCATTCTCACAAAACATTGAGCTGAATCCTTATGATAGATGGATGTCAAAAAGTGACCTTTTTCTGACCCTTACTCAAAACAAAAGAAATTCTAATAGTTGGCAATCCATATTTTACGGGTTTGATACCATCCGGAAGCTTTCTATACTCATAAACAATGCGATGGGAAGTTTAGTATTGTGGTTTCTATTAGAAGACTTTTATACTATTCCGTCAATATGGATGGGTTTTTATTAGCCAAGGACATTTTTAAGAGAGTATATCTCTTTGCTTACTATTTTAGTACTGTTAGCATATTCTTATTTTCTGCTAATATCTGCAACGAGGTAAATTAAATGTCACATACCAATAAAATATTTTTGCCATACATATAACATAATATAAACTATAATGGGAGAAAATTTTTGACTTTCTTTTAGCTTGAAGAAATCAAGAATTGGTTAATGGAAGATAAAAATAGACAAGAAGTCGGGTATCACGACCTGAGACTTGTACTTCATGAAATGATTGCAAAAGACATTGGTATTCGTGGAAGTGGAGTTTTTACCATAAGCTACTCTCTGTTTGCAACGGTAAGCATTTTCTGCCACCCAGGTTTTATTTCATGGTTTAGCAAAATCTAATTACACTATATTTACGTTTGTATGCAATATTTTCTTTCCAGTTTGTTGCAACTATCGTCACGTTCTTCATTATTTGTGTTCAGCAGCAGGCAACAACTTAATTAGGACTCCAAAACACCTGCGTAACCGAATGCCGGAAAAATAAAAGCCTAAACAGTTTCAAAATCGATAGGGAAAAGCCCTTTTGTGACATTGCATGAACAAAAATGACAACTGCAAATAAAATAAACGTGATTTTGATGATGGATTACATGGCTTGAGTACTCACTACCATTCCTCTATGTTTGTTGTGAGTGGCATAATGTTTGCATTTTGGTAATTTGGTCTCGAAAAACTTATTTTGTGTACTGTGTTACGTAGCATCAGAAGAAGTCAGTTCGTAAAATGCTTCGTCTGCTTGTCTCAAAGGCGTGTTTGATTTTTATGCATGAACATGACTGAAAATCTATATATTCAATATTGTAGGTCATCGTATAGACGTGTACTATTTACAGGTCCTCTTTGCCTTTTAGTCAACATTTAAATTTTATCATTTAAAAAATCTCAGGCCATTTTTTGCAGAGTGCAAAAGCACATAATATGAGCAATTACATAGGACGTAGGAATGCTTATAAAGCAGAATCAACAATTGTAGTTTCGATTACTGCTCTCACAGTAATTGTAGAGGAAGCACGTGAAATTCAAATCATGGGAATTTCCCAAATATCATCAGATGTGTATATCACAACGATGCTTTCACATTCAAGGACTCATACCATGCAATCATCCGAGACGCATAAAAGATTAACTAGTTTTACAAAAAATTATTTTGATTTCTCTTACTATCTTCTCATTTCACCCTTTCAAATTAAGTATGACTCCAATCGACCTGATAAATTTTACGTGCACAAGTGGAAACTGCAACAAGTAAGAAAAAATCTTTAAATTTACATAAATATTAGATAGTTCATAAACATGTCTCACTTTATCTATAATTTCATTTCATTGTAATTACAGCTGGCATGTGCTTTTATGCATGCCTTGTGCATTTTGCGTATGGTGACAGAAATCCGTTCCAGTATGCCTCCAGAAACATTTAGTCAAAATTTTAAGAACCCAGTGCAGTACTTCAAAATTACGATGTCTGCATTTAATATTGTATACAAATTGGTTTTAATGAAGAGCTTTTGGATGAACAGGTATGCTTTCGCAAGAGTTTTAAATTTTGTCAGCGTTAACGAATCAATTTTCTCATCCGAAGTTCGTGAAATATTGCCGTCAATTAAAATTCGAGTAATACTTTTTACAGTACCATCACACTTTTTCTGAACATTACTGTGTATCTCCTTTATATCAATTTTCTTAAATTTAATTTTAAATAGGTGACGACCTCTAGAATATGCGAAATAATTTATTTTGCCCACGCAGCAATGTCATTTATAAGTTTGCCCGTGGGAAAGTTTTTCATGACAAGTCTTACTGATTGGACCATAGAATGGTGGTTTCGGAGACTAGTGATGCTCACAAGGTATACTTTATTTTATGGGGATTTAAAACCTGATAACCAAGCGCCGGAAATAAATGACATCACATCACTTGACATCGTCTTCAGCTCCTTTGCCATTACAAGCCTGTTATCAAGGTTTGTTTGTGACAAAGTATCATGCAAACAAATATAAATGAGTACATATATGCAAGTGTAGTTTCCATTTTAAACTTTGCAAAAGGTATCTTATGGGCTTCTTCACCGATCTTATTGTACTTTCTCTAACATTGACATTGTGGACCGCTGCCAATGCCTTTTCAAAACGGATCCATTGGCACCTTCCGTTTCAACATTATATCCATTCAGACAACGGGATAAAGGAAATGGAAGAAAAAAATGCATTAAGCTGGAGTGATATATATCGAGAATTTGATGGGATTAGAGTGCTGGCAAATTTGATCAATATTTCTGGAAGTCACATTGTCTCCTGCTATTTGCTTGAAGCTTCATTAGCATACTCAGTAAACTTGGATGGAATCCTCCTAACTTAAGATGTGTTTCGACGGACGAACTTAATGTTTTACTATGTTTGCACAGTCAGCATTTTATTTTTTGCAGCGGATATCTGCAAGAAGGTACGAAATTTCACCACCATATTATTATTAATATTATGATCTTTAATCACGTAATCCAATTCTATTGAACAGTTACAAGCGTTGACGTTATGGCTATCCGAAGAAGAAACCCGATTAAAATTCCTGACCACGAATTTAACATAGTTCTCCATGAAATTATAGCGAAAGACATTGGAATGAAAGGAAGCCATGTTTTTACTATTAAATAATCATTCCTTGCAACCGTAAGTAAAAAAATAGACACGACATGAGTTCGTGACCCATACAAACATTTCTTTGATTAGTACATCACGTATCGAAATTTAATTGTTTTCTATTGCACTTCGATTGCAGTTTACCAGCGTTATTGTCACATACTTCATTATTTGCGTTCAATATGACAATACATGAGACGTACAATCTAGCAACTTAAGAATAACAACGTAATGACATTGGAATGAGATGGTTGGAATTCGTATAATGAGATGGTTGGAATTGTATAAGCTGCTGATTAGTAGCAACAATAACAACTAATTTTAGAAGTAAACACTTTTGTCCCATGAACTGGACGAAACAGGTTTTCATGTCTATATATGTTCCTAGTTCCTATATTATTATGCTTAAATATTGGTTAGTCAGGTTCTAACCGGAAAACCGTCTGGTAACATTAAATAATAAAAGCGGCGCCTGTTATAGCTTTCCCCATCTGTGTATATATATACACGTATCTAAAATTATTTGCACAAGTTATTCAAAGACAATCCAGGTGTCCTGTCCAAAAATTTACATTTCACATTACCCATGAAAGAAAATTTAAGGAATAGAAAACCGAAAGGCAATGGTTCATATTATACAAACTGAACGTAGTGATAAAAATTTCATGAGGAACGCAGGGCAAGTATTCATAACTGGTCAGTATCTTCATAATTTGAATCACTTCAATGATCTCAAAAACGCCGAATCGGAAAATCAAAATAGATTGACCCTGACAAATTTCATTAGACTTTATTTCAATTTCACCTACTATCTTTGCATTACTCCATTTCGCTTCAGGACGGATGAAGAACGAGAAAGTTATTTTGTGCACACATGGAAGCCACAACAGGTAACTTGACCAAAAAGTTTTAAATTTAGTTTAAAACAGAAAATACTAACAATATTGTTTATTGTTGTAAATAATTTAAATAGTTCTTGTGTGGAATTATGCACCTCCTATGCGTACTTCGAATCTTCACAGAAGGCCGTCGCAGCACACCCCGTCAGGTTGAAAAGTTCGCTCAGAATCCAGCACAGTACTTTTTCCTAATCATGATCATTTTTAATTTAATCTACAAACTAATATTCATGAAGAGAATGTGGCGAAACAAGACGCAGTTTCTGAAGGTGGTTAACTTCATCATTGGAGAAAGTGCTTTACCTGCAGCAAATCCAAAAATGGTTAGAGAATTTTACTTTGAATAAATGACTAATAAACTTTTAGTATTTTCATATGGTTTCTGTTTCACATTAAATTAAAGCTTAGAAAACCACCTATTATCGGAATTATACTTGGCATCTACATTGTGATGGCGTTTGGAAGTTTGGTTGCTGGAAAATATTTCCTGGCTGACCTTTCAGATTGGAGTTTTTCATGGTGGTATCGAAGACTTGTTCAAGATACAAGGCATGTGTTTTTCTACGGAAAACATTTGGGAACGAAGGTGGCACTGGAATTGAACGAGATAACTGTGTTGGATGAGTTTCTCCTTGTTATAAACGCAATTGGCCTTGTTTCAAGGTAATTTTTTGCAGAACAATTGAACTTTCTTTAACATTTATAATGCTTAATTTGCAAACAATCTTTTTTCTTGAAAATGTTACAGATATTTGATAGGATTTTTTACGGATCTTGGCATTTTGGCAATGGTTCTAACTTTATGGTCCACGGCATACTCATTCGCGAATCGCTTCCATATTTCTACTACCGCTTCTGAAAATGAGTCAGAAACTGAAACCCCTTTATCTTTATATAAAAGGAAGCGCATTATATCTTCAATCACTAGAATTGGTAGTAACTTATCTAGTTACACCAGCTGGAACCACATTTATGAAAGTTTTAAGGCGATTCGGTCGTTATCCATTTTAATTAATAATGCTCTTGGAAGCATTTTGTGCTGGTTTTTGGCAGAGGCTCTAATGTATTATTCAGTTAATATGGATGCTTTACTTGTCGCCAGTAATTTTTACAAACGAGCAAACTTGTTTTGCTTCTATTTTTGTGTGTTTTGGATTTTGTTTTTGTCTGGAGATGTGTGTAAGCAGGTAATTGACATTGTAGATAATTACGGATTGTGAACATGTACTATGCAAATGTTGCTTAAATTTTAATCATGTCTACAAATTGAATGGTGTAATGGCTAAATATTTTAATTTAAGATGGAATCAATTAAGCAATGGTTGGTTGATGATGAAAATAGTAAGAGTGTTCCATCGAATCAAATGCACATTGTTTTACATGAGATGCTAGCTAAAGACATTGGGATTCGGGGGAACAATATCTTTACATTAACATACTCCGTTGCCGCTACGGTAAGAATACAAACTGTAAATATTATGATATAGTCCTAGACTTGGGACCTCAAAGGAATTATGTATATTAATATTTATAGCAATATAATTTTAGCAATTAAGAATCAATACCATGTTTAAATAATTAAAAACTATAATTTTTGAAACAATTTTTTGTTGGCGCATTTCAGTTCATAGGAACTGTTGTGACATACTTCATCATCTGCGTTCAACAAAATGCAAAGTCATGAATCTTTCAAATAAGTGAAAATCCAGCAGTCAAAAGTCAGCCTAATTTTTAGCGTATTATAATCTATTGTTATTGTCGCTCGAGATACTGCTTACTAAAACGAAAGAATTCTCAAACAAAAGGGATTGATTGAGCTACTTCCCTAATCAGAGTGAGTAATAAAATGTATTTGCTAAACTTTGACCTGCCGTAAACACCTATTGAAGCTTTATTTTTCTATGTATTTTAGTTTAGCTGTTCATCTCCAGTATTTCATCGGGTATAAACCGCAGGTGTAAAGTTTCAATATTATTTCATTTCCCAGCTGAAACCAATACTAAAATTGTGGTTTCCAAACAGGAAGCAGGGTGTATGACAAATTGTTTTGAATGAACGTACTTATGAAAACAAAAGTGAGAGATTTGCGTACTTCCAAACATAATAAGACAATAATAAACTGCTAGTAAGCAGGCCAGAGACGTAGCTGAAGAAGGCGTTGAGTGATCTCCTCCAAACCCCCTCCTCCCATGTCCACAAAATCTCCTCCACCACCTCTCTCTCTCTAAACGCACCTCCTCGATCCTCTCTCAACGTATAGTGAAAGTGCAGTACTTGTGCAATACCATTCCGGATTTCAAGTATGCACAAGCTTTATGCTTTATGTACATTCATGCACTATGCATTTGCTATGCTTTGCTATGCTAAGCATGCCTTTATGCATACGTTTAAGCCAAATCGATGAGTTACTGAACTCTAACGCCTATAACTTTCGAATCGTTTGAGCGATTTGGCTGAAAAGTATTCCCAGAGGTCCTCTTGAGTAGTACTACCTGTGTACCAAATTTGAGCCAAATCGGTCAATGTATGTGACCAGGAGAGTGCGCACAGACAGACAGACGGACAGACAGTTTGATTTAAACCATTACTTCGCTGAATGCTCTCGCTTCAGCTACGTAATAAGCTGGCATGCTAAGTAATTGTACAAAATTTATTCAACATAAGAAAAATGTTTATCACCTACTATACAAAATCAACCAGAGCTCGTTATGCATTGGTTTTGCATGAGAACGGTGAGGTATTATCGCATGAGACTTACTGACTTTGCATTCAGCACCGATGGTATCGTATTGGAGCCAAAACTGGAGCATTTAGATTCCAACCAAAGTGAGTACGGAGCTATTCATTATTAAAATGGAGCTTCGTCATGCAAGGGATGTTGAAGTAGTGGGCAAACTGATGCTCAATTTGAGGGACCTGGATAACGAAAGCTTTGCACGAGTATGCTTTAATTGGTCTGAGACTCTGGAGCACCTTGACATCAATCCTTTCAACGTGGATGAATTGGGCTTGTTGGGAACTTGTTCAGGTGGTAAAAAGTTCTTACGCCCAAATCTCACTGACCTCAAAAGTAATTTGACATATTTCAATAAAGAAAAACTTAAATCAAGTCATCCAATCATGTAAATCATGCATGCATGCAGGTTTTATGTGTTTCATGATATTATGCAAGATGATAGTCTATATTAAAATTCTTTATTTTCATATTTTTTTTATTTGCTTTGATTATTGAATCCTTAAATCAAAATGCATTGTAAACCTGAATGGTAATTCCAACCCGAAACCTAACCTAACTTCCACGCGTATTAGTTATGATATGAGAAAGTTGAAGTAAGAAAGGAAGAAGAGATGACGTGAGATGATACTGACTAAAAACAGTGGAGAAATTCCGGAACAGTAGGAATGTGTAACACTAAAATGATTAAAATCTTGGAAATTATGAGCGTGGCTATCGTATTAATTTATTCTGTATGCCTTTATTAAATTAAATTATAATTCAGATCATATATAATACTCGTGGTGGAATACATTCATTTCACTATCTATTTATGGATTAAATCCAATTGCAATTTTTAAGGAAACAAAAGAGCGCAAGTTGCCAATTCCTTGAACGACACCACGCATGTATGACTGTGTCTGAAAGTTTATTATGTATCTACCAATTCCAAATGAATATGGAAAATATATATTTTCTGGTTCAAAAACAAGGAATAAAGATACAAAATGGGTTCATTGAAATAGTTAACGGCACTTTGAAGCGTAACACATGATGCTGCTCCCCAAATGTAGACGTCAGTGCTTTCTCTCGCCAAAGATTGTGCTTATCCAAAAAGGAGAGTTAGCCTAAAGGTATTACCAGTACATGACCGAGGCTTGAATTGTTGAGCACACACGATGATGATGACAAACAAAAGGAGGCAAATATGTGGTAGTGGCTAAGGCTTTTGTAAATAACCAAGGTAAGTTGTCTTGTTAAAATTCATCCAGAACATTCGAAAAATGTCTTGTGTTGTCACCAAAATACTATATGTGATCCCCCATCCATCCCTTCACTCTTTTACGTAATCAACCAAATGAAAACGAAACTGAAATGCAGATCACCGATATTCAATGAGCCATTTTCTGCTCCATTTTTACATTCCGCCTTTGTAGAACGGCCAATGGAAAAGCCAGAAAAAACGTCAATTAAATTATGCAAACATATTTTTGCATACAAGATCTAACAAATTATTTACTGCCGAGAATTTCAAAAACTATACAAAAAATATTCAGCAAAATTCTAAACGAACGATTTATTTTCAACGCATAAAATTAGCCGAGAATTGAAATTTCATTGGTTTTAACACAGACTTCAATTGAAACCCCTCCACACAGCACGTGAAAAATAGATTGCTAATGTAAGTGAAAGCCTATTTATACTCATTCATCTTTAAGGAAAGAACCGGTTCCGAAGATGATGAGTGAGAATGTTAGATTGAGTATTAAATGACACAAAGCCGTTGTCCATAAAATTCAAGTGGAAACACATACATTTTCAATCTTGCTCTCTCACTCTTTTTCTTCCAAGCAGAAAAGTAAGCTGGCTGTCAGCAATACACTGGTAATTACGGTAATTATGACAATATGATGAATTATTTATGGGTAGTGGGGATTTATAGACATTTGAGAGAATCTAAGAATGAGTTGGTTGTGAATATTACATGACAGCTAGAATTAGGGGTGAAATAAGACAACTACTATCTACTGGAGAAAGTAAAGTACTTTCTCCCATTCCATGCAAGTTAAGAATAAAACGGGTCTGAGGCATTGTCAGGGACCAATTTTAGAAATTCCATTTCGCTGCAAATGTTTCAGGCGAAAGAATTTACTTTTAGTTCTTTCCTATTTTGAAAATTCAGAATTCACACGTTTTCTCAATCCCAACGCCTATTCTAAAAGTAAGGCGGAAGGGTCGCGCTGGAAACTGGTCACCGATTTGGCTGAAAATTTGCAGGAATATAGATTTTGATGCGTTGATTACGAATCCGAAATCAGTAAATCGACTTTAAAATCGTGGCGCCCCCCAGAGGGAAAATTGCCGTTGGTTGCCATGGCAACCCGCCGTTTTTTCCCTTCCCGATTTTAAAGTCGTAAATAGCACTTTACAATGTAGATAAAAGTGATTTTTTTACCTGGTATTGTATAGTACATGGACTGTCATTACTACGGTGTATTCCTGACTGTTGGCGTTGACACCGAGGGGAAATCCTTTTCGAAAACATTGATTCAGCAAAGCCTCGCAAAGTCGGGCATTATTCTCTACATTTGATCCAGGAATAAAAATTTTATTTCAGTAAATGGTTTGCTGCCAGTGCCAGTGGGAATTCAAATGAGAAAATCGTTGCATATTTTATTTGTTTCAGCAAATAATGTTGACAGGCAAGCAGAATCCTTGATTAAACGACATGCAGAGTTTAAAAATTACACCGCTTCCTATTTGGACGTTGACGAAGTTACTGAAGATGTAAGCAATTGGTGGCGGCGTCACTAGTTTCTACTACTAGAATAACTTTAAGCTTTCATTATGTAATACTTTACTTTATGCCTAATGTTGAATGTAACTTTTTTGCAGAGCACAAGAAAAAATAAAAGTTACGTGCGGACGAAAATAGATTGCTGTGAGTTGGAGTGGACTGGAGCCCTACGAGAAATTGGGGAAGCCCTAACCAAGAGATTATTGCGTCAGGGTGACGTAGCAGATGCACTTGAATTAGATCCCATTACTATGCCTGATTCAAGTTACGGGTTTCTGGACTATAGGAGAAAGGACTTCAAGACAAGTTCTTCCACTGGTTACACGGATGAAGGCAACATCTCCAAATATTCTTTTAGTAATACCCCACCAGCAGTACTACCTTCCGTCGGAGACTCCTTGAAAATAAATCGAATGAAGGGTGTCTACATGTATTTAGTAATGAATATGACAAAGCAGAGTTACGATGTGTATCAGGAGATAAAGAAATGCAGCTTGGATCACGTGGTTACAGGTTAGTTTGACTTTATTGAAAAATTTGCACACTGCTTAACAAAGTGTATTCCGAATTGAATTCTCTACTGTTATTTCCGATCGTTAGGTAAGGGAGAACCTGAAAAACACGAATTTGCTGTTGGGAATGTAGTCCTGGCGCCATGCATCACTGATCTGGAAATTAGAAATGGAGTCCAGTGTGCGGCAGTTGTAGCATTTGATATAGAACAGACACAAGGCTTTCAGGTGTCCAGGCTCAAACTACCGAATGAATTGCTTCTGAATGTATACATATATTATATTAAAGATCAAAGGTTTTTAATAACAAAGTATAGGTTGTGACACATCAAAATGACCCCATTTGCTATTTTAAAAGCTCTAAAATGAACCTAGCTTGATGTCTGACCTCCTCTTAACTAAATAATTTTAATTTGCACCACGTACTGGTTCTCTACACTTGTTGTCAGCTATACCATTTTCACATTAAGTTACCAATTTATTTTAGGTTGAGAAACTAAGCCATGTTGTATGGTTGGAACAGACCGACGAAAACACTTTTGTGTTCTCTCAGGACTTCAGCAAGGCTATCAAGCGCTTTTGTGAATCGGCAACGCTGAAAAATTTCGAAGTACTGCTTAGTAAATTCTATTAATATTATTGACCATCCATTGAAATTATGATGCTTTCATTGATTTTTCAATGCATTTGGATTTGTGTATTTGTCTATAGATACTTCCTGGTAATAAACTGGTTGTCCGACTTGCAATTAGAGACTCTAAAGGAAAAACAATTTCTCTTGGAAAGCAGGTTAAAGAAATCAGTAGATGGGAATGGGAAAGGAATTTTGATGCAGGATTTCTTTCTCAACGTCGCCTGTTAAATAGTACGTCATGCTTTCCGAGAAAGCAGTAAGTTCACTTTACCCCATATCATTCTTGGATATTTATTGCTGAGTTCAGGTTCAGGCTTTGTGATGGGAAAATACACGTTTTTCTTCTATATGTTGCAGAACTGTATGATGTGATCCCGTTTGCTTGGGATCTCAATGAATTTTTGAGCGGTGGAAAATACTACGAAGACGAAATTGTGAGAGGGTTGTGCAAGGTCCAAGTGCGGAGAGTGGACACAACTCAGTCCCCGAACTTTATCAACCTCCTGGCTATTCCACAAACTGATCGTTTACTTGATGATTTCCGAGCATTGCGTTGGCAGATGGATCGTTTTTATGAGAAAGTACGCTATGATGATCCCCTTGAAAACTCTCCCACGTTTCCCAATATCGTTGCACTCCGTGATGTTCGCGAAATAAATGGTACATTAGAAGGTATTCAAAGTTCTCTATAATGTATATAATATGTAGATTGGTAAAGCTTACATTGGTTTTTTGTTGTTGTTTGTATATTAGCTTCGTGTTTAACAAAAAGGAAGTTGGGATCTCCGTGTAATTGGCATCGAAGTATTTATGTGACGGAAAAGAACATTTTTGAATCCGTGGACTGCTTCCAAATTAATTATGTGAGTAGGTACATCAGCAACGCCCATTCTTTGGTTGAAACACTAGGCTCGGACATTCGTGAGATTTGTCCAGAAATGCTGAAAGTTCCACCGTTAGGGAAACGATTGTCAATCAGCCGTAAGTAAAACATATCATGTCCATGGTTTCGTAATTATTAATGATGACGGCTTTGAATTGTATTCTTATACTTTGTTTTTGTCTCCAGTGTTTCACAAAGACCGCTTTGTTTCGGCACTGATTGATAACGTGCTTAAACTTGGCAAAGAAATTGCCGTGCACATTAGTATGCCAGTGGCTCATCCAACAGATGATGAGAAGTATCCCCCGATGTTAGATGCTGATGTTCCAGAGATTATGGACCGGTTAGTTTATTTAATGACAGTAATCATAGTAAGGACAAAAGTTGTGGAGTGGTCGATAAAAGTAGTAATATTTGGGTTTTTTGTCCTTAAGCAGGTTGGGAAGCTTTGTCAGGAGCACATAAAACCAGAAGCATCGAATAATGGGGGATTATGCGAGCTAGGGCGAAGCCCTAGCGCTGCATAATCCTTATTTTATGATCTTTCGAAATCGAAAGACCACAGTGATAATTGATGTAGCTAAGATCTACGAAGCGGGTAAACATATCTAAATTCAAAGTAAATCATGCTCTGCATGTATTAAAAACAATCGGTGAGTGTATACCCCCGGTGATGCCACGTAAAATCCTTATTGGTTTAAAGATCCGAATCGGTGTGCCATATATTCTTCTGCGGGAGGGTTGGAGGGCACTGTGGTCTTTCGATTTCGAAAGATCATAAAATAAGGATTATGCAGCGCTAGGACTTCGTCCTAGCTCGCATAATCCCCCATCTTATTTCTCTTTCTCCATCTACATACCACAGTGATAACTGATGTAGTTGTTTAAAGAGCAACACCGATGAGCAATAGTTCGTAACAAAGTATTTTTTAGTCTAGATACAATATATACTTATTTATCTAAAACTTCAATTGGCTTGTTGTAATAACGAGCAAAGACACGAGATTTTCCTGACCATCCAACATGTTTTGCAATAGTGTCAGTACAAATACCTTTCGCTGCAACTTTAGATTTCGATGCATGTCGAAACTATGAGGTAAATACCTTTCATCAATACCTGCTAAGGGCAGTAACTTAACCATCCATTTACTAATAGTTTGAGAACAAACTTCATGATTAGGCTTTTTTTACACTAAGAAATAGTTTATCAGATTTTCTTACACTATCTGTAACATTCAAATATCTTTTTAACGTTAGTACTACACATAATTTCTTATTAGTAGGGTAGGGAGGCAATACAATCACTGGATTTAAATTACTACTACTAGTAGTCTTTAGCTTAGCTGGTAATTCGATCTTAATTTCATCTCCAATGAAAATATTTGATACTTATTTTGAAGATATGGTTTGCACACGTTGTGCCGAGATTAACGCAATCAGTCCTACTGTTTTGTATGTTAAGTGTTCAAGACTAAGGTCGCAAGTCTCTGGCCAAGAGGAAAACAAATCTAGTAGTTTATTGACATCCCATGATGCATAATAGCGAGAGCTTACGGGTCGTAATGAGCTAATTCGCTTCATTAAACGAGCAACCATCGGATGTTGGCCAACCGGAAAACCATCAATCCTATCTAACACACAAGATAACAGAGATCTTCAAGTCTTTATAGCCATATACGCATGTTCAGACTAAAACAAACGTGTTAGAAACAATAATATATCTATAAGCTAAGGATTCTAAATACATATAGTATTAATTTTACAAAATTCAACCCATTTTCCAAACGCTGACTCGTACTGAGCCCTAGTTTTTCCCGTGCAGGAAGAATTCATCATGTTTATTACGCGTTCAGGAAGTTGCGACTTTGTGTTCATTTTTTCTGCATTATACGGCCACTAAAAGCGTCGTTTTTCGGTTAACTGATGTTCCCTGCATAAACAAGGGCAAAATAAAAGATCATTGCTTCTCTTGAAAATTCGATTTCTGAACTAACCAAGTTCATAAATTTAGGATACCACGGCTGAGTCTCCCAGTACGGAACGACAACCATTCCCTTGCTATTGTGGCTTTCTATCTTACGCAAATGCGTAAAAGATAAAATCCCAATTTATCGTAAAAGCATTAACTGCTTCAGAATAAGGACCTGGGCAAAACGACGTGTATCTAAGTGTAAAAGTCTCACACACTTTCAAAATATTTCTTGCCTAGTATAAAATCAGTAGGGTCAATGTCGGAACGAGAAAGCTTCTCTGTAATAACGTTATAGTTATTTTAAATTTTTTCTGCAACTTCGTGGCTGTTGGTTGAGCGACAGCCCCCAAAATCTATTTATGTATGCCATGGCAGTTGTACTGTCAGTTCTACCCAAAATTGAATTATTTTCCAATTTTATGAAAGTTAATATTGCGTAATAAATCGCTAAAAGCTCAAGCATGTTAATGTGAAAATTATATTCGCTATCTTTCTAAATTCCTTTTGCAGTTTTCCATTATATTCTGCACCGCATCCAGGTTTGGATGCATCAGTCGTAATTATGACATAAATATCTTTTTCAATGACATTGTAGGCGTTTCTACAATTATTTAACCACCAAAGAACATTTTCTTTTGCACGCTCTGAAAGAGTTACATTTGCATTGTAATTGCCATTCGATGCTCTTAAGCCTTGAATTTTATTATGTTCTAATCACCTCGTGTAAAGTTGTCTGTTTCTTACTTCTGGACACGCAGATATGAAAACACCTATTATTTCGGCCAGACACTCTAGCTTAACCTTAATTTTGGACAGCGTGTTTTAAGATAAACGTTAAAACTATTCTCTTTTCCCATTAGGTAAAAATAAATTCATTTCAAGGCTATTAAATATAAATCTTAAAAATCTCACTTCGTTTGATGGTTCAAGCCTGACACTCTGGCTTGAGCTGTAAATTTACATCTTTCGTTTTACAGTGAGATCCTGCACTCCAGCTCCCAAAATATAGGCGCCGTCCTTAGACAATTTGACAATAATGGCCCGTAACTCTGGACTGATTTCCTTAGGCTTCAGAACTATTTCAGCTGTTTGCTGTAAAGCTTGGATTTTCAAATCCATAACTCTGTGTTGGATGGCAGACGACTCCAAATCTCTGGGTTCATTTTTGCCACTTGCAATTCCTTGCAGTTTTCTGGGATTTGTACGCTCCTTGATCTTTGATAATGCTTCCTTCGGAAGCGGCTGCTGTACAGTATTGGTTCACCAAACTCGGGGAACCCTCATGGTGTGCTAATAATTCATCCATTTCGGAGAGTCATCAACGCAGCAAAAGGTTCGCCGTTATCTGGCTCCTCCCAGGAATCAGCAGAATCATGATCCTCATCTGAATTGTTTCTCAATTCGCTTTGAGACAAAAGTCCTCCAATAATTTGGGTACGTCCTTCAGAGAATCGAGAACGACCGAATGCTCTTTCACAGACTCGGCTAACTCCAGTATTTGGGATTCCAAAAACCGCGGTATTGCCTTTTCCAGTCATTTCTCTGTATAAACTGGACAACTTATCAATTAAACGTCCACACCGTGGATTTAAAAGCATTAATGTGATCACAAATGTTCACTCCACACCGTGGAATATATTTTACAATGACAAATCAAAGAATTGTCTCTCCTCTCCGAGGAGGCAATGCTTACTCCCCGTGTAAGTTAAATTTAAAACATTCCACTCCATGGAAATCAAATTTTAAACATGTTCCACACCGTGGAAATCAAATTTTTAAACACATTCCACTCCTTGGAAATCAGATTTTAAACATGTTCCACACCGTGGAAATCAAATTTTAAACATATTCCACACCGTGGAAATCAAATTTTTAAACACATTCCACTCTGTGGAATTGGTTTTTTATTATAAAACAATGAACAATCCACTTCGTGGAGGCTAACCAAGCAAGCTCCTACTCCGCAGGAGTTGTCACATTAAACTAACACTGAGATTCAACTTCAGTAAATACGACTTAAAACACACGCTCACAATTATGAAAAATTACTTATAACTTACCCAGT
This sequence comes from Orchesella flavescens, assembly GCA_964034955.1. Classification (NCBI taxonomy): domain Eukaryota; kingdom Metazoa; phylum Arthropoda; class Collembola; order Entomobryomorpha; family Orchesellidae; genus Orchesella; species Orchesella flavescens. The sequence continues at coordinate 10,099,118 of OZ035953.1, read as the reverse complement.
TAGGTTCTTTATCCTCAAAAACTTATATTTACTGTAAATTTACACTATGAAGTTAATTATTGATGTTAACGATGATAATTTACGTAGACCAATGTTCACCCGTCTTCTAAAAAATCAACAATAAGGATTTTACGTGGCATCACCGGGGGTATACACTCACCGATTGTTTTTAATACATGCAGAGCATGATTTACTTTGAATTTAGATATGTTTACCCGCTTCGTAGATCTCAGCTACATCAGTTATCACTGTGGTATGTAGATGGAGAAAGAGAAATACAATAAGGAGTTATCTGCATCCCCTGGTGTCAGCCGTGTAAAGTAAGACGCGAGTCATCTATTTTTATTTAGTTCTATATAGTTTCTAGTGTTGTTAGGTTTAAATTGTTAAAAATCTAAAAAATAGCGAGGTAAGGTATTTCATAAGTTAACATCGCGATGTATTAACACGTCCCGTTACCACTTGTTATTCAATCATTTATCAATCAACGTGTCAACGTGAGGAGTTAATTATGGATAACCATTGTCAGTAGTTATCCCTAGTACTTGTATTTTTTGCAGTTGAAGTAGATGGGTCTGTCCACGTCAAAGTGACAATTTTTTCGTTTGCATATTTTTGGCATCACACACCTTCCTTTGTGTTCACAGTGCCCCCTTTTTATTGGTGGCAATGCAACAAAGGAAAAAGGGGGGTTCACTTGATACGAACTTCACTGGTGATTCTTTTAGTCTATATTTTATTTTAATACGATTTCTTAATTTGTTTACCCAGATTGCTATTTTACAATGTCCTGTTTTATGGGGGAAAAGTAAACTGCAATGCTGAACGTAGTGTATGAACCAACCCAAGAAGGTTAATTGCCCACTTAACTAGTCCAGAAATTAAGTGCCGTATCAAGGCCTGAGACAACTTTGGCGAATCTCGTTCCAACGCAATATGTATCTTTAAAACATGTAAAACACAATGTATATCTTGAAATTTTTGCCAAAGTTGTCTCATGCTAATTTAATTACAGTTAGATTTAACACGTAAAAATTAAAAAAATTAAAAATTTCGAAAAAATATTTTCTGGGATCGCTTCTGCTATATGTGTACATTCAGTTTAGATGAGGGTCCCACACCCTATGTTGCATAGATTTGGCAGAAAAACGTTAACTATTCTACTGCAATTAAGTTTACTTATGCTGTAAAACCTTTGACAGTAGGCCAATTCTAGAAAAAACGAGACTTTACGGTTTCTCAATAAGCCGATTTTAATGATGCATACAGAAGATGCGAATTTAAAAGTTGAAAATATGGACATGTCACTTTGACGTGGACAGACCCAGATGGTTAACACAAGATTCGTTCATGCAGACACTTGTGTTGCTTAAACAACTTATATTTAGGTATAGATTTAGCCAAGGCAAGAACCTATTTTATCCGTAGTATAGCGAGATCTACGTGTTGAGTATATAAGAACCTCAAACCAAGGAAGAAGACACATTAACACCTAGGAGTATAGTACGATGGGACCGCGTGTCATTTTTGCACCATAGACTAACTCTAGTGAACTTATATTTCAGTTTTTATTTACGCAGCGTTAGCAAGTATATACAAAAGATAGAGTAGTGGGAGAATGTCCTTCCTTCCTTCCGTCCTTCCGTGGCATTGCGTTTTACTATACGTACATATATGGCCATATAGTACAGATATGCGCGCGAGATTTAAACCTTCCTTAGAATTACATGAGACTCAGTATCTACAGGTTGTTTGACATGCTGAATCAGCTGGTAGTACTAGTTTTTGACTTCGAAGAATATCTACAGAATATACAAGATGTACAGAATATTCAAGGAATATCTACAGAATATTCAAGATATACAGAATATTCAAAGAATATGTTCAGAATAGTCAAAGAATATGTACAGAATAGTCAAAGAATATCTACAGAATGTGGTACAGTAATGTGGTAGTAGTTTTAGCTGCGTACCCTAAATTTTAACAGAATTTATTATCAATGACCTTTTTAATGAATGTTGGTAAAACTTGTCAACTTTCTGTAACGTAATTGTATGTAGCATTAATATTTAAAGGCCTCTGTTCAATAAACTTCAGAATTTATAAACTTTCTAGAACTTTTGACTGTAAACTTTGACTTTATTGTTAGCAAAATTTGATTAAAGCTGGAGCTCTCATTCTATGAACAACGTATTGCCCCGTGTAAAGTTTTAGAGGTGGCAATGACCTGGCAAACTTTCGAAAAAATGGATTACGCTGATACTCTTTCCATCCTTTGATTTTCAATAATATTGTCTTCAACATCAAAAGACCCTTGCTAGAGACTTCTAATACGCCAGTAATCAAGACTGTAACACAATGTTTTAGATTAAGGTTAAGATTAGATTAAGATTTGTCGGACATGCTCCAAAACTTAGTGCATAAATATATATTTTCTTATTTTTACTTTTACAGAAGGAATGCTAAGTAAATGCAGATTTATTCGGCTCCACATTCATATTTGTTATAAATTACTGCATGTCCGATCATTAATAATGGTTGGACAGTGTTAATTTAAATTGGAAATCCTTATACCTGACCGATCTACATCTGAATACCCATTGCTAGAATTGTAAAGTTTTAGTTTCTTTCATCTTAATTTCTCTCCTTTAATACATGCTTTGCAGCTTAAAAATCATGATCAACATTATTTTTTCATTTTTGTATGCAAAAACTTAGCAAAAACAATATCTCGTGTCTAGTTATAATTAGTTTCAACAAAGAAGTAATTAGAAAGTTTTAAATTGTTTTAGAGTGATCTAGGAAATAGTAAACGTATAGATGTATACATTTTTTGTATTATGTCTATCCTAGGAAGGAGAATTAGAATTCAAAAATACAATTTGCTCTTGCTCAAACAAATTAAAAATTGTTTTTAATTATTTTATGCTAAATGAAAACAATAGGCATCTAGCTGGGGAAAACCACTTCAGCACATAGGAGTTTTCATTTCTGGGATAGAGGAAGTAAAAGCAATTATTGCATGCACGAAGCCAGCCTTAGTTGCCTGACCGGGAATTTATTTAGCTTAGTTTGTCACATTCGTTGGACCGATTGCGATCATCACAGTCAACCCGTTTATAAATTTGCACGTCCAACAATATTTCCGAAAGCACATAAATTATATTCATAAAAACTCATTCACAAATGCTGCTCAGCTCATAAGTTGCAAACGATATTTGCAAAAGTCCCTTGTATATAGCTGCACAAAAATATATTTCCTAACCCTATGTGACCAGAAAGATTTCATCATGTTAAACAAACCCCATCTGTTTCAATTTCGTTGTGTTAATAATATTTTTTATCTTGTAAATGTTCCATGTGATGCAAATTCTCACGGGAAACAATTACTCGAGATTTTATTTCCTGAAAATAACTTTACCCAATGTATTACTGTTTATATTCATGGTTCAGAGGAGATCCAAGCGATTGAAGAAAGTCTTGAAAAATTCAAAATCTTATCCAATTCAAATTTAGAAGTAGCATTTTCATCACTGACGTGCCTACAATTCGTAGTGTTTGGACTTGAATATTCTAAGCAGGTTCCCCGACACGTTAGTCGTTTTGAGGAAATATCGTCCTTAATCATTTTTCCTGTACTCAATAAGGACTCCATTGAAAATAAATCCAATGAAGTATACATGGAGACGGTAGTGCGAGACGTATTTTACGAGGATTTTACACTTTCAGCATACCCCCTATTTGTCCTAGTCGACTATGACGCCGTATTCAAAAGGTTGGAACCCGAATTCGAGTTTAATATTCAAAAATACCCAGCTAGCAAGTTGTTGCTAGAATTATACAAGGAAAAAACCACAAAGGGTACCATAAAGATCATTTCTAACTTATCCTACATGTGTTACGAATTTTGTGCTCACAGTTGGCTTCAAATTGGAAATAATTTTGAAAGGTATTTTCCACCTATTGACTTACATAGAAAACATTTGCACAACGCAAATAACAGAGAAATAACTGTAGGAATATATTTTAGCTCATCGTCCCTTACATCTGACGAAGCGAAATTGTGTCCCAGTTCCGTAATGAAGATAACGGAAAACTATTGCGACTATAAGTTAATGGCAGTCCTATCACTTTCGGGTTTACACAACTTCACAGCTCAAATATACAATTTACAGCAAACGTCATTCAAAGGGGCGCCAGATCAACAGTGGATTTTTACTCCGGACAAATATTATTTTGAAGACATAAAAGCTGAATCCCTTGATATAATAATGCATTCAAAGAATATTGATTTCCAGGCTTACTATTGTAACAATGATAAGGTGGATGAAGAGGATGAAAACAAAGTTTTGCATTGGATAATTCCATTTACTTATACGCTATGGATCTGTTGCTTTGGTTTGCTGGCAGTTAAGTTTCTTGCAACACTTGCCTCAACCAAGTTGATCTTAGACTCCGTCATTAAGGTTATTGGTGTTATAGGAGTAGTTTTACGGCAATATACCAATTCGGTAAATAGAAAGAATCTTATTTTCACAAGTTTCTTTGGGATGGTTGTCTGTACATATTACGAGAGTCAGATAACTAGTTTGGCTATAGTTCAACGCCCACCTCACATTATCCAGTCACTTAATGAATTGATTGAAAAGGGATATAAAATTTTACATACTGTAGAGCAATATCAAAAGTATTATGAAGTAGACTTTAAGGTTAGAAATCTTGAGAATAAATTTAATGACAGCTTTCACAATATTGGTTCCATGGACGACTCTGATTATGACACTAAACTTGCTAAATGTCTTGGTACTACAGTTGGAAATACAAAATATGCAGCCTTTACAACAGGTGGTTATATGTATAACCGTTTATATCGTAACACGATAATTGTTAGGCAAGAAACTGGCTTAAATGACATCACTTGTCATACTGTACCTGATAGTTTTAGGCCATCTTCACTATATTGGGACGTTTTTACACTTAATCGTCACTGGTTGGCGAGATCCCTTTTGAATATTCACGCAGCAGGACTACAACAGGTTTGGGAAAATTGGTCAGATTGGGTTTACACTTTTAGGATTAGATTAGGTGAACGAGAACAAATGGAAAAGGGTGAGTGGTTAGGTGAAAGTTATTTTCACACGAAAAGCTCTAAGCCTGGGTTGATAACAGTCTATGAGTTGGGTGTATTCATCCTGATCTGATTGCTCTCTGTCCACTCGGTTTAAGCCTTGTTATTTTGCTACATGAAATTCATACCAAACTCAAGAGTGAGGTTAATGAATATGGTAATGCAATTACAATGATCGAGTGATTATTTAAATCCACTTGTGTCTACCCTACTTTTCGAAGGTATGAGGAATGAATTGTCTAAATTTTTCTCTTCAAATTGTAGGAGTGTTCACTTAACGAAATTTTTTGTAAGCGTAATATACTACATTCTGCTATCATGAAATATTTTAAGAATAAAAAATGCTTTTGGTGGTATTTGTTGGAATAAGCTATATCTGTTACTCAATTATTGTCAGCACTTAGACATTAGGAATTAATAAACAACAATCCATCTATTCTCATTAATAGTTTTGTGTGTAAACATATTCATTAAGGAAGAAGGAATAAAACACTTATCGTAAATCATTTGGGCTAAACTTAATCCAAACTTAACTTAGCTTCACGTAGTGGTCAAACATGTCCAGTTTTAATTAATTCGAAAGATAATTTCATAGAAGTATAGCAAACTATGCCATCTAATTTATCTCTTAGGGATGAAAACAATCAAGGAAAATTTTGAAAGAAAGCGGAAGTTATCAATTTAGGTTAACATTTCATTGGTGTATATTAATGTGTCCAAGTAAATATTCTAAAGGCTACTTATATTTGCACACAACTAGCGGAATATTTTTTGTAATCTCTTTCTTTGTCAAAAGAGCGAGAGAACTTTGACTTGAATAGTTGGATACATAAAACATGAGTACATTACAGTAGACAAGCTTATCAGGTCTGTTCATACTCGATTGAATTGAGGGGGAAGCGGATGTGGAATTTACTCTGCCTCTCCTTACTCATATAAGAAACGAAAGAGAAAACGTGATTCTAGTCTTCTCGTCAATAAATATTATGTTTATTAGGCATCAAACTGATGCGGCTGATGGCCAACCTAGAAACTTATATTATTATAATATTGTATCAAAATGAAATAAAATTCATTCAGTGATTATGAAAGAACTGATGATAATGCTAATGAAGATACACAACAGCTCATATCAGTTGCATTAAAGCGAAAAGTAAAGGCACATATTATTAAAGATATTAAGACTAGCTAAAATATTTTTACGCGTATAAAAACTTATTGATCGTTGAATAATAAAGTAAATAGTAGCTGTTTCATTTAATTTCCAGTAGGTGACTTGTAATTTTGACATGATAGCTATTGCCAGTTGAAGTGGCGCCCTATTCATAATTTTAGCTTTTAAGGAATTCCATTATCTTGCCACGTGTCTTTCAAAATCCTTCACATAATAATTATAGTCTTTGTGAATTGTTTTTCAACCAATGCTTTTGAAGACGTAAACACCGAAACGAACAAAACTCCTTTAAATATTAGAAGTATAGCATGGCATCCAAACAAACAAAAAAGACGGACAGGATGTAAATTCAATTACAACCAGAAAACTATCCATCAAAAAGCCACTACTATTATGTGGATTATCATTATCCATTTAATTGCTTTTTTGGAGTAGTCTAGCAAGACTTACTTCATTTTGAAGTTTCTTCTGTAAGGTCAAGTATTTCCATGTCAGTTTAAAACGATACTTCATGCAGGTATATTTCATATATTATAAGGTAAAACGCCAGCCAAATCATTATACATTACATTAACAGTCACAGTAAATTTCTAAAAACTTTTTGTTAAGATATGAATCATCACATTTCAAAACTGGATATTAAAGGAGGCTGTGCACCATTGCTCTTGCCATTTCAACTGCTCAAAAGAACTTCAAAAGCAAGCTGCATTCATGCATGTCACTAATCAGTTAGTACGAAAGACAAGCTAACATTGATTCACGTCACCTCCCATTGTTTAAGTTGTGTAGAAAGTTGAAAAGCACAAGATATGAAAAATATAGTTTATTCTTGGGCTACTTCGTAGTACGCGTAAAATATGTACATATATATACTCAATACATATTGCAAAAATAGAATTGCTGACCAGTTTCTACTTCATCAACTTCAACCTGTTTTACTTTTTTGTAATATGTTTGAAGATATTAAGACTTGCTAAAATACTTTTGAGTGTATAAAAACTTATTAATAGTTGAAAACAAAGTAAATAGGAGCAATTTTATTTCAAGTAGGTGACTTGTAATTTCGACATGACAGGTGTTAAGAAATTCCAATATCTTACGACGTATGTCTCAAAATCCTTCACCTAATAATTAAAAATGTTGTTTTGTTAAATTAATTTGCTTTTCAACCAACGCTTCAAGACGTAACCACTGAGAAAACCTAATCAAGTAATCACGAAGCAAACAAAAAACTCTTCAACATTACAAGTATGGCTTGGCAAACTGACGGACAGGATGTAAATTCAATTACAGCCAGGAAACTATCCACTCAATTATTATGTGGGTTGTCATTATCCACTTGATTTGTTTTTTTGGCTGAAGCCTAGTAAGACTTCTTCTAGTCAAATACATATACTTCAACTTAAATGATACTACGTGCAAGTATACATACGACATTATAAGGAAAACCCCTAAAATCCAAAAATAATTCTAACAGTCCCAGATAATTTCAAAAATTACACAACATATAAATCATCATATTTCAAAACCAAACATGTTTCCCTTGATAATTTTCCACTTCGCAGCTTTTGCCTTAATCAGCTCCTCAGCTTCAATCACCGTTCCGAACATGTTCATCGGACCTATTGATTTCCTAGCCACAAAAGTACAAAACCCATGGTTAGTCAACCGATTGAAGAAATTCAGTGGAAAAGAACAACAACATATTGATGGGGTAATAAGAAACTTGAACGATTATCTGGATGGATATAATGGCTGCTTTATCCACATTACAAATTACCCTGGGATTGATCTCCCATATTTAAGACAACCAGTCATGTTACGGCAAACCCAAATTGCATTATGTGGCGGGCTTCCAGTAAGTATTTCTGGAGCAATAAGTTCAAATACAAATGCCACTGGTTTCTGTGATTTTGATGCAGCTCAACCATGCCTTGTTTCAAATCTTTTCATGAATTCAAGGCATGTTTGCGCAACACTCGCATTTCAAGCCTATGTAGCAAGATCCCGCCCGTGGCCTTGTGAAGTGGTTGTGTCATTGTTTCCATTGCCAGAAAGCTTTTCTTTCCAATCTACCATGCTTTTTTCATATCCGCGTAGTAGTGATGTGCCAGGCGTATTTGATGACTATACTCGTTCCGTGGAACACATGACTCCATCCTTTTCAGCGGTTAACGTCTTGATTACCGATCAATTCCAACTTTTAGCTACATCTCCCATATATTGCGATTCAGACAACGTTATCAGTCAATGGCTTCGTATTTCAATGTTTAGACAACATCCTATCCCAACTAAGCCAACCTTAAATTTTCACGATTCCAACATACTACTCTTCACCTCAAAAATTGCAGGTAGCCAAGATTTGATAATTAATCGACCATTTAAACCCACGACGGATTTTGATAACACAAAATGTGTGATTCGTCTCAGCAAACATTTGCAGCTTTCAAACACACCAACACGTTATTTCAATATTGGGGCATTTTTGTACTACGCAAACCTTCTCCCGGGACAAGCTGTTAATTTACTACAGATGTTAATGTGCTCCCAAAATACTAACATTTGGGCTACAAAATCAAAAACGGAAAATAAAAACGCCCGAGTTACAATTGTGATGTTGCAGCTGTGGCTACAAATCCTGAAAAATCACACGCTGGTGATGGAAGAATATATTGGCGGAAGAAAGTTGGTTAGAAGCTTTCGATGCAGTGGAACCCAGATAGTCAAGGAAGAACATTCATCCGAAGATCCAAGAATGGGCTTGCATACTGTCAATTTAGACTTCGGGTATCTAAATGATGTCTGGATTTCAATAGCAAAATCCATTGCTCTTCCAATCCCTCTTGACAATCCTGAGACAACCCTGGGATTTTTAAGCTGTGGCACACCTTCAAAGCAACCCTTTGCCTTTTATGAACTAGTAAGAATTTTTGACAAATACGTTTGGGCATTTATAGTAATATTTCTCGGGTTTGGAATTCCGACTATATTATCTTATCTCGAGGATAAAATTCTGGACTTTAGCTTTAAAAGCGGCATGGTTAAAATCAAAGGATTTCGAAAGGTCTTAAAATCAAGATCCTTTTTGGGACCCGTTGCTGCACTTCTGGAGCAAGGAAACGCTTTCACTAAAAAACAATGCAATAGTTACTCATTAAGGTATATTATTGGCACCATTCTTGCTATGGCAATTATTTTAAGTAATGCATACAAGTATGAAAATGTATACAAAATGGTGATGCCTAGAAAGTCCATTCCCATTTGGTATTTTGATCAGCTCCTTCAAGCTAACTTTAAAATATTTACACGTTTTGACTTTCAACTTTACGGCGGCGATGGCGTAGCTGAGTATCTTGAACAACTTTCATCCACCTCATTCTTTACTGAATCAAAGAGATGGGATAAACATCGTTTATATTGTTTTGAGGGAAAGAAGTACAGCCAAAACTTTTTTTCCCAATTAATCTCCTTCTACTATCATTTTAGTCCAATTGCTGATCGTAGTTACGAAATTGTTGAAAAGCAATCTGATGGAAATTTTAGTTGGAATATGTCTCAATCACAAAAAGCTCTTGAAATGTTAATTTCGAATACGAGTCTACTTGATGAGTTCAAAAACATGTTTTACATGTCTCATTGCAATACAAGCATACCCGCATCAGTTGACTACGAACACATTGCGAATGTTTACGAACCATTGCAAAAGCGAGCTTATCTGCAACGTCTTCAGAAATGTGACAATGTGGCAATGGTTTTGTCCCAAAAGGAATTTCCAAGTTACTTTGATGAAATTAAAAAGATAAAAAATCTCAGCATAACATTTGGTAAAGAAACACTGCTCGAAATGAAAATTGGTTTGACGTTCACTGATTTTGTACCATTGTTCGTAACCGAGTCATTAAATAGAGTACGGGACTCTGGCGTGCTTAGATATATTCAGCAGGTGAATGGGATAAGCTTTAATGAATTTGCAGAAAGTAGCAATGCTGCTGACACATACACTATTCCAAAAATGGATGGTAATATTATCATACTTTTTATTCTTCTTGTTTCTGGGCAAGCTTTAGCCCTTATTTGCTTTTTGGTTGAGAAGCGTCAAAGCATGACACGAGTAGTAGTTTTGAATTCTACAAAATTATTGTGATTAGCTTTTTGAAAACGCCGCAGTTCAAGTAACAGCAGCTGATTGAATATATTTAAAATATTTTTGTAAATCACATTATGTGAAACTGGTGAAATTTCCGATCCAACATACAGATTCCGAATAATCAATACTAAAATAAAAATAAAAAACACAAAATGAAAGAAGTGTAAATTGTAAATAATCACCTAATTGAAAATAAAATTCATCACCAAAAATATTATCCATAACCCTAATTATACTGATATATTATTGTAATTATACACCATACACAGCATTGTTAATTTATGAGAAGGCAATAGAAATATTTTTCATACTTAGGTAAACTGATTGAATTTATCGGGATTTAATTTTTGCCTTCTTTATGTTGGTCATTAATGTTTTGGCTGAATAATGAATACAATCAATAATCTAAATAGGCTAGCATGCAACTAATAATACGAAATTTATTTAACACAAGAAAAAATGTTTATCATCTATATACTATCCACACACCAAAGCTCGGTAAGCATTTGTTTTGCATGAGAACGGTGAGGTATTAATGCATAAGACTTACTGACGTTGTATCCCGCTCCGATGGTATTGTATTAGAAGCCAAAACTGGAGCATTAAGATTCCGACCAAGGTGAGCATGGAGGTATTCATTATTAAGCAATGAAATTGCTTCTTAAGGATGAAAATCTGGTCATCTGGGGTAGCTTGTAGGGTGTAGAGTGAAGTGTCATAACGGGCGAAAATTAAAAAAAGTCTATCGATTTAGTTAAAATTATCTAAAAGTTATTTTTCATGGCGAATCAAAGTAGCATCACTCGCAACTCACAATTTCATTGCTTGTGCTTCTTCGTACACTTACGGTTTATTGAAGTGGAGCTTTGTCATGCAAGGGATGTTGAAGTAATGGGCAAACTGATGCCCAATTTGATGGAGCTAAAAATGGGCCTGGATAACGAAAGCTTTGCACAAGTATGCTTGAATTGGTCTGAGACTTCTGGAGCTCCTTGACATCACTACTTTCAACGTTGATGAATTGGGCTTGTTGGGAACTTGTTCAGGTGGTAATTAACAAGGTCTTACGCCCAAATCTCACTGATCTAAAAAATGATGATTACTAATGTAAGTTAAAGCCTATTTATACTCATGAATCTTTAAGGAAAGAACTGGTTCCGATGATGATTAGTGAGAATGCTCTCTCACTCTCGTTTTCCAAGCAGAAAAGTAGGCTGACTATCAGCAATAAACTGGTAATTATGACAATATGATGAATTATTTATGGGTAGTGGGATTTATAGACATTTGAGAGAATCTAAGAATGAGTTGGTTGTGAATATTACATGACAGCTAGAATTAGGGGTGAAATAAGACAATTACTATCTTATGGAGAAAGTAAAGTACTTTCTCCCATTCCATGCAAGCTAAGAATAAAATGGGTTTGAGGTTTGTCAGGGGACAATTTCAGAAATATACCATTTGCCCCAAATGTTTCAGGCTAAAGAATTTACTTTTAGTTCTTTCCTATTTTGAAAATTCAGAATTCATACGTTCTTTCAATCACGATACCTATTTTAAAACTTCGTCAACCAAAATTACTTTTGTTGGAAAGTTCAAAGTACATCAATCAAAACCTCACGAGTGAGTGAAATAGTAAACAAATTTGAAGTGAAAATTCTACTACAAACGAGGGAAGGCAAGCATTCCCCATTACTATCGAAATTTAACCTTCCTCATCTTCTGTTTTGCGAAATGCGCGTGCTCTTAAATAAATTACTTCCGTACTAAAGTCAGTGTCATCTTAAGCTCAAGCTTCTGATTACTTCCTCATAGTAAAATTTACGTCAGAGGTTGAAGGATGGACGAGGATGAAAACGTGCTACTTTCACCAAAGAAATATAAATAAGATGCTTTCTTCACTTTACTTTCGAATTTAAAATGTACTTTGAATTAATTCAAGTTGGATTTTCTCTCCACCAAAAACCATTTGGCAAATTTTTCCCTGCTCCCATAAACTGGGATAGTCAAATGAAATGTTTCTATCTTGAAGATCGGCCCAGTAAAATACTGCCATGGAATGTTATCGTCCATATTTTTGAATTTATTCTTTCAAATTTAGTCAACCTCTTCATTCTCTTCAGAAATTTTTACGCTGGAGATGAATCCATTCGCCTATTGGGTGTACTCCTTCAATTTGTCAGCGCTATTAGTTTTATACCCCCCCCCCTTTTAGTTAATAAAGTTTTCCGACAGAAAGGGGCAGAAATTGATGGAGGAATGAATTCACTGCTGCATATTGTTCCAGTTCGTAACATGAAGGAAAACAAGAAGAGAAGGATTGTGAGAGGGGGTAAAACGATATTTTAAAATTTTAAATGAGGTTCTAATTTAAATAAACTGCTGGTAAGCAGATCTAGATACGTAGCTGAACTGAGTGATGAATATGAATTCTAGGCGATGAATGGGATTACTGGGTGATGAATGGGACTATTTTTGAATTTTCGCGCTCAACAACATTCAAAACCGCATGAAATACTATCCATACAGCATTACAACCATAAGCATAAGAAATCGATTCAGCACATCAAACAACCTGTAAATACTGGGTTTCAGCCAAATCGACGAATGTTTGAATTTTCGCGCCATAACTTTCAAACGGTTCAACCGATTTGGCTGAAAAGCAATACCAGGCAAGCTCTTGAGGTGTACTACCTATGTGCCAAATTTGGTTGGAATCGGTCAACGTATGTCGACAGGAGAGTGCTCACAGACGGACGGACAGACAAACTTAGTAAAGTTATAACTACGCTGACTCAGATCAGCTACGTAATAAACTGCTAGTAAGCAGGCCAGAGACGTAGCTGAAGAGGGCGTTGAGTGATCTCCTCCAAACCACCTCCCCCCATGTCCACCAAATCTCCTCCACCACCTCTCTCTCTCTCTATACCCACCTCTGCGATCCAACGTAGTAAAAGCATTGCTTGCAGAATTCCATTCCGGATACTGGCTTTATGCACAAGGACATGATTCCGGATGTATGCACAAGCTCATCCACACGGATGCTATGCAATTCCTTACGTATACGTATACGTTTCAGCCAAATCGATGAGTTCCTGAACTTTCGAGCCTATAACTTTCGAACTGTTTGACCGATTTGGCTGAAAAGTATTCCCAGAGGTCCTCTTGAGTAGTGCTACCTGTGTACCAAATTTCGTCCAAATCGGTCAATGTATGTGACCAGGAGAGTGCGCACAGACAGACAGACAGTTTTAGTAAAACCATTACTTCGCTGAATGCTCTCGCTTCAGCTACTTAATAAAACATTGAAGTGGTGTGTGCCACACAATTTTCAGGTATCATTGAAATTAAAGTCTTTATTTTATCAGCAGCAACACTCAATTTCATTGTATTATAAGCTGTTGAAAAATTACTGTAAGGGTTTTGGTATATAATAGGATTAAAAGTGTTTTACTGTTTCATACTTGTCAATTTGGTAGAATCATAGTATGGAAGTTAAGTGTAAGTATATTCTTCTTCTCCTTGAAAGTAGTCAAATTGGTAGAGTAAGAATGAGTCTGCTGAAAAGTCGTGGATTGCCAACATATCTCAAAGAAGATACTGAGTTTGGAAGTCTTGTGATTTTGACGCAGTAGCTGTGCCTTCCGAAAAATATATTCCATACCAATTAGGCCGTCTCTATTGTATAGAGAGTTCTCATAAAAGAGCCATCTAAATCGAATGAAGAATTTCCCAAACCACTAATTGGTTTTGGAATATGCATATTATGTGGTGTATTGTATGACTAAAGAACTGTAATTCCTAAATAGTTTCCGTGACCTACATTCCAGTAACACAGACTGAGCGGACCTTGTTATCAAACGCGGTAAGAGAAAGATCATCAACGTACTGCTCTGGAACCACCATGTAGTTACCATCCCCGTTATTTTGGCCGTGTAAGACAGCTCGTTGATTTAACTGGCATAGAGCTAAAGGAATTGCACCGGCAATTATGCCAAATAGCACTATTGATGTACTATTAAACGCCATTTTGCTTGTATGTGACTAAAACTAAGATATTAAATCCCCAAAATTTGGAATAAACTCTAGTTGGACTGAATGTGATGATTTGTATCTGACTGATCGAAAGTTGCTCAGGTGTCTGATGGACATGGAACTCACAACCACCACTTTTATATTCCAAAATCTGGCAATCAATAATAAAAAGGTTTACTGGAGTGTTGAATGGTTTGTGTAAATTGTTTGTTCCTGTCGTTTTTATGAATTCATTTGAAACCAGTACAGTTCAGTACAGTAGCAAAAAGGAAAATATAACCTGGTGACTCACGTCACATAAAAGTTCCCATGAATGTTAAAAATGAAAAGCAGACTTTACGGAGGATTCTACTTAAATCCATTCGGAGAACTGCCATTATGTCAAGTTAAACCATATTCAAAACATATTTGATAACAACATGATATGAACAATATGATGTGTCTCTTCAAACAATATAATACTTTTACTACACTAACAAACATGCAGTAACTAATAACATCTGGATAAAATAGATGCATGCAAAATTAAATCTTGTTTTTGTGCGATAGTGATTTGATTATATTTGTGCGGTTCTGAGCGCGAGTATCAGTGTCCGACTTAATCAAAATTCTGGTGATTGGGTTCTGGTAATTCTACAAATGGATCAAATGTGCAAAAATGGAATATAATAGATCTATACATAAGATGTGGATTATTATAACTTATGCATATGCAAAGAGCTTAAATTATATATTCCTTGATCCAATTTGTTATACATCACACTGTACACCATAGCTGGGCTGGCCACCGACCCTGGTGGCCGCCGGTGGCCTGGTGGCTGGTAGCCTGGTGTCCACACAGGGAGTCGGTGGCCGGTAGCCAGGTGGCCTGGTGGCCACACATTGAGTCGGTGGCCTGGTGTCCACACTGAGAGTCGGTGGCCGGTGGCCTGGTGGCCTGGTGTCCACACTGAGAGTCGGTGGCCGGTGGCCTGGTGTCCACACTGAGAGTCGGTGGCCTGGTGGCCTGGTGTCCACACTGAGAGTCGGTAGCCGGTGTCCAGGTGTCCTGGTGTCCATCAGATCGGACTATCAGGCATAGTTAAAACCCTTTGACTTTAACTCTAAACTCGGCTGGGTCCGGGTTAAAATTGGTTTTTGGGTTATAACGGTCTTAATTGACTTATACCGGTTTAATTGGATAATACTGGGTTTAATTGGATAATACTGGATTTAATTGACTTATACCGGTTTAATTGGATAATACTGGGTTTAATTGGATAATACTGGATTTAATTGACTTATACCGGTTTAATTGGATAATACTGGATTTAATTGACTTATACCGGGTTTAATTGGATAATAATGGGTTTAATTGACTTATACTGGGTTTAATTGGATAATACTGGATTTAGGGTTTAATTGGATCATATTGGGCTTAATTGGGTAATAATAGGTTTGATTGAATTATAACGGGCCTAATTGGATAATAATGGGTTTTATGAAATTCTAATGGGTTAAATTGAATTATAACGGGTTTAACTGATTAGACCGGACTTTATTGGATTATAATGAATTTATGAAACTATAATGGTTAATTAAATTTATTATGGGAATTTTTTAATTATACTGGGTGTAATTCAATTAAACCCGTTAGAATTTCATTAAATCCATTATAATTCATTAAACCCATTATAATCCAATTAAGCCCGTTATAATTCCATAAAACCCATTATAATTCAATTATACTGGGTGTAATTGAATTATAATGGCTTTAATTGGGTCGGTCAGGTGTCCGGTGGCCTGGTGGCCACACATTGAGTCGGTGGCCGGTGGCCTGGTAGTCCGGTGGCCACACATTGAGTCGGTGGCCGGTGGCCTGGTAGTCCGGTGGCCACACATTGAGTCGGTGGCCGGTGGCCTGGTAGTCTGGTGGCCACACATTGAGTCGGTGGCCGGTAGCCAGGTGGCCTGGTGGGCACACAATGAGCCGGTGGCCGGTAGCCAGGTGGCCTGGTGGCCACACATTAAGTCGGTGGCCGGTAGCCAGGTGGCCTGGTGGCCACACAATGAGCCGGTGGCCGGTAGCCAGGTGGCCTGTAGCCAGGTGGCCTGGTGGCCACACATTGAGTCGGTGGCCGGTAGCCAGGTGGCCTGGTGGCCAGCAAAAGGGTCGGTGGCCGGTGTCCTTGGCCACCGGCCACCGGTGGCCTGCCCAGCTATGCTGTACACGATATGATTCCATTTATGTGTTGCGAACTAAATATTGTTATTCATATATAAATATTTATGGTAGTAAACATCTGAGCCATCATCTGGCGATGTGGTTTGATACCGATTTCGAAATAGCCAAATTGGTTTATTGAAGAATTTTTATGTTACGTTATATTATACTATGTTTCAGCCAAATCGATGACTTTTTGAATATTCGCGTTAATAATTTTTGAACCGTAGGACCGATTTGTCTAAAAAGTATACCCAGAGGTGCTCTTGAGGAGTAGAACCTTTGGTCAAATTTGGTGTAAATCGGTCAATGTATGGGCCCAGGGGAGTTCGGTCGGACGGATAGACAGACAGCTAAAGTAAAGCCATTACTTCGCTGAATGCGATTCAGGTGTTTAATAATTCCACGTTTATAAAGTAATAAATTGTAGTAAATATTATATTTCAGGGTCACACGGAAGCTTTATTTGCAAAATCATTTCAAAGTATATCCTCGGCGTAAATCTATCCCGGAAGCTCAAAAGTTTCCGCATTAACAAGGAAATACAAACGTAATAGAAGTGACTGGTATTGGGAATGAAATGCTAATGTATTTAGCTATCTGTTTTGGATTTTTTAGGTTTCAGTCCAACGAAACACATCCAATAATTCACAGTATTTCTCACCAACTCTACAATATGATGGTATATCTTTATTTTCTCCTTTTGACGGTTGGCATAGTTATTAGACCATGCGCCCAAGCCAAACCTCCTTATAAGGTTGTTGACTCCAATAGACTTTTGAAACCGTTTAAAAGTTGTAAAATTCATTTGACAACGTTTAATGATAAACGGAAAGTTAAATCCAATGAATCACATCCAACGCCTGAAAAATGTATTGAGTATGAGCCCATAACTGAGATACCAGTAGTTATTTCAAATTACCAAGTTTTAGAACGCAGGCAAAGTATATTTTTGGATGCACAGCTGAGTACAGACAGTGAAAATGGATATGCATTTCTATTTGTTCCTCCCTTGTTAAAATCAATGGAATGCTATGTCGAGATATACATGATTCCTGCCTCAATACACAACATCAATGGGCCAACTCTCCAAATTCTACTTCCAGCTGGTCATCACGATTTACAAACTCCCTGGGTAATTAGCAGAGCAGGTGACGCAATTAGTTACGACGAAGGAATTAATGAAGAGAATTCAGCCCTTGCATTACCAAGTCATAACAGTTTTCAAATAACAATTGCCAACTTTAGTCCCGCTACAGTGAACACACTATTTGAAACAACGGACCTACTTTCACTCCAAAATGGCAACTTAGCTTGCAATAATAAAGTAATTAAGCTGCTTTACCAACTAAATAGCCCATATCCAAGGATTTTCTTTTTCAGAAAGTTAGGTGACACAGCTACCTTAGTAGATGTAGGAACCTTTTCGTTTGAAAGATACAAAGATATATTGGATACGATTCTACGAGTGTTGGTACACTCTTTATCCAATCATGTAACTTACGTAGACAGCTTCTTTCCACAGTTGACACAGGAAGCGTTACTTGACACGATATGGAACATGTCAGCTATCATAATGAATCCAAGCTTTCGGAATTTCAAGCGTTGGATGTTAAGTGACATTCTTTTGTTACGCACCGCTTTTCCCAATTCTAGCATAGAATTTGTTTTAGGTAAAAACGTAGTTTTAATGGCAGGAATTACTTTTCACTCAACTAACACATTTTACATGGCAGTAGAGCAAATTGGCGTACAATTTATAACGTGTGACATGGTGGAACCAGGGCTGGTGTCCTTTATCGGTTATTTTTCGGCTTTCGATAAATCTATCTGGATAGTCTTAGTGATACTTATTATAGTTTCAATGATTACAAGTAAAATTGTGAACATTGTTTTGACTGATTATTCAAAACCACATTGCTGGAAATTTTCGCCTGTTTCATTGCTTCTTGAACAGGGAATAGAAATTCCATTAGTTATATCACTTAGATTTATTGTTGTAGCGTGGATTACAATGGCAATCATTTTAACTAACAGTTACAAAGGTCAGAATATAGTCCAGTTGAGTTCGCCTTTGCAATCGATCCCAATTAAGTATTACCAACAACTTTTGGACATGAATTTTACAATTATATCCCCACCTTTAGCAGTAAAAGATGAAGCTGATCTTTGGATAGACTTGATTTTGGTTGGAGGAAATCAAAAATTCAAAGAACAATATGAGAATAACCCTTCGTTTTTTGAGGATGTTCGATCAAAATGGTTAAGTCATGTTGATCACCAAAACACGGTTTTCGAAAATGTCGTAAAATATATCCCGCCCTCCATCAAACATATAACTAAGCTTATAGATAACACTCATAGATGGGAAAACGGTGAAATTTGGAATGCTGTAATGAAAGCTGGTGTGCCAGAAGGTTATCTTAAGTATATTGAATCATGCAACAGGTCCGCATTTGTTAGTTGGTCGGATCAAATTGAAACAAGTGTTTCAATACTCAAACGATTGCTCTACACCTCAAGCCCAAGAAATATTTTGAAAAAGAGGGTGGAGTCAGTGACTACTGGAGATGAAGTACTTGTTCCCAGGCTCCTAACTTGGAGGGTGAGCAACTTACTCCTGCCAAATGAAATTGGCTTAAGGTCAATTAAAACGTTGCTGGAATCCGGTATTTCAAAGCAATGGTATTTAATTGAGAAGTATGTCAAATCTAATGCCGATCTTTTATTGATTTCTGACGTAAAATACGAACCTAAAAAGCTCGGCTTGGATGATAACGTCGTTGTGATTTTTTACGTCCATATAGTGTTTTTGTTAGCTACTTTTGGAAAATTTGCTCAGGAAATTATCTCAAGGTTCTTTCTATAATAGGTCCGTGTTTCTTACAAATAAACCCAATAGATCGAACTGTATTAATGTAAATTTATGAAATATTCATACTCGAGGATTCATTTAAATACGCCAATTGACTTTCAGACAAATCAAGGTTTAATTAAAAAACAATAAACTAATATTAGACTGCAAACTACTAACGTAGGTATGCGAATAAGTAAGTGGAATTAAAGCAAATCTTATTTCATAATGTAGGCAATTAACTTACAATTGGCTTAATTTAAATTATAAAAGATTTCAAGGAACAGGTTAAAACTATATAATTCATTAAATAATTATACAGGATAATACAAATTGGTATGTAAAAGCTATTATGTTTCTTCTAAAAACGTTGACAACAGTAGTTATTTGTAGTATTACCGTAAGTTGTATTATCAAGGCTGAGTTTTGATTGTAGTCTAAATCGTTTAAACTTGCATGCCTGGAAACGTTTGTCCGTTTGGAATTCCCGTTGGGACCATTTTGAATAATCGACAATAGCATGAATGAATTACCCCGAACAAAAGGGTCATTTTTATATACAGAGGTTGTTTAATTCAAAACTAGACTTTTACAACTGCTATATCTCAAACGGAAATTTATCAATATCCCGGATGTGGGTATCATAAGATCTTAGCCATCAATTTGGTATGGCACAATAGTCCAATTTGCTTGCTATGGTAGTTACAGCCATCGAATCAAGCAAGATGGATGTTACACAATTGGAGAAGAGAGCATTAATCAAGCTTTTATATTTAGAAGGGCTGTCGCTCAAACAAATAAAGACCACATCGGACCATTTTTATATGAAAAGTTTCCTTGTTTAATGATTATTTAGATGTGGATAACAAAATGTTTGAATCGGGTAACATGCATCTCCAAAATAAATGTAACCTTTTTCGGAACCACCACCTGGCAAAAACTTTGAGAAAATGCCAATGGTCCTGACGAAGGAAAGTCGTCAATTGCCGATTCGGGAGATACCACAAAAAGTAAAAGGGCCTGCCACCTCGGCTTCGATAATATTGCTTTAAAAGTTAGGGCTGTCCCTTCGCTGCTGCAAATGGACTCCCTAAATTTCTTAGTGAGGAGCAAATACGCAAATCTCAATTTGTGGAGAATTCGTCATTACTCCACGAAGGTGGAGATGAGTTTTCTTGTCCGAATAATGACTGAAGACAAAATATACATTCACTACAATCAGCCTACCACGAAAAGGGAGACATCTAAGTGCCTGCCAAAACTGCCAGACCCTCCACAAAAACCAGTTCGAAAAAATCTCGGAAAAATGACCTTTTGACTTTTCATAGGTCAGCCTGAATTATTCTACGAAGAAGAGTGAGTCTAGGGTCTAGTGCGCTGGTGGAAAATGTTGACAAATGTTGAAGGCAGATGGAAACATAGAGCCCAACGGTTGTGAAACAATAGAGCACAATCCCACAAACAAAACAGTTATTGCGGCTATAAAGACGTCTAGTTTTGCATGAAACAGCCTATGTATAGCATCCTATACATTTGGTCGTTCAGACTTCCTACTGAATTTCTGCAGCAATTCTAAAAGATAAAGCAAAATATGTGGCGCGAAAAATTGGAATTATGTAATAACTGCGTTAACATTCCTTTAAGAGGTTTAAAACAAATAAAAATATTATAATTCTGTGTAATTAATTCTTTAAATTAAAGATTTTTCATTACGACACTATATTTTTCGAAAAATATATCCCACGTCTAAAACCATTGTTTTTTTGTCACACGGTTTTTTCGCACACAGAATTTTGTCAGATGTTTTAATTCGAATTAACTAAGGTAGTTTGAATATAATGTTTGCTGCCATACTCCTAACGTAACAACCTCCATTTCCGTATGTATTTTAAAATTGCGTGTTTTGGGTGTGTGCGCTATGTATAAATACTACATTATAGTACGTATTTTAGGACTACAAGTAAACAAATTGTTAGAATTTCCAAGCATAACTTCCGTATCGACCCAAACGTTTATGGATATTTTATGCAGTCGATGTTGGTATAGAACCTAAACTGAACAACCCTTGAGTTTATTATTAGATTTTGTAGTCAGCATAAAAACATTATTAACTAAATTTTCTACTCACAACATATTGAGCGAGTAGAATAATTCAAAAATGATTGGAAAGTAAGTGTAGTCTCTTGTAACAACGACTCTCCAATGTTTTCCTACAATCAAAATAATTTTACGGAAATTTTGGCCTTCCGTATTGACTTAATTTCCAGCGTAACGTTTAAAGACGTCGATTTTAGACTTAAAAGGCATCGTTCAAACCTCACAATTTTTTTATTGTGACAATACACTAGACTAAATGCATGATTTAAAAATAATTGGTAAATAATTGCTTTTAACTTGTACCCAAGTTTGTTTTATGTCTTCCTGTGTATTCTCAAATTACTTTCCCCTTGATTCCACTTCCTGCTTGGCCCACAACTGATAGCATGCATGATACATACCATTAAATACAAAATTTCAAATATGAAATTGGATTTGTTATCATAAAAATTATAATGTAATTTATCGTTAGTAACAACAAAAAACGACACCATTCGGACTAGAAAACGACCGCCAAAAAATATATGAAATCGCGAGAGCCGTATTTTGCAAATAAATTGTCTACATTTTCTTTAAAATGTACCGGTTTTTAGATTACTTTCCACATAATATGATTAAAAACTAAAAGTCAAAAAAGGTAAATTGCTGTCGTCAAATTGTGTAATAATACGTAGCTTTGGTACTTAAAAATTCGCACCAATAAAAATGTTTAAATCCGTATTTTGAACCGGCTTAGGTTATTGGAAGAAAATTAGAATGGAATAGGAATAGAATTCTAGAAAACAATTTCTCTTCTATTATTGATTATTAAATTAACTTTTATCACACCTTTACCTAACCTAACCTAACCTTTATGGCATCTCTGATCTGACACACTTGCGTTTTTTGAATGGATTTTTTTAAACCTTTGATACACTTTTATCACGAGTATTCTTGATTGCATGCTTCAGACAATTTGGCCTATTAACCGTCGATCACTTGTTAATGCTCATTTTTGTAACATTCCTATAATAAAACTTATGTATAATGTGCGCTCCGAAGTGCTTTCCTTGATTATGTAACCCGTTGCCTTCTATGTTTCTGCATTTCATACGAAGTCATACACTGAAATTTATTGATACTGAACATAAATTCTACGTACGTATACGTATTAAATACGCATACAAAAACGTTACATAAAGTGGTTAGTGTCGGTATTACCAGCGTTGCTTTTCAGTTACTGTGCCTCAACAAACTATTTAAATTTTTATCCCAAAACCGACACAGCTTAAGATAAGCCAACTTGGCTCATCTTCGAGATCATGAAAACTTTTAGCCTTAGAGGAAACCTAAAAATTAAAAATCTGACAGTAGGGTTTGTGTCGTAGAGGATCAAAATTTGATCATGATGGTTAAATGTATGTTATTATTATTATGCGAGATAAATTAGCTACTTTTTGATGTAGCTTCATTTTTAAGTATCACAATCCATACTTTGCATATTTAAAAGAACCATTAAAATGTCGAAGTTCTATGCTAAATATCATCGGATTATCTATGAGTATGCCCATTTTGTACGTTTAAAAGGTACTGAACTATATTTTAGTTACTAACTACTTAGTTATTAATATAAACGATTTTGATCAAAGCAATTGTGTGCTTTAAAGCGCGGATTTGTATTTAAAATGTACATAATTTCTTATAGAAGTCGCAGAAATCTGATATTACCTTTTTCATCAATTTAACAGTCAATTTATTTTGGTTTGGGTAAGGTTTGTTTTTCTACCATTGAATTTACGTCCAATTATTTCAAAAAGCCACAATTCATCTAATGAACAATTGTCATTCTAGCTACTAATTTCTCCAATTTAGCGATAAAATTGATTGTGGCCAATTTCGATTTTTAAGAAGGAACACTTTATATTTTTGGAGGACTCTTTGTAGTTATTCGTAAGTAAATTAACAAAACAGGCAAATTTAAGCAATTCCTGATTGACTACTCTTCCTAAGCCTATTGACAATTTAGGATATAATAAAACAAGCTACAATTACTACAACAGACGCAATAACTTCCGTGAGGAAATTAATGGAAGAAAGGCCATAGTTACATTGTCAATTTCCGTCTTGGAATATCAATTCCATTTCAAATACATTTCAAACTTTAAGCAGACAACAGGTTTCTATCGTTTTTCAGATTTTGACCAAAAAAATTGTTACTTATGATGCTGACGAGCTGGCAAAAGTTTGCATATCAATTGCACGAGCTTCTATTTTTTTACACGTTTCCCTTCCCATTTTCGATGGATTACGACAAATCTCAAATCATCATAAAGGCAGGTCGATGTAAAATGTTTGTTTGGGGATTAAACTGGGTTATAATCCATTTCTATGGGCTGGCGCAAGCTTATGCATTGGTATGGTATAGTTTCGTTCGGCCACGTAACGACTTTGATATTGTCAATGGCATTCTCCTGTTTCTTGCAACGGCCGTAATATTTGTTGGCTCTGCATTGCTGGCAGTTGGAATGAGTGACATTGTGGGTTTCTTATTCGGTTTTAACCAGTGGATCATGCTGACAGCGCAAATTACGGAATGTAAGTATATCCTTTACAGTCCAACCAGGTGTAAGTTTAAATCTATTTTTATTGCTTAATAATGAAATATTGCTTATAGATGTTGCAGGACGGGAAAATAACTCATCTGATTCCAAGGATAAGTATGGCGACTATCTATGCCTGATAATTTTTTGTTCTGCCATTGCTCCATTCATGGTTGTAGTGATTGCTTTAGGTTGGAACTACGACGGAACGTTCTTCATATTTGAAGACATCTTGACGGAACCTACAAATCGTCCAATGAGAGAAATCCTAATAGGTTTGGGAATTAGAGCTGGTGCATTGCTTATAACTATGATGGAACTGGCAAGAACTGGCACATTTTGCTTTTGCACCTTTGTTGTCACAGTGCATTGCTTTGTTAAGGTTACTGATAATTTGCTATCTAGCGATTTAGATTTACACTCATTCCTTCAATTCCAAATTCGTGGAATATTAGTTCTGAAGAAGTTTGAACGCATACTGTTTTCGACTATTTATCTGAGTCTGTTTTTAATGTTTTGGTTCACTGTTACCGCACTCACTATTGCTTCTAAAGGGGAAGGCAAGGTTCCAATCCTAATTTGGTATGGTTCCATAATGTTAAGCGTTGTTCTCCTTACTGGACAAATCCTAATGCTGCCGGATGCTGGAAAAACCTGTGATGATTGCAAAAGCGTTACTGAAAAGTATCGAGCAAAAGCGTGGCGTAATTACGTGAAGTATAAAACTAAATCAAAAGCAGTAGAGTTGAAAAGAGCTTTATCAACAGCTCCAATTAGGATTACCTATGGCCCATTTTGTACAATTGGGGTTGAGTTTGTGGTGGAATATTTTTCACTAATTTTATTGCGTACAGTCGATGCAGTATTACTAGGTATACTGTAACTGCTTTTTCGTATCTTAGTTTTTATTCTTAACACAGTTTAAAATGCACCAACACTAACGATGGAACTACGTGCTTTGATAATAATTGATTTAACCGGTACTTTGTACCCGGGTCTGCCTTGGTCAAGTATTCAACTATGTGCAATGATTTTTTACATTTACCCATTGTTTCCGAGTGATGGATTTTTCAAATTTTTGAAATTCTCGATTTTTTCTTTGGGAATTAACTTGGGAAAAACAATTTTTTACCCTGTTCAATTAATTAATAGTTTTATCTCTTTAAATCTTCACCGAATCAAAAAAATACTTGTGAATACAAAACACAAATAATTTCGGTTTTTTTGCGCTAAATATAAATACCAAACCTTCCGGTACTTTCCATGATTGTTTGAAAGTACTTTTGGTGGGTTTTAATTGGGTAGTATGTGTTACTTTTTTATGCCACTTGTCGGCGCTCAACTTTCACCCACATTCAAATTATGCGTCTTTCATTTAAATTTTCTTCTCAAATATTTAAACATCACTAAAGTTAGGAAGATTAAGGTACCTTTCTTCCTCTAAATCATGTGAAGCACACTGTCTAAATCATGAATATTGCCTACTTCGATAGATTTGTTTATTGATTAGTAATAAACCCGACAGATCGAGATGTAATGATGTACCTTTAAAATTTCCCAATTCCCCCTCCCCTTCTGAGTGATCCCCACCTCTAGAATTTATTTTATTTTAATAATAAGGTCAAAGGTCACACTGGGGTTACCTAAGAATTTGGGAGCCCCATTAATGAACTGTTCTCTACAATAGCTTCATTTTGATGCATCATAATCAATACCTTACTATTACAAAAACTATTTGACCTTATCATGGTCATAGGTCACGCTAGGGTTATCAAAAACTTTCAAAAATAGTATCACTGATTTAGTCTCACCAGTACCTTCATTTTGATGTATCACAACACACACCATACTATTCAAAAACATTGACTTGACCTGTGACCCAGGAGTTCCCCTGAACCGATTTGACCCATCTTCGAACTCGATCATACTTTTGACCTAAGATATTGATTAGTGAAAACAGAATTTAAAAAAGTGAAACCGTTTTTGAGTTATCGTGTGGACAGACAGGCGACGGACGACATCCTGAGTCTTTTCAATATATACCTAAAGGTACATAATAATTGACGCGTAGTTGAGATGTGTTAAAAAGATATGGAATAAGTATGCATGGGAATAAATAGATGCGGATTTTAAAAAATATGCATACATGATAATATAAAAAAATCAATTTTACTGCTTTACACTATTTAGGTAGCTAAAATAAACATATCAATATTTCAGTTTGAAACAAAAAGTTAATTATTATTATTACCAGATAAACATATAAGGGTAGAGTTAGCAAAGGCAAATCCCAAATTTAAATAATTGTACGATTGAATTAGTTTATGAAAATGATTCCTCCAGATGTATTATAATTTCTATAATTCTCCGCATTAAGATAAAAAGGTCTAGAGTAAGATGAATGAACTCTCCAATCCAAAAACTCTGTTACTATATAAGGACCATCAGTCCATACAAACGGGACTCACTCCTAATCGTCACTCTGTCACTGTGAGACCAGAGACTGGTAGTCCAGTGACTATGCCAGAGATACCAGCGATTGGTATTCCTGGCTTATGTATGATAAATGCATATGATAATCCTTCTAGCCGTAATTAGCTAACCAACATTAGGAAGACGCGGAGCGATTCGTCAGCGTCCGTTTCCCTGTGATTGGGTTACGTTTAGTTTAAGTCTATATTAACTATCTCTACGTTCTTTCCATGCGGATTATAGTTATACTTATTTAAGCGGAGAATAAATATAATGTTAACCACAGAACAAAGCTTATCCGAGAACCTACTACCCGAGATTTATTAAAACATAAAAAATATATTCGGGAATTATCATTCACATGAACTTCCCTTATATAAATGGCGCCCTTAACGTAACGGTAGCTTACAAGTTCTGGAGTTAACTTCAAAAATAATTAAGAAACATAGTTAAATTTACAAATAGAATAATTTTTCCATTTTCAAATTTTCCAAATACAATTTTCCAGTATATATATGACACAAAAAGCTTTAGATTTGCTCGGTCGTAGACTGCAGATTTTTCTTTTATCACAATGATGAACTATCTGAGAGGAAATTCAGAGCCTCCAGCTCCAAAACCTCCAAACCCAACAACGGGTAATGTAACGATAGATGAGGCAGTTCACAGACTGGGCATAGCAGTCGATGAAATAATAGTGAACCAACACAGCCTCGCCAAGAAATTTGACTCGCTTAACAATTATAGAAAAATCCATCATCAGCGTATGAGCACAATGCGCGATCACATTAAAGAACTCACTATAGCCATGAATAGAAGCCGAGCTACTACTGTTCCTGTGGAACTTCCAAATAACGAGGCACAAAGCCAAAGTGACAACGACGATGATGAAGAAGAGGTTGCCCCTAGTGCTCCTCCACAGTCACCACAAACACGTCCAGCAACTAGAAAAGAGGATCTTGAACGTCCATCTCCTTATGACTTGCCATCAAGGAGTAGACGGAATAATTTCCACGATATTCATTATCGTTCTTCCTCACCTTCTGAAGCACAAAATGCTCAAACCTTTATGATGTTTGATCCCCTCTCGGGGCTAACAACTCCAAAATATGATCCTACAAATAGCTCACCAGAAGGCTTCCTTTCAGAGGCAAGGGAATGGTTTACCCTCAAGGGCCTTCCCACGTCTCAATGGCATTACTTGATTGGACGTATGTTCACAGACGGGTCGGATACTTTGGCCTGGTGGAAAGCAAAGCGTTCCACAATTAAATCATGGGCAGATTTCAAAACTGCGTTTCTAGAGTATGAAAACTATGACGTTTCCTCAGATCAGCTCCTCGAGCAACTGTACAACAAAAAACAAAAATTCTCCGAACCTTTTGAAACTTACTGTTGGAATGTACACAGAAGCTTCCGCCGCATAGCGCCAGAAGCTAGCGACGAAGTAATTATTGAAAGAATTATAAACTCATGTCTCCCTGAAATTTCGATCATGCTAAGAGCATGGAAATTCAATACAGTAGACGAGCTAGTTTCACAGGGTAGAATCCTAATTAAAAACATGAATAGGCTTCGTGAATTTGAAAATAAAAAGCCACTTCGGGCTAGAAAAACAGATACACCTCCTACACGTACACAAAAACTTGGAGACATTTTCAAACACAGTCCAAAGAAATATGATAAGGAACAAAATACACAAAGTGATACCAAATCACGCATTCCATTTACAAATGACAACAAGCCTTCAGCTAATACCCTTCAATCAAATGACAAACCAAACTCCACTGGAGCTCCCAAATTTTACAGTAAACCAAATAACACAAATGGTAACCGCCAAGACTCCTTCTCGAGTGGTGGAAATAAAAAATTCTGCACATATTGCAAAAAGCCAGGACATTTGATTAATGACTGTTTTTTCAATCCTTCTGTTACTCCTACTTCTGAATACAAACAAAAGTCAACTCAAAATACACCCAACACACAAAGTAAAGCTACATTAAACATTTCTGATCTTAGGAATACTCATAGTGATACTCAACCTCCCCAATCAACATTTGATCCTTCAATTCACCAGCAGGGAAACCTGATCTGGGACAGAAAGAAGGGGAGTCCTTTCTTGTCCCGTCCATGATAACTAAAACGACTCCTCAAGTACGCCTTCGAATTGGCAATAATAAATTTATGTGTCTTCTTGATTCTGGAGCATCCCATTGCTTCATCTCACTTCATGCTGCAATTCGAATAAAAGCAAATATTATAAAAGATACCACAGCCAACGTTACGATTGGTGATGCTACATCAGTTCAATCAATTGGCAAATGTGAATTAAATTTTTCTGTTGGAAATAAAAATTTCCAACACGAATTTATCGTGATGAAAAACCTGCCATTCCACTTCATATTGGGATCGTCCTTCATGACATCACATGGAATGTGCATTAACTTTGCAAATGGAACTTACTCCTTCTCTGCTGTTCCTAACCAGGAATTTGCATTCCACAATAAAACCATGCTTTGTGCACTTCAAGGTCTGAATAATGACCAACAACAGCAGCTTACGGAACTTCTTAACTTTTATCCAGACGTCTATACAAATACGATTGGGTGCACTGGCCTCGTTCAATGTGAACTGAAAGTCACTGGACAGCCAATTGCAATGAAACCCTATCCTGTAAGCCAGCAAAAACAAAAAATAATTTCTTCACATATAAATAAAATGCTGGAGCTAGGCATAATTGAACCTAGCGATTCTGAATGGGCAAGTCCTGTTCATATGAAACAAGAAGGGAGTGATTACAGATTTTGCATTGATTACCGCAAACTGAATCAACGCACTCTTCCTGATCCTTTTCCTATACCACGTATGGACACTCTTCTAAACCGTCTGGGTGAAGCTACATATATTACTAAACTTGACTTGAGGAAAGGTTACTGGCAGATAAAAATGCATCCTAACTCAAGCAAGTACACAGCCTTCATTTGTCATGAAGGTAAATATCAATTTACAAGAGTTCCATTTGGTCTAACAACTGCACCTTCTGTCTTCCAACGCTTTATAAATCGTGTACTGGGGAGTGCACGAGGAAGATTTGCGGAAGCTTATCTTGATGACATTATAGTGTTCTCAAAGACATGGGAAGAACATGTCCAACACTTAAAATATATACTAAACCAGCTGCGAAATGCAGGTGTTACTTTAAATACTGAGAAGTGCAGTTTTGGTGAGACAACTATAAAATACCTCGGATTCGTAGTCACTCCACGTGGAGTTGAGACAGATCCTGAGAAGACCACTGCACTCACAAATTATCCTGCTCCCACAAATGCAAAGAAAGTAAAACAGTTCCTTGGTCTCTGCGGGTGGTATCGTCACTTCATTCCTTCTTTTGCTGATACCGCAGAGCCATTAAACAAATTATTAAAGAAAAACTCCTCATTTGAATGGGGTAGTGCACAACAAAATGCCTTTAACTCTCTACGTGAAAGTATTATCCACTCGACAACCCTTACCTTTCCCGACTTCAAACAACCCCTATATCTACGCACAGATGCTTCTGAAATAGGACTTGGATGTGTACTATTTCAGAAGAATCATGATAATAAAGAAATGCCTATAGCTTTTGCAAGTAGATCCTTAAATAATACAGAAAGAAACTATCACGCAGCGGAACGTGAATGTTTATGTATCATTTGGGCATTGAAAAAATTCGAACATTATTTAGACGGACAACAATTTTTCCTTGAAACTGATAACAGAGCCCTCATTTGGTTAAATAATATGAAAGACGCTAATTCCAAGTTTGTCCGATGGTCCCTAAAAATACAAGACTTTCAACCAATTATATCCCATGTCCCTGGAAAATTTAATACAGTGGCTGACGCTCTATCACGTGCTCCTCTAGCAGAAATTGAGCTTGAAGAATACAAAGATGTGATGGATCCCCCAGTCACAGCTTATCAATTATCATTATTAATGTCACTTACCTCGAATATTGACCTGGACAAAATACGTGACGAACAGTCGATTGACATTGAAATCACTGCACTAAAGACAGACTTGTCTTCAGACATGGAAATTCGTAATGAAATCCTCTTTAAGAAGACTAAGTCTGGCTCTTTACTACCGTATATCCCAAAATCCCTACGTTGTGAAATATTAAAATACTTCCATGACTCACCTCAAAGTGGTCATGTAGGATGTCGAAAAACCATCCACAGACTTACGCGTAGAGTTTATTGGCATAACATGCAGCATGATATTTATTCATATGTGAAGACATGTGCACAATGTCAAACCACAAAAAGCTCAATGAGCAAACCACATGGTCATATGCAACCTGTAAAGGTGCATGGACCATGGGATCAACTTGCCATTGATTTAGTTGGTCCTCTTCCACGCACTAGCTCACAGAAAACCCAACTACTTGTTGTGGTAGACCATTTCTCAAAATGGGTGGAGCTATTTGCTCTTCGTGATGCTACAGCTGCAAATATAATTAAAGTACTTGAGCGTGAGATATTCTGCAGATGGGGTTCACCCAAAAACCTACTCACGGATAATGCTGCTTACTTCCGAAGCAAAGCATTTCAAGCGATGTGTAACATATGGAGTATGAAACACAAGTATACAACTCCTTACCATCCAGCTGGCAATCTATGCGAACGCATTAATAGGAATATTCGTTCCATCCTAGTTTCGTATGTACATACAAACAACAAGAAATGGGACGAATACCTACACACTACAGGGCTAGCCCTACGCACTGCGATAAGCGATACTACCGGCTTCAGTCCGGCTATGCTTAATCTTGGAAGAGAACTCCAACTACCTTTTGATCGCAACATTGAGTCTGAATACGATGATGATGCTTCCAGATTGGATTATCAATCTGAACTAACGAAAAAGCTCGCTACTACTTATGCAAAAGCGGCTTCACAAATACAAAAAGCTCAACAGCAGCAATCAAGATATTATAATTTAAGGCATAAAGCTTTTCCTGGCAAGGAAGGTGATATGGTCCTTGTTAAAACTCACATTCTCTCAAATAAACTAAAAGGCATCTGCAAAAAACTAAATGAAAATTATGCAGGCCCTTTTTACATAGCTAAGCAGCTATCTCCAGTTTTGTTTGAATTGAAAAATATAGAAAGCAATGAACCTGCAGGCTGCTACAATGCAGTAAATCTCAAGCTTTATTATGACCGTCCGAGTGACTTGTCATTTCGAGATCCTGATGCTGTAGACACAGGACTGGAATGAATAAAAAATATTCAAATAGAACACACTCAAAGTTCTGTACACTGGTAAAATAATGTTCATTTCATTTTGAACTGCCAACACGAACAGTTCTGTTTCTGTTACTGTAAAAGTTAGATAAGTTAAAATAAGAATTCAACATGGTTTATATGTCCAACCTCGTGAAAAATATACTGGAACAATCTGGTAAAATCTTGTTAATATTAAGTTACTTAGTTAAGCAATACATATAAAATATTTATAGGCTAGCTATTTTATAATTACTACTATACAATAATTAGATATCCCAGTTATCTCCTACCATCAACTTGCGGGTGAACCCATGCAAGTTTTTGCCTTCCGAGTCCAAACCTCAATAATTGAGAATACTGGAAAAGAGATTCCACCGCACCGACTGTTTCGACATGTGACTGCTGGAATCCACCCTTCTCTACGCGCCAAGCTGTCCTATCCTGCGCCGATAACACTTGGACAACTGTTTTCATGGTATGAGAACATTGTGACAACATTGGACTCAACTGATGAATTTGCAGTCGCCCTCACACCGAAAGAAGCTAGTACTCCATCCATTGCTGAACAACAAAATCTTGACCTGACTGTGCGTGAAAATGTACATGGATCCTGTTACAAATGCGGACAGCCCGGCCATTTCGCAGCTTTCTGTGACAGGAAGCGCGATGGCAAGCTTCGGGGTAAAAGATTAAATAGAAAAAGACGAAATAAAAGATGTAAACCACCGGTTACATCTGGTATTGTGCCGGGGGTGTATAAGGGTAGAGTTAGCAAAGGCAAATCCCAAATTTAAATAATTGTACGATTGAATTAGTTTATGAAAATGATTCCTCCAGATGTATTATAATTTCTATAATTCTCCGCATTAAGATAAAAAGGTCTAGAGTAAGATGAATGAACTCTCCAATCCAAAAACTCTGTTACTATATAAGGACCATCAGTCCATACAAACGGGACTCACTCCTAATCGTCACTCTGTCACTGTGAGACCAGAGACTGGTAGTCCAGTGACTATGCCAGAGATACCAGCGATTGGTATTCCTGGCTTATGTATGATAAATGCATATGATAATCCTTCTAGCCGTAATTAGCTAACCAACATTAGGAAGACGCGGAGCGATTCGTCAGCGTCCGTTTCCCTGTGATTGGGTTACGTTTAGTTTAAGTCTATATTAACTATCTCTACGTTCTTTCCATGCGGATTATAGTTATACTTATTTAAGCGGAGAATAAATATAATGTTAACCACAGAACAAAGCTTATCCGAGAACCTACTACCCGAGATTTATTAAAACATAAAAAATATATTCGGGAATTATCATTCACATGAACTTCCCTTATAATAAACATATCAATATTTCAGTTTGAAACAAAAAGTTAATTATTATTATTACCAGATAAACATGTAAATAACTACAGGATGTAACGAACTAGCAGTTTGGAGTTTATAAAAGAAAACCGACATTTGACCCTTAAGATCACATCCATGACAAGCACACAGAGGTTGTTATCTTCACGGTTCGCAGATCAAGATAAGATAAAAGATGAGCGTCTAGATTTGGTAAAGATGAAGATAAGATAAAAGATGAGCGTCTAGATTTGGTAAAGATGAAGATAAGATAAAAGATGAGCGTCTAGATTTGGTGAAGGTGAAGATAAGATGAAAGATGGGCGTCTAGATTTGATGAAGGTGAAGATAAGATGAAAGATGGGCGTCTAGATTTGATGAAGGTGAAGATAAGATGAAAGATGAGCGTCTAGACTTGATAAAGGTGAAGATAAGATAAAAGATGAACATATGTATGATATAAAAATGATTTTAAATGCAATGTAAATTAGAAAGCAATTTAACTTTCAATTGCATCAGTTAAAATCAAACAGCCGTGAAAGAAATATCGGTGAATAAAAACGAAGTATGTAGCTCAGTAGCTGTAGTAGTGAATCAAATGATGAGTGTAATGCAATATCACTTTATTTACATTTCATTTCATTGTGCGGTTGTCCACTTCATTGGCTGACGTTTCTGTGGATAGTTTTTGAACGGAGTCAAGGGTGTGTAAAATGAAAATCTTTTGTTAGAAAAAAGATGAAGATAGAATGTCTGTATTTAAATCGGATGCACAATTTTTGAGAAAAAACGACAGATCTAAAGATATGGTGAAAGTCAAATAACTCACATGTGGGTGAAAGTTACGCAAACCATGAAGCCCAATCAACACACAAAATATAAGCAATTTAAAAAAGCTTTATGGTTATACCAGTTTGAATTAGCAAATAGCTACCCTTAACATATCAGCACGGTATCATTAAGATTATTATGGTTTAAAATACATGTTTGGCTATGCTATAAAAAGTTTTAATTGAAAGAGTTCCTTAAATCTAAGTATTCAAAACATGTTTCGAGTATCAAGCTTCTAGTAGTAGCATCCGAAATGTACATAGGTAAATTCAATTATAATGAAGCACTTTTATAACTGCGATATCTCCAACGGAAGTTAATCAATGCCCTCTTTATGAGGACCATTAGATAGCCCGGAATCTTAGCTATCGGTATGCTTCGGCACAATTATCCACCTTGCTTGGTGTAGCAGTTATGATCACAGAAGCAAGCAAGACGAATATTCAAAAATAAGAGCAAGGGATTTTGGATCAGGTTCTAATACTTACAAGAGCTGTCACTCCAGCAAATAAAGGCCAAATTTGACCGTTTTTATACGAAAAGTTTAATGAATAGTCAGAGATGGTGTAAAAGGTATGAATCGGGTGACCCAGACCTCCAAAATAAAAGCAAACGTTTAAGGGACAAAAATAACAGAAAATTTGAGGAAATCCCGAAGGTGCTGGCGAAGGACAGTCAATTGATGATTCGGGGGATAACGCAAAAAGTGAAAGGGTCTATCACCTCTACTTGGAGGATATTACGTGAAAAGTTGTGGCTGTACCTCTGCTACTGCCGATGGATTACTAAAATCCTTAGTTAAGAAAAATGCAAATGCGCAAATCCGATTTTGAAGAAAATTCGTCATTACTCCACGAAGGACGAAAAGAATTTTCGTGGCCAAATAATGACTGGAGCCAAAACACACATTCACTACCACCACCTTACTACAAAAATTGAGTCATCTCAGTGGCTACCAAAAGTGTCAGACCCTCCAACAAACATCGGTTCTAAAATATCTCGGAAAAACGCACTTTTGACTTTTCATGCGTCAGACTGAATTATTCTATGACGAGTGAAGCTGGAATCTAGTGCTTATGTGAGAAATATATAGAAAGGTTAGGGGTCAATATGTGAAAAAGTAGTTCCCAGTCTTCCAAGAAACAAAAGAGTTATTGCTGTTATTAAAGTGTTTCATTATAATTGAATTTACCTGTGTATTATGATTAATGCACATAATGCATCACGACTACGTTATATTTCGTACCATTATGCGACTAAAAATACTTAATCGTAATTACTTTAATGGACTGTTTTTTTGTTGCACAAATCATCAAGTTGTTCAAACACATCATTTCGTAAAAATAGAAATAAAAAAGTCAAACCGTTCTTGAGTCAAAAGGCCGTATATTAATCAGTTAACATAATATCGTATCACTGAGTGATGCAGTGAAGAAATATATTAGACGGACTCTAAAAGCAATAGCCTAGCCTCAGCCAGAAAAAAATTGAATGAATTAGTACTCAATTAAAAACTCAATTTAGCAAAACTATTTGGTTCAAAATTTCATTATTTCGGAGTTTTTGCCAATTTTGTGCAAAAATGACCTTTTCATTTGTCGTGGCTTGGGGGAAGATGGTTGCACGCATTGACTTGAATTTTTTTCTCTAGAACACTCTTAATCGCTTTGCCCAGTTAGCGTTTTCTTTGGTTTCGTAATGTTTAATACCGTTTTGGCTACAGAAAATCTCAAAGTTTGTGATGAAGATTTTAGCAAACATGGTTTTTAAAAAAAAATTACAACGAAGTTTGAGATGTTCCGTCGCAAAAACGGTATTTAAAATTAAAGAAAACACTACCTGGACAAAGCGTTTAAGTGTAATAATTAAGTATTAATTAATGACAAAAAATGGCTGATTTCGTTTTTTTTCTGGCTGAGGCTAGGCTATTGCTGAGTCCGCCATTCACAATTCGCTTAGCAACACCCAACTTTGTTTTCCTCGAACATTAAGTGCCGGAAATATTCCAACTCATCGTTAAATGTATCGTAATGTAACGGTTGACCTGACCACATATATTGACCGATTTGCACCAAATTTGGTACACATGCGAATAGTTTTCAGGCAAATCGGTTTGACAATTCGGAAGTTATAGGCGCCAAAGTTCAAAAAGTCATTACCTTGGCACAAACTCAGTTACTTGTTGAATGGTTATTTGCAAGTAATAGTTATACTATTTGCCGTTATCTGTTTGCACTCTACTCACCCTTTCATTAATCAAAGCGCATTTTATTTACAACACGACCAAGGGGCTTTAGAGGGGATTACGAAGGAGTTTTTGCCTATAAAAGTAGCCGATCACGTAAGAATGTATCACAACTCTCGTATTTGAACCCGTTTCAGCTGTCTCCAGACGTGTTTTGTATAAACTACGGCAACGGATTGAGTCACAGATACAGTAATATCTTGCAATTTGGCACTACTATATGTTTTGTAAAAAACCCGTCGTGTGACTGTATTGGTGTAAAGATAAATTTCCCAAGGAGTTTTTGTACTTAAAAAGTTCTTGAATAAAATAAATACACTAATAAAATGGTTATACTAGAATTGATATAGTTATCGTTTCATAAATTTCCCTTAATAACAATCCTGACAATTCCAATTGAATAGATTGTGGACAGTAAATACAACGTTTTACTTATGCTTACGAATATTTTCAAATCAGCGGCGATGAACTTCTTTTGAACTGAGTAGAATCAACGATTATATGAAGATTTAATTTATGCCCTGTTTGTGGAGCCTGGGAATCCATATCAGCATCCAATGTCGTCCCCTGACGCATTATTTGTAACAGATATTTTATCCCAAACCTCAAGTAAACCTTTTGTGTGTGAGCATCCAACAAAACAATCCACAGATAAGTATTTATGCTGCTCAAAGCTGATAAGATTTAGCTATGCACTTACTCAGACGGTGGCAAACAGGATAAGCGGATTATCACATGTCAATTATCTCCTTAAATGTAGATTTTGTATCTTTAATAAAACGAAGGATTTTGTAATAAATTAAACTGAAAATTAATGTTTTCATCGAAGCTTTACGTTTTTGCTTTTCAAAAGACCAAACAAAGCGACAGGTGTAATATCGGAGATTCTGTTTTCCGCACTTGTTTTATCTGTCAAGCTTATGATTAAATTTCCTTTATGCTACCGCAAATTGATATCCCGGTTACAGCAAATCAAAAAAACCCGGAATTGAATGTAGTTAATATAATTAAGACCGCGGGATATCAGCCTATTTAAACGGCTTACGATTGTAGAAAATCCATCATAATACCAATTATTGCGGATTACTTTAGAGAAAACTACCTACATATAAAAGGCATTTGCACGCACATGCGGCACATGCCGCATGTTGTTAAGGGAGCTGAGGTTATTAAAAGTCTGCCAAATATTGTAAAAAATGAATTCATTCATACTTTACGTTTCATTTTCTGTGGCCTTTGTTGCCGCTTTCGGGCATCAAGGGTTGAATCCGGCATCCTATAATGGAGAAGTTTCAAACCATTTAGATTGCGGAGGTTACCTAAATCGAACATACTCGGCAATTGCCTACAAATCAGATTCAAACATTTCCGAGAATGAGAGATGTGTTTGGGTTATTCGAACCCCATCAGCAGTAAACTATACATTAGACGTTATTTCAATTGGGATGAAAGGTGATTCCGGACTGACCGGAACTTGCTTAGGTCCCAATATTTATTTTACTTCCACTATCGAAATGTAAGTTAATTAATATTTAAGTTTGAAGTATAAAGCAGGTTCCGTTTTTAATTACTGTGTTTTACTCTAGTACTGACACAGGTGTGGTAAATCTTAGACCAAACTGTGACATACTTGTACTGGTGTTCCATTCTAAAGTAAACATAACGGACTCCAAAGGATTTGTCGTTATGTATATGGCAAACACTGGCCCTAGCACAATTTCACCCGACTCAAAATATTATGTTCTTAATGATTATGAAGGACATGTAAAACATCCATCAAGTATCAATGAAAACTACCCCAACAACGATTTCTCATTATTTTTCTTTACTCCGAATCATAATGTCGACACTCAATGATGTTACCGAGCAATCACATACGTGCGGAACGGCATGGAAGTGGAAAATAATTGTAAGGATTATGTGTGGGTCTTTTACTATATTGCAGGTAGAGGTTGGGTCAGCGCGCAAAGTGTGTAAGTTGATTGAAAATTTACGTCGTTTCCAAAGGCTTCTCTAATATTTTTTGTGTGAAATGTTTTTAAAACGCCATGAAGTACATTTTTTGTTCTTTTGCAGAATATGCGGGCATGAAGAATTTGCTGTAAGACAATTATTATCAGACGTTGTTATGGTAGTGTTTGAAAGTAACGAATCTGGAACTGACAAAGGGTTTAATCTTGTGCACTTCCTTGATAGACGATGCTGGTTATAAGATTGCAGAACATCAATTTTTTTTATACATTCTGAGTATAATTACTATTAAAAAGCAACAATCTATTGGTTTTTAAATGTACATCGGCAAATATTAAAAAACAGCTCCTGAAACACTATTGAAATTCAACGACAGGTTCACTAATCATTACTAATTATTTGCTTCAAAAATTTTGTGCTGGATTTAGTTTCCCAACATACAGTTTCCCTTACAAGGGATTAAATAAAAGATGGGTTTTATTTCTTTTTCTTAATCCTGTCTATTTTATGTCCACCATAACACGTTAGCCTCGCCTTTTATTCAAGGAAATTTTTTGGCTTTAATCGGAAAGCATTTTTTACTCATGCACTGTCAAGTT
Source organism: Orchesella flavescens (assembly GCA_964034955.1). NCBI lineage: Eukaryota > Metazoa > Arthropoda > Collembola > Entomobryomorpha > Orchesellidae > Orchesella > Orchesella flavescens. Next base: position 10,060,164 of record OZ035953.1, on the reverse strand, counting down.
CATACCATCATGTAATCGGCAAAGAAATTACCTGTTGTATACAATCTCTTATGCCATTCTAGGACATTGCATTTCTAGTTTCTGCTACTGCACGATACATGAGCTATATCATGTGTACTTTCTGAAATTGGTTGAAATTAGTTGGCACAAACACTTCGGTCATGTTTGTACCGAGCTACACGCCATGTCTCAAACTATTTTACTACTATTGGACATCTGCAAAAAATGGGCGAAGTTTACCTGCCAAATTTAGCTATTGCATTTCAAACAAAGGAAATTACAATATACAATAAAATATAGAGTTCTTCAGAACGTTTTTATTACCTTCCCCATAATATTCGCATAAGTATTGTTTTGCGTATAGTTTTAGCATATCCAGTACAAGAAAACAGAAAAAATTTCCTGAGGTATCGTTTCACCTGTTTAATTTTTCATAATCTAGCACTAATATTATGCAGTTGTCGTGATCAACTTTTTGGAAGTGAATACAACTATGTAATGGGGCATTTCCACATACCCGCTTCTCGCAGTTTTCAGCTCGCTTCTTGCCGAAAAAAGCGAGTTGCGTGTCCCCACTAGTCAAGCAGCTTTTTTTTGCTGCCGCTTTTTATTTTTCGATCGACTGTTGTCGAATGTTTTTTTCGACAAGCGTAAAAACGGGTGAGTGTTTCCACATCGACTTTGTTCTGCTCAAGCAGCAAATTTGTTTACGCGCCGACAAGAAATTTGCAGCTTCTTCCGAAGAAGCTTTTTCTGCTTGTATGTCGCTTTTTTGTTTGTTTTGCATGTGCATTTTGCACGATTTTTTTTATTTCTTCTTACCCACTATAACCAACGATAGTTATTGTTTAAGGTCGACCTCATAATAGATATTAATCACCGGAAATATAAATTAAAGTGAAATACTGTTTATTGAATTTAAGTAAACATTATTCAACATTGTTTGCTTAAAATGAAAGAGATGATGCTTTGAAATTTCTGTTGTGAAATATTTAAATTAGCAGCTTGCTGCTTTTGCGTTCCCATCTGTTTGAAGACGCAGCTGGCAGCTAGCATCTAACTTTTTTCTGCCAACATCTTAAGGTGCATTTCCACTTACTGACTTCTCGCAGCTTGCAGCTGGCCGAAAAGAGCTAGCAGAAAAAAGCTTGCAGTTAACTGCGTGTTTCCATGTAAAAAACTGCGTGTTTCCACTTAATGAAAACACGGAGCAGCAAGAAGTAAGATGCTAGCAGAAAAAAGTTAGATGCTAGCTGCCAGCTGCGTCTTCAAACAGATGGGAACGCAAAAGCAGCAAGCTGCTAATTTAAATATTTCACAACAGAAGTTTCAAAGCATCAACTATTTCATTTTAAGCAAACAATGTTCAATAATGTTTACTTTAATTCAATAAACAATATTTCACTTGCCATCGTTAATTAATTTATATTTCCGGTGATTAATATGTATTATAAGGTCGACCTTAAACAATAACTATCGTTGGTTATAGTGGGTAAGAAGAAATAAAAAAATTCATGCAATATACACATGCAAAACAAAAAAAGCGACATACAAGCAGAAAAAGCTTCTTTGGAAGAAGCTGCAAATTTCTTGTCGGCGCGTAAAAAAAATTTGCTGCTTGAGCAGAAAAAAGTCGATGTGGAAACACTCACGCGTTTTTACGCTTGTCGAAAAAAACATCGACCGAAAAATAAAAAAAGCGGCAGCAAAAAAAAAAGCTGCCGCAGCAAGCTGCTTGACTAGTGGGAACACGCAGCTCGCTTTTTTCGGCAAGAAGCGAGCTGAAAACTGCGAGAAGCGGGTATGTGGAAATGCCTCATTACTTCTTGCTGCTCCGTGTTTTCATTAAGTGGAAACACGCAGTTTTGTATATCGAAACACGCAGTTAACTGCAAGCTTTTTTCGGCCAGCTGCGAGCTGCGAGAAGTCAGGAAGTGGAAATGTACCTTAATTCATATATTGACATAATTTTTACCAAAAAAATGTCGAAAAATCAAATTTGTCCCTTTTTGATGATATTACTATTACACCGCCATCTAAGAACTTACATAAGTGTCTTTATTATATTTTTAGCTTGGCATGACGTTTTTCTTGAGGGTCAAAGGTCACCTGGCTCCCTTTTACCATAAAATACTAGTTCGTTACATCTGTACACACCCACCGGTGGCTTCATTAAACTTTGAGATTTACTGGTTCCGACTTAATTTTTTTGGCGAAGCCGAATGCTGGTAAATGGTAAAAACAACATTGAATTTTTATGTGATTTCTGCAATTTGAAGATCTAATCAATAACAACACACGCAAGCATCGTTTAGGTACAAAAAGTACGAGTTTTCTTATTTTCATTAAAGAGCACTACTGTTGTCGTGTTGTCGCAAATTACTCCCAGAATTCAAGACAATAACATTTGGCAGTAATTTCCCACAGATGTTATATATTATTATGTGTTTCGTCGTTATTAATTTTTACAACGTAAGTGAAAATGGTAATTAACACCAATATATTTCTTAAACTAATGCCAATTTATAAATTCACTGCTTTAAATCAACCAAAGATCAGTTTCGATTTGGACAGGGACGGCTAAAAATGCGTGATCAGCTTCATTACTAATAAAAAAGACTGAAAATAAAAGAAGTTGAACGAAAGAAATGATCCTCAGATCAACTGAGGTACAGTCCTTCAGTCCCCACGGTTGAATTGTATATGGTATTTTTTAAGTCATATCATCAAGCAAAGCAGAGTGGCGCAGTGGAAGCGTGCTGGGCCCATAACCCAGAGGTCGGTAGATCGAAACTACCCTCTGCTAATATATTTTTGCCAGTAATTAAAATGCTTTTTACTGATATTGATGTGAGTTAATACCATTAAATATGTTTTTTTACTGAATCAAAGCATAAAAACATTAAAACTAAAATATAGTTTGTAAAGAATTCTATATCGCTCACAGTTTTGTCTATTTGATAAATGTTCAGAAATCGCAGAGCAAGGAACATGAACCCAAAGAAAACACCCATATTCAAAAGTGTCTCGTCTTTTCATTAAGTACCCATGAATATCATTTTTGGCTTAACTGGTTTTGAGTTTATTTATAGGCATTCATTTTTCGACACACTTTTAAATAGCATATCCCACTTGATTTAAATACTTTTCTCCCACTCGACCTTTTTCCCACTCCGTGCATATTTTCTTCCCACTTTATACCTACTTTATCACTTTTTATAACTTTATGTATAAGCATGAAATATATATAAAAGGTGGGGTTGCGTGTCCAAGTGGACCATCCTTTAATGTAATTTTTATCCTTTCGTTCGTTATTTCTATATTTTAACTAAGAATTCATTATCAAAGAAAACAGGTAAATAAATAGTAGATTGTGACAGGAAAGGTTACTTAATGAAGTTCAGGCTGTCATGCGTAATGATCGGTATGAAAATATTAATATGTTCATAATATTGATTGTAATAACAGTGGGAGAGACAACTTTATGTGTAACTATTGTACATGGAAAGTAGTTTTATTAAGGCGTAAATTTCTACATGAATGGGAAGACTGAAAGAGCCAAAAGTAGAGCCGAATAATGTGAATATAAGTAATGTATAGAGATGAGCTGGAGCTCCTCAGCTATCTCAAGGTGAGCCTCGTTTCACGACTGCTGCCTTCCTTGGGTGATGTGGTTGGTTTTATGTGTAGAATAGATAATGTATACATATGAGGGGCTACAAGATTATTCAAAAATTACAAGCAAAATGCTAAATTTCTGTGATAAGGTTAAAGTAAACATACTTAAGGAAACTGAGATGCAAATCAATGCATCAGTGACATAAAAAACCACGCTTTTTACATAAAATAGCAAGAAGCTTGATGTAGTAACTTAGTCATTTAATGAAATGCATACCTCAACTTGAGCCTCAGTATTGTACGTATTGCTAACAATTTATTTCGTACATCTCATGTGTTGACCTCCACAGGCTTTCGACCGACCGACTTCAACTGAAAACCCTTTTTTCGGTTTTTATGCCAACTGGTAGTACTCCTTGAGTAACATAAATGCGTGTATGCATTCCGTTAAAGTTTTTTGAAACTTCGGATTTATGGACATTTAAAAAAAATGAATGCATTTGCTGATAACACTTTTTTGGAAAGACCATAACATGAATTGACCTGATTTCTTTTGTAAAAAATCTTAATTAAATTGTCTAGGTAAACGTTTCTTCCTTTTTCCAAATTGAAGTCCGTGTTCAGACCAGAAAAGACTTAAAGTTAAAATTTGAAATATTTATGGTTTAATGAAATATTTATGGTTTAATGAAATAAAAACCACTGGTTTCCATCAAAATTGCGTTTTACACCCTAAATCACGCATATATACTCGTTTTCCCTACCTAAAACACTTTAATTCATCGATTTTTATGCAAGTTAATATTTTTATATATTTCAACCCACACGGCCGTACTGTCACACAAGGCACTCGAACAAATATGCGTGTTATGTAGTGATAATGCCATTTACATCCCAATTATGTGATTTTTATGCAAATGTTCAATCATAAATTACAACAATATGTGTGATTTTATTTTAAAATTTACATACTTAATAAAGAAATATACAACTTCAAACAACAGATTAAACTCAACATTATGCAACATTTAAATAAATAGCTAAACAGTTTCAATCCTGCTTCACCTGTCCGTCATCTGAAATGACTCGGCGAATCTAAAAAGTAAAATAATAGATAATTATAACATTAATACAGACACGTGAGTTAACAATGACAAGGTTAGGTTAGCCCTTCACAAATCCAAATGTGTGTGCCTACTGTATATTTGTACGTACATAATGTGTGTATGGGTCGACCTACGATTGAATTTCCATTTGTATTTCTTTTCACATATGTGTTGCAACACTACTTAGGCTCATTGATTCTTCCAGTATTCGTGTGGGATTCGAACACACTACAAGCTTTTTTGTGTTCTACACTTGGTTTCAAAAATCATTGTGTATTTGACTTTCATTGCCGTTTGACGTCAAATTCTATAACCAACCAACTACATACGTAAACTAAAATTTTCTTTAAAATACTTGAACAATCCGTCTTATCAGTTAGTTAATTTTGTGGTTATCAAGGGGTATATTTAAAACTGGAAAAACAAGGCAACGTTGTTCTAATCCATTTGGAACATCTCATAAGGTTAGAAAGGAAGTTAGCGTCCAAATTGTATCCGATCATCTTCTAAAACAGGAAAAACAAGTTAAGCCAAATTTCGATTGGACGGCCAACTCGGGTCTCTGTTTAAAATAAAGGACAAGAGTTACAACGGAGTTTGAGTAAAGTCTGAAAATCCTTAAAACAGGTAGGTATTTTCAAAGTAATATATTTACAAAAAGTTTAACCTTCGAAAGCTAGACGAGTATAAATAAAATATTAATTTCAGAAGTGTATTCCTAATAATAAATATATTTACGATGTATGCAGAAGTATTAATAGGTAGTATTAATCTATTTTGTATGAATTTATGTGGCCAAAAAGCCAAATTAAGTGCAGTCCGGCTACTACTTCCGGATCCACCCAGGTTTCCACTCCCTCCATGATGAAGGCTGTATCAGCTGATCAGCCGTTTTATCAGAATCAAGAATTTGTTGTTCCTACGGAGAAACAAAAAGGGATGCTTAATGTAGTTCCCTCTGACCCATTAGATGAAGAGCTTGAAATTAGCGGTAAGTCGCAAAACATTTTTCTTTAACTAAATGAAATGCACTTTTTATGCTGACATTCTTCAATTCCTGTGGTTTTATCAGCATATTTAGACAGTGGATCTGGATCATCAAGTCAAACAGCACGGTCGTAGAGATCCGAGAAGCTATTGAGTCCTAATCCAAGTGTGTATCAACCATCAAAATAGTTTTTTAATTTTCCCCTGGTGTATGTACATGTACAATTAAAGATAGGTTTTTATGGAAAACGAAGCTCATTTGCTAAAAAACGCAAAAATTGAGAATCGCCTTACGGTTTCAGATGGAGCGCCTCCTGTTCTCACTCAAACTGGAAAATGTAAACCAATACTTCCGGCGTTTGCGCAGGTGGATTTTCATGATCTTGGTGTCAAAATGATCGCAATACGTTCGGAAACGTCACTAGGGTGCGCACTTTGCGGAAATGTTTGATTTCATAATTTTACAGAAAATTTATTTCCAAAAGCCCGCCTAAAACTATATTTTTTAAACGTAACTATTAAACCATCCGTTTTAGAGGTCTGAAAGTTGTCTTATCGGATTCTCCATGTTTAATTTGATATAGAACCATGGATAGTACGCTCAAATTCTTCAAAAAAAGGTACCTAGCACCCCTTTTGTCATGGAAATCTCAAACATACATCAATGTGCAGCGTCACCATCTCCATCCGAAACTTCATCTGCACATCTGCACAGATACGTGTTTGTACATCTGCACCAGATACTCCTACAACTTACATCGACATCCATTAATATAGCCATGGAGTCCATGGATATAACTCCACCAAGGCCATCTGATTTTAAAAACAACACGTTCTCAAAAACAAACTAATGCAGTTTCGCAGGAAATTCATGGAACGCCTTCAAACCCATGCAGGTGGTATTGTGTATGCTAGCCCCTTGGATAAGAAGAAATTATGCAAATTTCGCAACATTTTGTTTGCAGAATTGACAGAAAAATTTCAAACCGCGGGCTCAAACATCGAGAAGTATAAAATCCTTTACCTGCATACTAAAATGTTACCCCGTCGAGGAAATCCAAACTAACATTCAATGCAGTCTCTACATAGTTAAGCAAGCTGGTGGTTTGAGAAACCAACATGGAGCCTTCTCTTTCACAGCTAATATTTTCCAGATATTATTTAGACATGAATGTCTACACACTGCCAAAAAATCTTTCTATTTGGTGTTATACAAGGTTTATACTTTCGTCGTGAGTAAGAATTTATGAATTTAGCTTACTTCTCAAAGAATAAAACTCAAATAAATTTCCATTATTGAATAATAACTATTCCAGTTTATCGAAGCTTTACTATTCTCATTACCTTCAGATCAGTCAACATAATTCCCTTCATATTATGTCAAGCATTTTAATTTGAGTAGCTTAACACGCCATAGCATATGTCCATAAGCGGGGCGTTTCAGCTACCACAGATCGTCTGCAGTAACCTTTCTTTTTGTGGCGTACTTTCGCTTTGATATTGGAGTTGTGATGGAGAGTTTCCCCCTCGAAAGTTCAGCAAGGTTGACTGGCTTCAAATATTAGTTAGCTCTTTACTAGCCGTTGCATTTCCGCTCGTGATTGCAGCTGATGTGATCGAATCCTCCCAACTTTTTATGGAGTTGTGCTTTGCTGAACTCAATCTGCTTAACGTTCCCCCTCTTTTCTACATTGCTGGAGTTTTGCTTGTCTTTAATGTGATAATTGTCATCAGCACAAAATGGAATATTACCAAGAATTTTGAAGAAGATACAAATCAAGCTCTGAAGCAGCAACTTGAGGTTGGTTTTTTGACTAATTTAAAACTTTTAGTTTTAATGACTTAAAGTCATATATTTTTCCGAACTCGTTTTTAATTTGACACGCATGCTAATTCCATTTGAGAATACCTAACTACTGCACTGTATATTTGCTCCGTTTGATGCAGTTAATTGTTCGGTAGGAGTTGTTGTCTTCTTCATATACTTTTTTCGGATGTCTAACAAAATCGGACAGGAGGATAAAAGTGAAAATACTATTAAGGAGCAAATGACTTTGACATCGGAAATGTGATGGTGACATGATGAGTAAATTGTTACCCTAGCTTTAGCTTGGGTTATAAAAAGGGTCGTGGTCGTTATCCAGAGATCGCTGATCCGAGATCTCGTAATATGAAAAGGTATACAAAAATATATAGTTAACTTCCCGACACGACTGCAGTCAACTTTTTTCATATTTTTATGCGCTATTACTTCGCCTCGCACATAGTTTTTCCTACACCCCTTGATGTTCAATCATAATATGAAAGTAATTTTTCGGAAAAACACTATAGCAAGAGGAAAACGTTGTAATTTATATTACATAGAATTTGATTTTTAATTTTATAAACAGTTTTTCGTAAAATTACTGTAGCATGCCAACTGTTTTAACTTTTGACGTCATTCGTGATTAATGGATGGAAGGGAAGTTGAGCTCAGGTGAAAGTATTAGTTTTTCGAGAAAAAACAACAGTTTTGTAATTACGTTACTTCTGAGAAGGTGCTATTGTTTATCATCAGTTTTGATGGTGTTTTGCTTATTGAAACAGCACGTTTGAACTAGTTTTGTGTAACCCTTTCATCAGAATGAATACAGCTGTCGTTGTTGCCACTGATGAATCTGCTGCTGTTACGTATGACGGTTTGTTATGTTTTGATTAAATACACAATTAATATGGTGTGCTTGTGAGCCTGATGATTAAATATTTTATTACAGTTTCAATGCCCACCGTTTCTGATCTAGAACTTAAGAGAAAACGACGAGCCGAAGCCCAAAAATGGTACAGGGAGAAATGAAGATTTCAAGCCTATAATATCTCGAAAAATTTCTAACTAAGATTCAAAGAAAGAGCGTATTTAAATAATTTAGTTCATTGCGTTCGAGCTTTCTTCCGTTTAGGCTCTCCTCAGTCAAAGATTTGCTCAAAAGAATTTGTTGCATTTTATCCAAGTACATTATGTACTCATTTGAAAACCTATGGAATCTCATCCCCATTATTGGGGTTCTACTGCTCCAAGGTAAAAACAATACACTAATGAAGGTAAATTCAGTATTTACTATTAAAAAATTAACCAACTTTAATTATGTTTATTTCAGGTATTCAAAGGGTGGTTTGTTGGAATCGTCTGTGGATCTTGATTGGAATATTTTTCTACACGACTACACTGGTGGCTTCCCATGTCATCTTCTTGGGATATACCGTCGGGATGTTTGCAGTAATTCTTGTTCAACGGAAAGGTGCAATTCATTACAGTCTCACTTTAACTGCGCGGGACGCTTTTACAAAACCCCTCCGATTAGGGCTTCTGTCATGCGTGACAATTGAAGGCATTTTGAAGCCTATTGTAAACATAGCAGTTGCATTCAATCAAAGTTTAAGATGTGGAGCAGGGGAAATAGTACACGCTGGAAAGATAGCAGTTCGGAATTGGGATAATTCATTGAAACTAAATGCAAACGCTATTGTTTCCGGTTCGCTAGATTTTATTGGGAGAGTTGGGAATGAATTGGGTTTTCACGTTCGGTTGCCATCTTCAAAGGAAGTTAAAGAATCCGTTGCGTTTAAAGTAAATACATCAGCCAACGCTAGTGCATTATTTAAAGATGAGGTGGCGGAAACTTTGATAGATGATTTGAGGCAAGACATTGTCGCATCTTTAGCATTTTTACATCTTACTACTATTGTGGGATTTGTTGTTAGTTTATATATTGGATTTTACTTACCTATCAAAAATTATAGAAAAGTCAAATCGTTCAACAAAGAAAATGTCAAGCGTTTTTCCGTTCTAAGAAGGCTTCGCAATAAGATCAGGCGCTTTTCTCCTTATTTGAACCCAATCCCTGCTCTTGCTCCTGTTGTTTTTTTCACTTATTTGATGGAAGTAATAATGATACGTGCGTATGATAGCACATCACCCATGTACGGCATTACGAACCTAAAATTTGCAATGAATGGATCCACGCACTTTAATAATGCAGGAAATCCGATGGGAACCGTTTTTTCTGGTTCGTTGAACGCTTTGATGAGTTCAGTTGAGCAATATGTCTCCTCTGTTAACGTGACTCACTGTTTTTACGACTTTATGACCAAACTCCAAATTACGTGTATGTTTTCTATATAGTAACTCTTTGTCTGTCTGGTATTACTTACCTTATTGAGACTTTCTTTGAAAAACATGACGAAACATTATTTAGAATAATACAAGGTGGGTTGTTAATGGTGTAATAACTGTATATTGGGTCAGTGATTAATTTTCAAATCTTTATTTTATTATTAATACCATAATTTGATTTCATATTTTTGTTCACAATTTAATCGTTACCAAAATTAAATTTTCCGTTTCTGCAATTTTCCGTAAATAAGAGCAGGTTTTAACATAACTTCTTCATTTGTGTTTAAACATCATACTGCCAGCAATGCATAAAATGATACATACATAAACACATTCCTTTATGCATATATGCATGTTAATCCATGGCCAACGCATCCATATGAATTTCTACATCATAAGCTTAATAGCTCTGTCTCTTATATGGAATGTTTCGGATTTTCATAACCAAATTACAATTCATATTATCATCAGATGAACTAAGCTAGGGTTCAGTATACCTTGCATGAGTTTATTGATCAGGCATTGATTTGTTTGTGGGAGCAAAGGAACAAAAATTTTACTACAACTTGTGTATTCCTATGCTATTGCAACCTCATTTAATTCTGTCAACTCAAAGTACTCAATCATTGAGGGAAGTAGAAGTCCAGCTGCAATTCCAGAAATGATAACTGGACCTATACCAGCGACGACATCCGGAACCGTAAAAATCGTGAAAGCTATACCAACTAATATGACTAGTAGGAAAACACGATGCAAGGAGGTGAGAAATGTGACACCTCATTTAAGATATTATTGAGCACTTGTTGGGATCTGTGTATCAAGAGGACTTGATGATCATCCAGCAAACCTAAACAACTTGTTCGAATTTTATGCCTAAATTGTGGTGTAAGGTTTGAGGATGAGGTTGGTTGTTGAAAGATGTTCATGTTTGTAGGAATAAGGGAGGAAATACAAAAGTATGTCATGACCAAATATGAATACGCTACAATTAGGACATTTAATATCCCACTGCCAATGCAATGCTTGACGTTATCCATATGAAGAAAATTATGATGGGGATAAACCTCCCTTCAAACGAGATGTTTATTTCCAGCCATTCTTGCATCAGAGCATGGATAGGCTCAATTGGATGGCAAAACATTGCTCCTTACACGATTGGTGCTAGGGTTGAGACCAGCGTAGCAGCAGCAACTATCCATTCCGCTATTTTAATTTTTTTTCGTTGAGTACGACTCAGTTTCCATTTAAAGATTTTAATTGGAGCTGTAAAACCAATCCAAATATTAAGATATTTCTGAAAACTTTTAGAAATGAACTCAACTTGATATTATTAACTGCTAATTACCTTCCAATTTGTCTGAATATCGGTATAATTGGTTCAAAATGTAGACTACATTAGAGGAATGCTGGGCAAAGTGATAGCCAACTGTTATAACTGCACTCATAATACAAATTTTCACCCAGCCGGCAGTGAAAATTATAAAATTGATAATGGAGTTGAGGTATTCATTGCTCAACCACATTTGAAATAAGAAGGTGCACATGAAAAAGGGATACGTTGCTCCCATTGCAAGAAGGCAGCGACCATTCCAACGTAAATAGTTGTATATAGAAATAAATGAGTTTGTATTGTCATCCCAGTGAAAATCCGAAGCGAATGAGGGGTAAATCAAAATCTTTAGCCTATATCGGATGACCTTCCTCATGAATTTAGTGATAATTGTGGGGACTAGTGACGTGACAAATCACACATAAATTCTCACGTGTGAAAGCAACAACAAAAATTGAATTTCGGACAGGGTACAAGGTTCTCTAGGAATCGGGTGTCACTGGAACTATAATCAGTCAGTGCTCAGACCTCTAATTTGGGGTCCTGGGCCCAACCAATAAGGGGTCCAACCGACAATTTTTCATTAAAAAATTAAATTAAAAAATTCCCCACGGTGAATGAAAAATTAAAAGTCACTTTTAATAACTTCAGTGAGAGTACTAATTTTCTTACTAGTAACTTTTTTATTCACCGTGGGGAATTTTTTTAATTAATTTTTTAATGAAAAATTGGCCTAATTAGGGGTCTGAGCACTGACTGATAATACTATAATATTAATCTGGATTATTTCCAAAGGAATACTTGGCAATTTTATATAGTTTGGATGTAACTGTAACTAACAAACATAGTTTAGGTAATGGTGAAGTATTTACACAACTATTTTTTAGGTTCCGAAATCTTTCAAAATGGGGATTTAGGCGTTCGATTTTTTCCCCTCAATATGAAGTGCCAGAAAACAATTTGGCCCGGTAGTTTTCAACATAGTAAATTCAGAAACATGGATTGTGAATTCCTACATACGTTATTTTTAAGCCTCCGTAAAATATGAAAGTTTCATCGTCTTAAGCTACCACGAAATGGCGACAAACTGACTCGGAAAGTTGCAAGTAGTAGTATTGAATTAAAATTTTCATGGATTTTTTTGGGATTAATGTTAATAAATAATGTTAATGAATTTTACAAAATTCAAGTATATCATACATAAATTGAAAACATAAAACCTTTACATGGAGAGTAAGTAAAGTTTTTAAATGAAATTGGTAATTTAAATACTTGAATAGATTGTAACGTATATGTTCCACAAGTCAGATATTGACTTGTGTTCTCTGTACATTTCATTTCTTTAACATAATATTTTATTCTAAATGCTTGTTCTTGGGTTTCTTAGCCCTGATATTTGTACCTAATCTAATGTGTATGATTGTGAGGAGTTTCGTAATAAATATAGAGTCAGAGAGAGAACTACAAGCAGTCTCGCTCAGGCTGGAGCACAAGCAACATCCTCTGCAGTATCTCTCGCACTTATTGAGTAGAATAGGCAGTAGATAGCAACCGTTAGCAAAGTACTACCCGCATAGCATAATAGTAAGATATACCAGGAGAGGTATATGTTTACAAGATATCCAGCTTAGATATACATTTAAATAAAAGCCTCAAAGCTTCGTCTTAAGCTACCACAAATGGAAACGAAACAAATGGAAAAATTGTGGGGGAAGTTTAATTAAAATTGGCATCCATATCTTACCAGCGAAGGAGGATGAGAATGAAGGCATTGAAGAAAATTGGATAAAGTATACTTGTCCGTATTGTCCTAATCTCGACGCCTTCACGAATGTGTTCAGGTATTTTGGCTACATGATGCTTCATTTTGGTAAGAAATTTCATTAATAAAACACCTTTAAAAAGTTTAAAATGACTTATCACATTCTATGTAAATGACAAATGATAATATCCAACCAATAGTCTAAAAAATTGTTTTTGCAGACTATTCAATGCCAACTTAACTTTCCACTGGATGAAGAGCAAGTAGATATCCACTGGAATGAATTTCATAATGAGATTGAAGTAAAAAAATCAATTTCATCAGGTGAAGTTAACAAGTGATGATGATGATGCCTTCAATCATTGTTAGTAGTTCTGCGAATTATTTGCTGGAATCTCAGAACGGTATGTTCATACGAAGAGTGTCCATAAATTTACGTTTTGTGTTGGAACATGTATTTTTATTTAAAGTTTGATAATAATGTTATTTGATTTTAAACGATTAATTAATTTTTTTCATAGGTCTTCCAAAGAAGGATCACGCTTGCATAAGCTGAGACGAAAGATTTATGGGTCTTATTGAGATGATTTTGCACCAGGCCGAGGTCCACCCAGTAATCGCAAAATACAGCTATCCTGTTTGTGATGATCAATTCAAATCTGAAGACGGAATGAGCGTGGATGAGCAGCCTCTCATGGAACACATTTTGTGTGCAAACTCTTCTCTGGCAATCCCTCTAGTCATCAAGCCGTGCCTTTTGTGTGGCCACATTTTTACCAATACCAACCTCTTGAGCTACCTGGAGGAAGTGGACTCATACATAGTTAACTTTCACTCTAACTTTGTGAAACCTGGATTTATGTATGAAAAGCGCAATCAATTGTTTTTAACAGCGAACGCTCGCCAATTACACAGCTGCACTTCACAAGTGGCAAAAAGGAGGGCATCTAATTCTGACTCTAAGATATACAGCTGTCCAGCCTGCCCCACACTGCCTAAAAAGATGAATATTGACCAATTTTTATGTCACATTGCATTCCATTATGAGCGACCATTCCAGTGCTTTGTCTATAAGCAGTATTTTTCGGATGACAAAGCAAAGCAGGATCAACATTGGAAAGACAGGCACAAAGAACTCCCTCCTCCTCTCCAACCTTCATTTGTCAAAGTGAAAGTGAGCGAGATCAAGTGTTGAGAATGTCAAAGTTCAAATGTGAAGCCATATTTGCAACAGATTCAGAGCAAAGCACTCATTTGAGGGAAGAGCACCATGTAGGTCTCCCTGCAGCTGTTCTTTGCCCTTTTTGTCCGACTCTTTCTTTCAAGAATGAAAATGAGATGAAAATCCAGCAAGGTCCATTTTTTAGAGGTTCAAGTGCTCCATCTGCAATATCAGTTTCAAGAATTGCACTTCAGATGGGAAAGGTAATGAAATAAAACAGCTCAATTAAAGCAAATAAAATTTATGAGGGCAGAATATGAGTAATTAATAGCGCTGCTGGTTGTGATTTTACTCCTAGAATTTTAGGATACGCCGGCTCTTTACAAGCACATGGATATTCATAACAAATCTGTCCTCTCCTCGTGTAAACAAGTAGCGTGCTAGTTTTAGTTACTAGAAATTATGCTGAGACAAAATCTCAAAGGTTACTCGATGATATGGTAAGTACACCCACGGTAGCGTTGTTATTATATTTTACTTTACTCACAGAAGACAAACAAATCTTCTATTTGTCCTGTGTACATATTACGTGTCTGTTCTATTTATAACTTATTCATTGAAGAATTGATATCATGTCTTGGGATCCTGCTGAAGAACTAAGCAATTAAAAGATTACTACAAACCATGTTTGCTAAATTAATACGATATTTTGAAAATAATAACTGGAGCAATCAATAATTCTTTCAGAAGGAATCTTTTGTCCAGACAGTCCACGTTGTTCCCTTTTTGTTTTAAAAGTCACACAAAACTAACGTAATAAAATCATATATTGGTATGAATTTCAACCTAAATCAGGGAGTTTTAATACCACCATTTTCATGTATACGCATACGTTATAGTTATATCAATGCCAAATTTTCAATAATAGTATTCCGATTTTAATTATCCTTGAACATGTTGGAAAATTATAATCTAATGTCAATCAAAATTGGGTGTTCCTAAAACTTTCGCACATAGAATTTGGATATTATTTGATTGGCATTCAATTGAACTTTAAGTGGCGTTGATGCCGGAAAATTATAACAGTCGGTCTATTCATTTTAATACTGCAGGATAAATACACTGATGATTGACTTGACTTGAACCACTGAATCTTGTGAAAATGAACTTTGTCCATGGAATGCGTTCCCAATAGGCATAGGCGGAAAACATCATGTGTAAATATTTTAGTATTTTTTGATCAATTAAAAACAATTGATAGAATCACAAATATTAATTACAAATAGGAATTTTGTAGGGGACAAATGAAACCGATCTTCACCATCAAACCTTCTGCGTGTAGATTACAGACAACATTTCCAATTTATAATTCGATCTTAAAATTCTCTTTGTAAGCTTGATTAGTACTACCACATCCACTGTCATTTTTGAAAAACCCTCAAACACAGGTCCGAATATCATTTTAATCATGCTTATAGAAAACAAAAAATTATTTCTGAAAATCAAAAATTTGGCTGAAGCCTCTAACCTTCTAAATTTTCGATGGGATGACAGTACCCAAACGTTGAAACTTTTCAAGGGCAATATGAGGGCCAAAGCAGAGAGGAAACGCTTTATTTACAAAACAGTTACCATGGCAATCTTCATACAAACTTTGTACTACATGTATAATTTTCCCCTTCGTTCAACAATCAGCAAGATTATTGTTGGTGTTTGCGTGCCAGCTTTAATTGTGGGCAACTACGTAGTAAAAGCTTGCAGTGACAGTGCTACGGAATTGATTTTGTGCATCAATGGATTTTTTCGATTCCATGAAGCATACAAAACCGGTAAGCTCATACTTATTCGTGATTAATCATTTATTTAAACTTTCTTATATGATATGCAGTGTTAAATCCAGTTACATTCATTATCGCTCCAGGTATTCCCATATAGTGACGGATGGCATTCCTTCCATCCGCCAAGCAGGATGTAATTAGGCATTTATATATTTATCTTGTGATTTGTCATCTTAATGAAATGTGGTCATCTTCAGAGTGCATTTCATGTTATGTACCTACTTATAATTCATGATCATGATGATGATAATGTGATGCAAAGCAGAGAGAGCTCAGCTAGCTAATCATCAACACCAAATTCTACGCTCTCTCCAGATTCTGCCTTTTATACAATAAAACTATACCAGTTGGCCCTCCAAATCTAAAGTCTTATCAATCTATTCACTCATCATAACATGTACATGAATTATTATGTTCATTACTATATTAACACGATCAACGCTGGAAAAACTCAATTTACTTCTTGCCTACGCTCTTTACGACTCTGGAATATTGATTCCCATCATAATTGTAGATGTTGTCCATTGGTTAAATCCGTGCGAGCCATCGTTGATAGGATACTGGATGCTGCTGGAGTGTCAGGATACTGTTTATAGCAATTCAAACATGATTAAAAATATTTGTTTCACACTTTTTAAATTTATCCTAGTTGCTTTTAATCATTGTTTTTGGGCTGCTGTAATTCGTGTAGTTGTGTTTGTATTCGTTGGTTTAGAAATTCTTGGTTCTATGACGCTTTCAAATTCCTTGCATGTGCTGGCAAACCGAATCAATCAGCCAGAAAATGGTGTTTTTTATAACGCTCTGGTTTATAGATTCATTCAAATTTTGACTTTTTTGTTCAACAAAGTTATTCGAGATATTTTGTTGATAATGATGGTTACAAACACATTTGTAGGGTCTATTAGTTTGGCCGCTTGTGTTTAGCTTGAATGGAATTTAGCAAATATTTTCCCATTATCCATGTCAATTCTACTTTTCTTTGACATTATGGGGGTGGTAGTGGTTATGATGAGTGCTATGGCAAGTGCGTATCCAATTTCAAAGAAAGTGCTTCATAACCTAAAACCTGGTTTAATGATACAAACCTATTCTAAACGGCAAACCAAATGGGTAGATAAATTGAGCAAATCATGCACCCCAATCAAAATTTCGTTTGGAAGCTCAAACTTGTTGGAACTATTGACACCACTTGTTTGTGCTGATTTTACTCTGAATTTATCGGTCGATATGCTACATATTGGGCTGTAATTTAATCAAATAATTTTTAAACATTTTTCATGTATCAAAACATTTGTGTACGAGCTGTTTAAAGAAAACTACTTTTTAACGAGACACAATAATTGGATGCTGTTTATGGCAATGGCAGTTATTTGATTGACGGATTTTGATCTGTGTTGAACTTTCTCACGACCGTTCGCTGCAATATAGCTGAAATATGTGTCAAATGCATGGCACTTTGCACCAGCAAGTAATTTGTTATAATTCTGTTCACATGCTTAAATTACACGTTAGGGAGCATCCAAAACTCATGTAACGCTAAAATGGCGATTTTGTCAGTGATTAATGAATTAATGATTATTAGCGATGAATGAATGCAGTAAAAAATTTAACGAAATCACTGACTCCGGCAGTTCAAAAGTAGACTTTAACCTTTCACTATCCTTCTCAACAATCCACATTTCATTATCCCAACAACAATCAACAGTTAATTATCCTGCACTTCCAGTAAATAAACATATAATTATCCTTTCAGCATCCACCAACTTACACTTCATTTTTTCTAAAAATCAAAATTTCATTAAAGGGTTAGAGAAAATTAAGGGTTACGGATAATGAGTGTTTGTGCGTGTCTAGAATTTTCAATTTTCTATCAAAATTTCAATTTTTTTGGCTTTCATTATTAACTGTTAATCATAATTAAAATATTTTCCATTGAATACTTTCTGTATTAATAAAATTGAATCGGAACACAGGAAAAAGTTAAGATATAAAATATTTAGGGCAATGCTATTGGATTGCGCTGATGAGTCCCAATAGGACGAAACGGTAGTGTCCACAATTATACATGAGCTAATTATTTTAACACAGTAGTAAATCCCTCCAATATTCTGTCTTACTTTCTTTGTTGTCAAAATAAAAATAATGGGATGGTTTCCTTTATTGTGCACTTTGTCTCCAGTTTTTTGGAGGCACAGGTCACCCAAAATCTCAGGTCGCCCCATTTTAATTCTGGCTGGAGAATTTGGCAACCGGATGGAAAACGAAGACACAGGTTAGTCCAAAACCAACATATCTGTTTACTGTAAAAGTTCTTCGTAAGTAATAGGTTATATAATGGATCGACAAAAATTTCATACATAATTCTATCTTTACCATACTTCTATAAAAGTAAAAGTATATCCATTTTCTTAGTAACTCGACGAGCTAAATAAAGCAAACTCGATCAAATAAATTCTACCTGAAAACTATTACATTGCATATTATTATGAGTTGGAGAGGTACAATTGAGAAATGGCAATGCATATTATATATATTATTTGCCACAAGAAGGAACAGCAAAACTCTCATGGGATATAAATCTTGTATGGAATAAGAGATGCAGCTCCTACCACAAACAGACAACTTCACATGAGCTGCAAGAAAGCAGGCTCAACCAAGTGAGAGGAGAAACATCACCACTTCATGCTTGCTTCTGTGAACAGTTTATATGCCGTTGGTTGTAGCTTCTTTTGCCTCTTCATTCAAGACGCACTAGCTCTAAGCTTAGCTACTACAACCAGAACCAGCTTTCATATCGCATTGAAATGAGCAGTATTGAGCCGTGCTGCATCCACTGTCTCAGGAACAAAATGCTCTTGCATTGAAAGTCTTACCACAGTTTCATGGGAAAAAGAGGCTTTTGAGTGTAGCGGTAGGCTGGTTCACTCTATGCCGCATGGTTCTCCTGTTTTTCTTCCACTCCACATTCTCATTGGCTTTTGGGTAACTGCAAATGCAAGCTCAACTGAAGTAGATGAAAATGATGATGATGAGGATGACATTGAAGCAATGTACTAGCATAGCAGTTCTGTTAAGCAGAGTGTTAAAGTAAATGAATTTATGTGGGCATCTGCTTTTGCTCTGGCTCTGCCCTTGCATTCTCGTTGCTTAAAAGTGAAACTATTACTGAGAGGTCTATACACTCAACTTAAATAAGTTAGACATTCTCCTTTGCATGTTGCATCTACTGTGCTTTTTAGTTTCATTAGTAGTAGCTGATGAACTTAAATGATATTGTGTTAACCTGGGAATTGATATTGATATCATTAATTGGGCAAATAAACGTGTTCCGATTTTATAACATTTTTTATGCTCTTTTATTATATTTTAACCTGAATGTAACTTATTAGAAATTATAACTTTGTACAAATCAATACATATATTGAATGGGAAAGGTAAGATCTTTGCAAAGTGAATATGTCATATCATGATGAGTACTGACGATACCATAAGTGAGTACATACCATTCACTTTTGTATTTGATAAATGAAAGGCTTCCTTTCTTCAATGAACATTCTCTGTTACTTGCGTGTAAACTAATAAATTTGTACGTAAAGACAAGCGTTAATACCAATTTGATCATTTATAGCCCTATTCATTATCATTTTCATCACTATGAATTCAGGTAATTTGTTTAGCTTAGCTTTACATTTGTCAATCGTGTGGCCTGTGGCCCCATTTTACACATCACAAAAGACATACATTTCTACAAAATAGTAATATAAAACTCTGCACTATTTCCAAAGAAAACTGATTTGAAATGTCACATAAACACTTTCAAAAAGGAAAAAAGCTCATTTGATTCAATATCGATTGCTTGCAACCACACAAAAAACTTAGTGCAAAGAAATTGACACGGTCAGTTAATAACGTTATACACAACTTGGTCTGCTTATAGAAATAAACATTAAACAACCATATTTGAAATTAAACTAAATTCCAAAGGAAACTAGTGTAAGGCCTGGAACGAGTGTAGGCAGTTCTAATATTATATAGATGCATCTTCCTGCAATCCCAAAGTACATATTTATTATTTATCAAATTAGTAAAAATTTATATGAATATGAATTACAACAATTAAATTTTTAAAGTTTACTTACGTTATCAATATCTTTCAATTTTGACGAAACGCTAAATTTCAATCTGTCTCATGTTGTCAATGCATTGTTAGCTCGTCAGAGAGGTTTCTACGCTAAAAGGTTGCAATATCAGGGATCCGGTTACAATTCCTGCTGTGTTACAATTACATTTATAACATAATTTTTCTGTTTGTATCAATTAACATTTATGTATTCTCGTACTTCATACTTGTAATATCACATCAATGTCCCGGATCGAATTTGAGTAACGCAAAGGCAGAATCTATTTGACCATTGGCTCCTATAATGATAAGAGTGATTGTGAGCAAATTCATGTTGCGTAATGGTGATGTGATGATATGTCCAATGGGTCAACTTGGTATTCGAATTTTCAGAAAACCCCCTTTAAATTACACAGAGTTAAAAGTTTTAATGAAGTTTAGATAACACAGAAGCGAATTTGCGTGACAAAAACTTGGACAATCGACAATTATTTTCTAAATGAAATGAAGCTTTGACCAAAGTCGTGTAAATCCACCATTTCATTGGTTTAAAAACAATTTTAAAAGATATTTCTGAATTTTCATATGTAACTAGATTTGCAACAAGATCTATCTGAATAATGAAATGCAATTATCTGAATAATGGAAGTCTTGCTTCTTAATTAATGTGAGTCAAAATCCATTACATTGCGTCACTTGTATTTCTTAAAAAAGTGATTCTATATCTTGCATTTCTCACTGCTCACAATTTTGACATCGTACATGCTGTAATATTTTGAGTTATTGAACTAGACTTAACAACAAGTTAGACTTTAAATTTTAAGTTTATAACGAAAGACGTAGAGAATCAAAAACAATTTGTAACTAATACTCATTTTACATTGGAGGCAAAATCCTAAATATTATAGTTGATCCATATAAAAATGCGTTACACCTATGCATAAATTAATATGAGAATTTGTAATTACCAACAATGTTAGAGGCAATTAAAGCTGAATATCCACAATCACAATTATTTGGTTGTCGAAAATTCGCTTTCCACCAATTCCTCATTATCCCTTACATTTTACATGCACATTCGTCTCTGGTCTGTGCCTGCAAAAAGAAATTATGCACAATAGATTGTAAAACTTGTTGGGTTTAGTACGTCAACTAATTTTTAACATCATAACAACCATTAGGTTTACCTGAATATGATATTGCCGGTTTCATACTTGGATGAGCATTATTCAGTTAACCATTTGATTCCTGTCATCCTGACGTCATATTCCATGGCAAATTAGATCCATTTAAATTCTTCACTACGTTTTTCACATACCTATAATATTTATTATGTTTACAGGTTATAGTTTAGTTCCTTCATGCAAACTACACTGAAATAATTATTCCAGCACCTCATGTTTAATAATTTGCGTATCATATCAAAATCAACATACCAGATTGAAATCGAGCATGGGTGAAATAGGAACCGATTCGTTTGTTGCATCTGATGATGGCAATCATTTTTCATCATGTCATCACATAAGCGATGTGATGATATGAGTCGCCTCTGGTTTCACACTGAGACTCCATAGTTTTCTTGACATTTTCAAAACCAGCATTTCCGGAATATCCCTGAAAATTAAACATTAATAATTATATATATTATCCTCGTATATTGACTTTTAATCAACCATTATGTCCAATAAAATAACTAATTTGGAGGGAGTTAGTTCAATAAATGGTTTATTGCAACATCAATCCAGCCATTACTGAGAAGAACTGGTATAAACTCACTTCAAAGACAAGGTGTGAACGTCATTTGAGGCGTCCTTCCTACATCGGAGATTTCCTTTTAATCAGATTTGGCATCACGCTACGATTCATTATCGTCAATCATCAGGCTTCCCCCGGATGATAAATTTTACATCCAGGTTTTTTACTTTCAGCATGATACCGCTTTCTCCACAGAGCTATAGGGAACCCTGAAATAACAAAATTTGAAAAAAACGTTAGTCTACGTAACTAAACCATGCATGTTGCATGTTTACGTAGTTAAAGCTACTATTTTTAGGACACAATCGACTTTATGATTGTGAATTGGATGAGTTTCTTGGCTACATATTTACTCCCTTATCAAAAGATTCAACACTGTGCCTGTACAATTACTCGGAATTACAATAATTAACAATAACAGTTCAGATGTTGCAAAATTAGAAGTTTTGGAAATGAAAACCACGTCAAAAGATCAGTCTGAATTTTCTAAAAGGATCCATATGGAGGAAAATAAAAAGATTTATTTTTGTTTTCTTTCGGATGTGAATGTACTATAAAAGGGCTCCTTGGTAAAACATAAAAGTATGGAGCTACACAACAATTAGTGTAAAAATTAATAAATCAAAACTGCTTTTACAACTCATTTTGAAGCAAAATAGCAATCATCCCGAAATGTAGAACGTTGAGCTGTGATGTATATAGAAAAATAAATAGTTCGCAGTAGGAAATCAACATTCATTCGTGCAACCACAATAGGTACACTGGCATAAACCATCCATACCAGAGTTCTTTTCACAAAAATAACCTGGTTTAATATGTGTGAATAGTTACCAAAAACATAATGTTTATAAATCATTGGGTCGCTGAGAAGACACTTTCAAGTACTTTCTATCATCCTTCCCGTTTAGAAAGATATATCAGCCTGCAAAAAATAATTCAATGATTTATAAAGTATCATGAAACCTATAAGTGTTATTAAAAGAAGTTTACGGTTACGTGTTCCTCATTAAAACTATGATTTGATGTACCTTAAGATATTCGCGGTGACTTTCAGATCGGAATGACCGAATTCCAAACAAGATTTCTTTTGAAACTTTTGGATTGTATTGGTGTAGAATTAATAATATACTGGAAATAACAAAGAGTTCAACAATTAATAATTAGCAAACAATCCACTCATTACGATACAATACAATCTACAGCAAATCCTAAAATATTAGAGAACTGGATCTTGATGTTAATTTTTTTTACCTTATATTCATCTCGCATAATATTATATTTTTAACTGCATGAACCACTAAATTTTACTGTATTGCAGAATATTTCTTGTACTAAATAGTCGCACCACTTTTTTATCTACAGGCTTAATCTATATTAGCAGTTAGCACTTTAGTCACTTTAAAATGACAATTAAATTGCTACCGTGATGATTTGAGTTGCGGTGAACCAAAACAAAAGTATAGTGTGGTTGAGATATAGGGAGAAAAAAGTAAGGAAAATGCAACAGGCGCACTCATCTTGGCTATGCATTCTCATTCTCTCTCACTTTCAATAGCAGATCAACTATGCCTTGCTTTTTGAATGGGAATATATACATTCATATAATATACCAAACTATAGGTATATCACCGTACGGCACAATCTACGAAAATGCTGGAATATATGTCTATCTATATTGCTACTTGCTACGCACGTTATATGTATAATATCCAATTGAGTTGAAAGCTCAATCTCCTCTCTCTCTTTCTGCCTGCTACTAAACCAGACACACAACGGATAGTAGTAGGAAATGAAAAGCTTGGCTTTTATGCTGCAGTATTAATTCAGGCTCGTGTAGCACTAAAAAGTTATGTGTTGTAGCTTATGGCATGAGTAAAGACTAGAGAAAATATATCCAAAGTTCATCTCTTATTGTGATTGAAATATTACACATTTTGCTCAGTACGATGTCATGCAGTTCTCCAGCTTTTCATCAAGTTGAATGGAATGAATTGCAATTCATTCCATTGCAAGCTTCCGAAATATGTTTTACAATGATTTTAATATAGATAGATTTTACCTATTGGCATCTTCGTTCTCTCGGTTGATTGAATGATAAGGTCGTGGTCGCTTTTGTTGCCTTCTTGGCTGATGGTGATAGGCATTATTGTTGCCAACAAATATGAAGTTGTGACCAATCTTGACCACTTGTTCCAAAATTTGCGTTCCTGATGTAAAGAATGGCAGGAGAAATAGCAGGGTGTGAACCAAAAATTTTATTGCACTCATGATGCATCTCAGTATGAAGAAAAAAATGGATAATAGTGTCCACAAATGAATTGTTAAGTCCATAATGGAAACAATTTTGATGCAATAGAAATTCTCTTGTATGGATTTATTAACACGCTCCGAGCAACGAAGTGGTTAGGACTGGACTAATTGTACATACACAGAATTTCGTTTTTGCTCAAGTTTGAATATTAGGTACCACAAACAAAAACGTTTTTGCAAGGTTGATAAGGATAAGAACAAGTGCTTAATACACAACGTAAGTGGTTAGAGCAACATACAACATAATTTTTTACACTTGTTA
Organism: Orchesella flavescens; assembly: GCA_964034955.1. Taxonomy (NCBI): domain Eukaryota; kingdom Metazoa; phylum Arthropoda; class Collembola; order Entomobryomorpha; family Orchesellidae; genus Orchesella; species Orchesella flavescens. Next base: position 10,035,761 of record OZ035953.1, on the reverse strand, counting down.
CAATGTGAATATAAGCAAGATATATTTGCATAATAACACAGCTTGGGTACTTACTTTTTCCGATTTTCCTGCCTGCCTACTTTTTATCTTTCTGTGATGGTATAGATATAGCATAGCCGATCACTATATCATATAATATATTGTTGCTTTTACAAATGATTATTATGTGTTGTAGCAAACACGAAAATGAATATCGATTCCAGTTCCTCTCAACATAATAGGAACAAAATAAGCATGCAATGGAAATGCAAAAAGACATGGACGACTGAAAACTGGATTAGGAACGGAAGCTAAATATGCTGGCCTGGCAGTTAAAGTTTTATCGTATCGTAATTCGTATCCATGTCTATGTTCCAGCTGCAGCTTCCTACACCAAAATCATAAAATGACTGACGAGGGAAGGACCAAGCAAGATTTTTTTTGATTTGGCTGAAACTTGGCGTAGAGGTACCTTATATTAAAACATTATTTTGTGCCAAGTGCGAGGTTTCCATGGCAAAGTGTTTCTGAGTTAACGAGCCTTCAATTTGTCAAACTCGACTTTTCAGTACAAGCGTGGGTGCATGCATAGGAACGCTAATAGCTGTTTTTTTGTCTAAATTGAATCGCTTGACGATATTTTATGGTTTGCGACACTTTTATATCAAAATATTCGAGTTTTAGGCATTTTTTGAACTTTTGGGAATTTTGAATTGATTGTAAAGGGGGGTACCCGTGACAGCTGGTTTTCTCCATGTTAAACTCCATAAGAAAAACGGGAAATTTCAAAAACTGACGCCGACAAAATTAAAATGTCCATAACTCGGAAATTCGTGGCCATGGAGTCAAAACACATTATATGGCTTAGTTTCTCACCAAAAGGTACTACTACAACCGCGTCCTAGCCAATTCCAAAAAAATCATATCTGGTCCTTCCCTCGTGAGTGTAAATTGTATCCAAGAAGGCAACGTTGCTTGTTCCTGAAATTGAGGCTGAATGTTTAACCTACTCCGTTATTACACATATCGAAAAAAAAATTTCATACTCAAAGAAGGTAGCCGGACAAAGAAAGTTTTCTTCATGACGTTTCATTTCTTTTCATCAGATTTCATGATGGTTCATTATGGAAGTTGTAAACTGCTCTGCTATAAACAGTATTTTGAAACACTTATAACTGGAGAACATAATGAATTAAAGTTGAAGTCAAGTAAGGTTTGTTGCATCTGACAGCAAAGAAAATATACCTATAAAATCTGCTATACATATTATATCTGACTGGATATAGTTGCATTGCATATTTTTATGGCATACGCGTACTCTCCAACTATAACTTGTATTGTAGCTATTTCTGCTTTTGCTTTGCTTTTGAGATCAGAGATGTTTCATAGTGTGTCGAGTTCTACAAGTAAATACGATGTGATGATTTATACATCTTCTCTGCACTCTGTAGGGCAGTATTTGCGCTTTGATCACCAAAAACTACTCTTCAAATTCAGGTTGCATTGAAAAATGCTCCATTCACAAGCAACATTACGCTTTAGTTAGCTGTGCGGTACGCTCATCATCATCATCATTATCATCATCATCACATCGTCTCAGTGTAACTTGTAGCAAAGCTGTGAATAAGACTTCTTCACAAGAGCGGAGTCATACACACATCCTTTGAAAGCTCACTAATCAGTTGGTTGCTCACTATTTTCCTTAAATAATATTGTGATTGCACCCTAACACCGAGTATGTGCATATATCCAAACCAAAATAGATTCAAATCATCAACAAATGTTTTGTTATTAGATGGGAAAGGAAATAAATTGCAATTAAATTTAACTTACTTCGACTACTCGAACAGACTTACGAATCCTGATTAATCGTCAGACGTAACTGACAATCATATTCATGGCCTTTAATTTTCATTCATTTTTCTCATTTTATTTTCATGCATTCCATTTTTGTTGCGTATTTCAGGTTATAGTCAGCCACAATATGCCGGATTCACCAATAGATGGTTTGGTTGATGAGTTCATGAATGAGCCGTTGGATGCAGAATTGAGTGCAATATTGGGAACGACCAAAGATGTGATAAAAAACAGTGACATAGTTGCGGCTGACGAGCAACCAGATGCAATAATAGATTTTCTTCGTTATCTGGAAAAGCAAGAAACGGATTGGAATCCATCAAACAAAGAAAAGGGATGTCTTCCTCCTGCATAACGCGTAATGAAAATGTTTCTCAAGGACAACAAAACAGAACTTTCGAAGTGCTACCTCAAAAAATTAATAATTAATTCAATTCTTTTTTTAATAATTAGACAAACAAGCATAGGTGGAAGGGGAATTCTAGACTTACTCCCAACGGTTCACACATTATTCATGACCCATTGAGTTAATTAACAATTATCTATATTTCATATCGTATTCAATTCATAACTACTCATTTGTAGGCATATTTGGCAACCACCTTTGTTGTCATTTTGAATACGGATTCCTTATTTATTTATGTGTTTGCAGTAATAATCTGTATTTGTTCAGCTTAGTATTCAAATCTGACATTTTCCATAATTTCATTTTCGGTTTTATATTTAAAGTTTTGGTACAAGTTTTAAATTGTCACTGTCAATTTTATGATTTCTTAAACTTCAATCAAAACACAGTAAAAAGCAGTTTACATAACAATTATATATGATACTAAATTACTAATGTCTCCCAATTTTTATGAAAGTCTGATTCATGAAGATAAGCCAGTTTGTGTTCACATAGTTAACGTTAACAAAAAAACCTGCTTTGGACGTCTTTCCTTAGCAAAATAATACAAAAGCTATGCCTTTTCTCATTCGGAATTTAGTAACGCTTGAGGAAGCAACACATCACCACCACCATGACCAATTTTAAAAGTTTTAGGAGTTTAACCAATTATAAAAGGCTGAGTAATTTTATCGCTTAATCTCATCTGAGCACTATAGCAAATGGGCCCTTAAATTCCGAATATGCGTCTAAAAACTAATTAAATCTCCTATTTTAAGGAGTTAGTTGATAATAGAATTTAGGTCAACCTTTGTGTGTAGCCATTACGAGCCAATATTACGTTATTGTGCACTCATTGAAATGCAAATCGAGTGAATACCATACAATCCAAAGTGTTATACAATGGGGCGAATTGGTTTAAAAAACTGGGAACAAAAAACTAAGAAAATCGATTGATTTATTAAATCATCAAAGTTTGTGCATCAAATAAATGTTATGAAGCAAAGCAAAATATGTAACTGTCGTTAGCAAATTTATCCTTGCATTATATCATATACTTTATTATCATATCCTTTATATCACTTTGCAAGTGGCAGTAGCATAATCACTTTACTAATTACTAAAAGATTCATTCTATGCACGCCAAAACACTATTTTACAAGCATAAAATCTAACCTAACCTGCTTACAAGCAGTTTATTATTTTTATAATTTAATGTACGACTTATTAATCACATTTAAGATTAATTTAAAGGTAAATACAGGGCAAATGTTGAAAAATTTATTTCGTTAATAGTTATTCTTGATACTTTTATAGTGGCTAAAAAATATGTGGACTACTGGATTACTATGTTTGCCACCCGTAATTTGCAGAAAAGCACCACTGCAGAAAGTGTCACTTATTTACAATTTTTTAGGGTGTTTATTTAAATTGCCCACTGTTTTGCACTAAATTTCACTGGTCAAAATTCTTAGTATATGATACAAATCAAAAAATTAAACGTCATTACTATTTAATTTGAAAAAGTTGTAGATACTAATTTGTTGTAACAAAGTATGTTCCATTTTCATTTCAGTTCACAAATTTTGTAACTGAATTCATTGAGGTTTGCCATCACAAAGTTTACATTCAAGGCGTTGCAGGTACAATCAGAGTCGTTTCATGCAACTACAGTCATACTATTTGGATGTTTTGAGCAAATAGTGACAGATGTGTTTACACAACCCAATGTGAAGTTTATTATCCAGCGTAGGCGTTGTCATATTTCTGGATATAAAACACGGCTTGGCCATTGCAACGCAGTCATATCAGATCAGGCATTAGTGGTACAAACCACATTAGGGGAATCGCATTTCTATGAATTCGTTGGATTGTTAACTTTTACGAAATATAATAATAAGACTTCATCTCACACGGTTAGAAATAATGCAAAACTGCTTTGAATATTTTCGCTTTAGTTATGCTTCTGCTTTACTGGTGTTTAAAGCTACATTTGTTGTATTTTCTTATAATAAAAAAAGTTAGGTAGAAAATTCAAAACTTGAGCAAGTTGAGATAACAAAAGACTCAAATAAGAACATTATATGATACATGTGTTTTTGCTTGCTGCTACTCAGATATCTCATGTTTGAAATGAAACATGGTTCTACAAAAAGTTAAGAAAATGTGAATGTAAACATAGCGTTTGGGTATGTCTATTTAGATTTATGAGTTACATCGCGGGAACGTTTTTTATGCTATTTCATTCCTTCCAATACTTACGTACTTACATTCTACAACTACTCCATTTTTTCTAATGCCTTCACAACTTCGGTTTTAACCTTGTAAATCCAGCGCTACCTTATTACTCCTGACAATTCCAGGTTTATTATGTAGTATTATCCAGTGTGTTTACAAACTTAGAATGTTTTTGTTTATACCCAAATCAAAAATAGAGTGGTACTCTTGTATGGACGAAAGATAGGAAAAGCGGACTAATGGACTTGGCTAACGCTAATCGATGCTAACAGCTAGGTTGAACGAAACAATATGTTTGTATTCTCACATTCAAATATCAGCAAAAGTTTTACATTTGCAGAGCTCATTTCTTTTTTTTAGAGTAAAAGTAGTTGATTGGTCACGATTTCCTAGCTTTACATTTTTCAAAACTTTCAGCTAGCGTCCATTCAATGCAGTTCGATAATGACTGGGCTCAGTCTAAATGTAGACGAGGTGATAAGCAGTTTCACAGCTGAAAAATTGAACTTTGAAGTAGTAGGAATATTGGAGCACATCAAAAATTTAATTATAAATTCAGACATTGTCATTCAGGAGGAAAAGGATGACGCGTTCCTTCGTCTACTTTTTTATTTGGAGCAACTGGAAGTAGAATGGAATGTTCAAAGTCAGGCTTACAATTTCAATCGCCTTCCCCCAGTTTATCGCTCACTCAAAGTTCTTATAAAAAATGAGGACGGAGAGCATCAACTTCTAAAGCGCTACCTCAGAACTCTAATTCACTCATCTAAACAAGGAGAAGAGGAAGTGAAAGTGGAATATCAAAACTGGCTTTTGCTCCACACATCCAGGTTTCTGCTAGAAAGCTATACAAAGAAGGATGTCGACATTTATACGAGTCCCCATCCCAGAGTAATTATTTCTAGCGGCCATGCATTAAAATGGGTTATTGTTGGGATGCCAGAAATAGTGGAGAAATGTTTAAATCTGAGACTTGGCTCAGCTTTAGACGAGGTCGTTGAGAGATTCATTCCAGACGGAGGCTACGACACAACGATCCTGGCATCAGGGAGTTATATGATGTTTGTTGCAGTCTTCAATCTGTATTGCATTATGTTCACTGAAAGAAGCTGGAAAAGAGGATTAAAAAATGTTATTGATGAAGGGGCTTCTCTCACCGTTGGCAATTTGATTGGGTCAGGGTTTGCACGTTTAGCGAGCTGGATAATAACGTCACTCTCTTCACTAGGAGTTTCGGTGATTGCCGTTGTTGTTGGACTAGTCGCTTGTCTTATTGCTCGCAAGTGTTTTGGTATTTGGACTCTGAAATGTTTCAAGATTCCCCAGGATGAACACCTTGAAAAGGCATATAACATTTTGGGAGTTTGTCCAACTGATTCCAATTCAGTGGTGAATCAAACTTATCGCAAAAAATCAAAGGAATTTCACCCTACCAGTTTGGGAACGAAGGAGCCGCTTCCTATTAAAAAAGAGGTGAAACAAAGTATCGAAAAATTTCTCAAAGTTCAGGATGCCTTCAAAACAATTCGAGACGTGAGGGAGATGAATGGATCCATCGAAGGATGTGGAGAGGATTCACAAGACGAGTTGGAGATCCAGTGGAGGGAAAAGGTTATCAACTTTATAAGAAGGCTTAATAGCTGGTGGGGTGGGCCGAAGAAAAAGCTCAAAGATTCACTTCCTCTCACTTACGATTTTCCACCGGTACAAATTTTTGAGGAGCCTTTCAAAATGGAGTCACCAAAATCAGTGGAGTTTTATGGAAATGGAAGATTGCATCCCCAGCCGTTCATTAGCAGGCAAAATGTTGAATAGAATTGGTACTGTCGATGAGTTCTTTTGTGAAATTTAACAATCATTGCCGCGTTTAACTGCCAACAAGCATGATAAATAATTTGTAATAGACTTTTAACGGCAGCATGGATATACACAATAAAATAGCATTTTGAAATAAACGTTAATTTTTTATTATACTTACAACAAACGCAAATTACACATTTTGCATTAGCATAGTCGTATTACTTTTACTTTCTACTTACGTATTCACAAAAAATGGATTTCTCTGCTTTTTTGCGAGTAAATCTTCTTTAATAACGTAAACTGTGCTACATCATTCCCTGGAAAATTCGAAATTTTGAAATTATGATCGTTTTTTCCAAAATGACGATTTTTTTGGAAATACCTGGCGAAGGCATATTAGTAGCTACAGGTTTGGTTAGTGTCGTAAAAAAAGTTCCTATTAAATTATCTCAGTAAACGTTTGTTGCGTTTTTGGAAAAAATATCCGTTTGGTCACCAGAAATTCTGAAACCTGTGCAACAATGTTGCTCAGTTTTCTTGTGCAACTATGACCATCTTTGAGAATTTTTGATCACCAAACGGATCATTTCTTTTCAAAAACGTAAGAAAAGTCTACCGAGAACATTTAATGGAGAATGTTTTAAGACGCTGACCAAGCCTACAGCTACTAATATGCTTTCTCCAGCTGTTCCGAAAAAAATTCGTCGTTTCGAAAAAAACGATCATAATTTCAAATTTTCTATTGTTTTCAGGGAATGTTTTAGCACGGTTTACGTTATCAAAGGAGTACTATTTCTCGCAAAAAACAGAGAAATCCATTTTCGTGAATATGCAAGTCGAACGTAGAAATAATAAGACCATAAAAATGGAGATGTCATGGAGAATGTTTAAGTTGCAAAATTTATGCAACAAGAATTTTTAGTGGCCTTTTTATTCAATTAAATTAATTACTTTCCACTTTAAAAGCTTTCGTATTACAAAGCATGCAATGTTAACAACTGCTTATGTGGAATGTCATAAGTTGGGGCAAATTGTGAATTTATCTGATCACTGTGTAAAAACGAACAAAAATATAGTTTGTATAAAAACTCTTTGTTTCTGAAAATTTGTCTTTTCTTACCCCAACTTTCCTTCCAAGCAGCAAATCCCTTCTTCATACAGCGTACAATCGGATTTTTTGGACAGTTCTTAGACTTCATTCGAATTCAGTTTGTGATGGAAGTCAAATAAAACTTGGTGTTATATCGCGCGTCGTACAAAGATTTTCAAACGATCAATATTGATTTATTCCATTCTTTGTTTAATTTTAGAAAGCTCAAAAGCCCTACCGGCAAAGATCGATTTGATCGAAGTGAAATCGCTTTAATATATCGAAGTGAAATTCGAAGTGATTACCATGATTTCGTATCGACCTCGAAGCCCAAGTATGGCTAAATGTCCGCGAGATCATCGCGACTTTGAAGCGATTGCGAGTAGACTCGTTGAACCGAAAGCGAAATGAAATCGTACAGATATTGCAGCCCTGTTTGCTTACTAGTGAATGATCACGTTACTATTTCAAAGCTATATTGATGCGAATTCGTGCCGAAAAATTACATTGAATACAAAAATATAGATTTTGAGCATTTATTGTTTACAAATCAAATATCATTACTCAACAAGTATTGTTAATGATAAAATTAAAAATGATACTTAAAAAAGATTAAAATTAAACATAATTAAATAGGAAAGCCTGCAGGAGAATCTGGAGAGGTGGATGTGCTGTAATTTGTAGGATTCCAGATTCCATCTTCTTTCTTACTAGAATATACAAAGAGAATGCAAAAATATCCATTAGAACAAACATCGCATTCATAATTATTCATTTATATAGTTTTTCTAAAGAAATTAAATCCAAAAAAATTACATTTTACGATGAACTTCTTGCACATTGAGCGCGTTTGCTGTCCACCGTGGGTTGACAGAGCATCTATAATAAATAGAAATACAAGATAAATAGCATGATAAACCAATTCAAACCCCGTTTGCAAACTTCTCAAATAACGAAATTTAACTTACCATGTTGCAATAGTTTGCTAACAGCTTTCCTCCCTTTTAATGTAACGCAACATCAGGTCAGGTGTGAGTCATCTGTCGTCATCCGGTTGATGCAGCCAAACTTTTAACTGAGTGAGGTTTAATTACTTTGATCTTAATTATTTGAGATCCAAGTAAAAAGAATGCCCTTTATTTTATGTTTTTACTTTATGATTATATACTACTATACAATTTATCACAAAAACACTTGTCTTCCATAAACACTTGCCTGGGTTTCAGATGGAATGAAGTGAGTGATATGATACTAGAGTAGAATACTAGAGTCATCTGCTTAAACTCGGACTTTCGAAGTCGTATCGATTTCAAAGCTAGCTCGCTTTTCATAATAACACATAAATGTAAGAAAACAACAATCGTAACGATCTCTGCCCGAATGGGAAACAAAAAACATAATAGATAATCAACCTGAAATAATCGTATCGATTTCATAGCTGTTTATTTGCGATTAATGCATAGCGAATGTGCAGTATCTTAATCTATACGATTTCGTTACTGCAATCGTGGCGACTTCTCTACGAAGGTCGACTTGCTACAAAATCGCTTTGATCGCTACGAACTCACTATTCGATTTTAAAGCGAATTGCCGGAAGGGAGCAATGAGTTTATGATGGGAATGCTGCCACCCAAGAACTTTAAAAGAATGCAAAGTTTCTTGAGCAATCAAATTGAACGATGTTGGATCTAGAGGAAATATCAGATGGCTATAATGATCCACTCTTTCTTATCTTTCAGCCGTCAGCAAATCTGGAGAGAAGGTTTAATTTCAAGTTTGCGATGATAATAATGAAAAATCGCATAATATGTCATGCCATTAATAAATCACCAGAATAATCATGAAACAAACTGAATGCAACGAAATAAGCCAAATGAAGTTCTACGTTGGGATGATAGGTTTTTTGTGTTGAAGGTGAAAAAAACTTCAGGAGACGACTATACAGTGGTACACAAGCGCATATTAACAAAATTGATGTTTTATGCTCTTTAACATATTTCATATGCCTGTTACATACACTCATGATGCTTTGCGTGCAGTCTTGAATCTAAATCCTACTAGGATTATTCAGTAAAACAAAAAAATCAATACAGCTAGTCTTTAAATATTTTAGTTTCAAAGACAAAAAATATTTGATTCAGTTTTACGAACTATATCTATATTATGCATATATATATATATATATACATATAATGCACGCGAGATATATTGTGGAAAGGAGTATTAAAAAAGTACCATATTACCATTTCAAGATTTGCTACGTGGCAAAAACACAGTGATGATGTACGGTTTGCTCTTCAGCTGAAGATACTTATGCTGACAACTAAAAAGGTACCTGGAGTAACATATATATTGTCATTTCGTTCTTCACTTTGTAAAAATAACTGGGGACAAATACCTACTTTTAGCTGGTAATCGAACGCATGTTGTAAAAAACGTATCTATCTATCTAGCTAGCGTGAGCTCTCCTTCAATACGCACGTACTGGTATCGCATCATCATCATCAAGAACACCAAGGTATCTCCCCTGGTCTCATTTCATCAACTCTAAACATTCTTTTTTTCATGTCAGACTTTCCTCTTATATTATCGTTTCGTGGTGACTAACAAAGCTTTTTATCTCCGTTACCCAGCGACGTAATAACTATGACAATGGTCCAAGTTAAAAGTGCTACATGAGTCTCAGACTCTTGCTGCGAATAAGGGCAAGATGAGAAATATATGAAGGTACATTAGAAGAAAGCAAGCTAAGATGTATTTATAACTGATTAGAATTTAGTGCCACCAAAATTGACGTCAATATGACCTGCAATTGAACTGTATAATTTTTATCCTTTTCTTGTAGTTGTAGACATTATAAATTCCTTAATAATACGGTTAGTTTGTATCCCATTAATACAGATACAGCTAGCTGACGGATAATAAGTGTAGTTTGTAGTTTTTGAGCTATACATAATATTGAACATTAGTTCCGCATAATCGAACAATAATGTGTAAGTGCAAGTGATAACATCCATAATAATGTGAACTTGAGACATCCTCCTTGCTGATTAACTCCAAATCTTGGTTTGCAGGAGAACCTGAACCAACCATTTGGAGGAATTACGTTGGAATACCACTATGGATGTTTTCCCCAGGTTGAAACCATTTCCTCCAAGTTATTCGCCATGATTCAGAGTTACAAAGAGTCAAGAATCATGTGATTTACTGTGTGAAGAATTAGAATGTATCGATCTCTGTGGGAAACAAAGTTCCCAAGGCCACCCTTCTTTACACGAAATTCGTTTCTGCCCCTCCAACTCTCCAATTATTAGGGGGAGGATCCAAGAGGAGCTGGAGATGAGCGCAACCTCCAAACATTTGGTTGCAGATGACAAAACCTATTCGATGGAAAAGTTGGGTAAGCTACATGTCGTGTTTGAGGCGGGTTGGAAGAGAGAAATTGTGATGAAATCTGATGAAGGTTTCAAAGGGAGGAAAACGGGGGGTGTCAAGCTCCAATCCTCCAAAGAAGTAGAAATGTTTCTCCAAAACTTTCCAGATGGAATAAAAACAAGATGTTTCACAGGGGATAACTTCTCTTTTGCCATGGTTCGAATCAACTTGAACCCGAGCAGGATATTGTGACGGAGGAATTCAGTGGGACTGTTTCTCCTCCAACTACAGCTTTAGCCGGTCCTCTAGTTAACCCGCAAAGCAAATGGTTGAAAAGAAGCTTCAAAGCAAAACAGTGGACCTCTCATCCAGTCGCTCCAAAAGATTCATTTTTCTCCCAAATAAATATTCTAATCAAGATGTGGTGATGACGCAGGAAAAAGCCAGATCTCAGGATGAAAAATGTTAAAAACTATTGTTATACATTTCACAATTTCTTTTATTACCACTTTATTTGCAATAAAAATAATTAAGTTGCATAATGTATTCCATTTTTAAGGAAGCTGAAAAGCAATGAATTTGTGATGGGAATCCTGCCACCCAAGTATCCAAAAACGATGGAAAGTTTTTTCAGAGACAATTTTTCTAATTTGAAAGAAATGAACCACAACTTTAGCACCAGTCAAGTTTATTTGGCCAATGATTAACTCAAAACTTTAAGCGATGATGAGGGAAAAGAGGTGTTGGTAGCAGCTGGAGGAATGTTAAAAGAGAAGGGAACCTTGCTTGATCCTGTGTGAAGCGGGATTCCAAGCGTTGAATGTGTCAAATGTCTGTGCTTGGTTCATGCAGAGTGTGTTGGAGCACCTGGTTTAATTTACTGTTGTAATTTCATGTGCCCAGTGAGTTCAACCAACATTTGTTCATTTCAAAGCTCAAATTTATTATGCTTGTGTTTGTAAAATCCTCTTGTGTGACATGTCAGCATTTGCTAAACATGAGCTGACACGTCAGCGTCTGCCGAGTTTGACTTGGTCTGGTTTATGGAATTCGCAGGTTGTATGCACGTATGTGTATAAAATTTCGCAATGTAGGTATTTGTGAGGTTGCGAGTAATAATAATTATGCACTTTACATTCGCATGAAATGAAAATCGATGGTATAAAATTCAGAAGCTCTTCAGTGTCAAAACTGATTCTGGTGGTAATTGATGACCATGTTATAGGAAGCTAGCAAGTATATGGCCCTGTGCTTTTAAACAATGCACGCTTGACGAGGGCTGTGCATAAAGCGTCCAAACAAGTATATCTTTGTATAATATATAAAGTATATCAAGTATATATTGTGCTGACGAGTCCCAATAGGACGAAACAGTACTGTCCACAATTAGATCTGAGCTCAATTATTATTTTTAACACAGTCGTAAGCCCACAAATTTTACTTTTTTAAGTATATCTTTGTTCAACCTGTGGTAAAGTGTTAAAAACATGCGGAACCTCAAGTGGCATACGAATGGAGCCCATGCCAATAATTATTATGTTCATTTTAAGGAACTGTATTGAAATACATGTAGTGTTGATTCATTTTTCATCATTTTTTAAAAACCAAGCAAGTAGATTCATATTGACGATATTTAGATATGATGTAATTTAGAGCACACTTTATTTACATTGACAGCATTTCTTACAAATTAAGTGACGAAAACTTGCAATCTGTAAATCATTATCACCATCTTTCAAAACTATTCTTTCGCATTGCTACCTCAAATGCAAATTTAGTAAGGGAAAGACAAGAGACCATCAATAACGAGAATCATGGTGATGCTGACCTATCATTGTATTTTCTACCTGCTTCCCTTAGTCACGTTTTAGTTGGCAGGAAAGAAACAGAGACCGTCGTCATTAACTTTTTTCATCAACTCAAAACTGGAACAAAGAAGAAAAAGTAGATGAGAGGAAAGCTAATTTAAATAACATTCTTGGGTGTTTGATTAAAAATTCATGGTGTTGCTTTACGCAACTGAGATCGCATTAGTGAGAAAAATGGTGAGCAGATATTGCACGTCATAATATTCAACAACATTGGGGCATTTTTGACAAAAGCGGCATAATTTTATCAGTCTATAATTACCTGCGCCGAGAAAAACAGACTAATGCTCTGTTATTTTATTATAATGTACGAATAAAAACTGAATCGAGTTTTTTCTCGAAATTTACCATATCTTGCTCATCATCAGGGAAAACATCTTGGCTTATCTACATAATTTCAAAATTACTTTATTTTTTACCTCAAGCGATACTAGCATTTTACGGACGCATCACTGCCCTACCGTAGATAACCATTATATTATTGGCAAATCTAATATCACATTGGTAAAACTGACTCATTCATTATCATCTTTCCATGCTAATCATCATCAATTGAGTTGTCAGAGTAGTAGTTTAAAGTACTTTCTTGCTTTCTTCACAGCAACACGTAAATAGTATAAATCAGATGCCTCAAATTTTTTAGCGTTTCGTAACCAGTACCATCCTGAACAAGTTGTAAAACTTGGTAATCATACCTACCATTTTTTATGATGCCTGTAATATTCTTTGCTTTAGTTGGTTCTTAGCTTTTTCCTTATCTTCTTGTAATCCTTTACCAATTCGCACACACTCCAACAGATAATGAATCTGCTTGTTGATGACTTGAGAAACAGTGAAAACTAATTTTTACAATGAAATATACAGGTACATGTAAAATATTGAGTGTAAATTGCAATGTTAGGAGCTCATCTTCAGTACGGCTGAGAGTCGTTGTAGTTTGTAGTATTAGCTTTTTTGTATTACATAATTAATTGCATTTTTACGATTGGCAAAAATTATAAATCATGCCTGCTAAATACATCACCTTGAGGGAATACAATAATAGTGTTGAGTAACAAGATATATATTTTTACGATTATTTTACATGACTCCTTCAGTTTTCTATATCCTTTTCCAGCCTCCCTTCTTTGTAATTGCTCATTTATTCCCGTGGTGACGTTTCATTTTTTACGTTACCTTTTCAATTTTTGCAAGCTATTATAGGTAAGACTTATTGAATGCTATACTTAGAAAGAATAGAAAATGACTGCAATTCCACACATTTCCTTTTTATATATTTTGCTACTGATGCATTTAAAAATCATGTGTTTTTTATTCTGCTATGCAAAATCTTAGTCTATAAAACAGGGGAAAAAATTACTTACTGCTCGATGTGGGATGTATATAAATGGTGGAAAAATATCACGTGCATTTGAATAAAACATTTGTTTTTATTTCTAAATGTGTCCCATCGTCAGTGACAAACGCTGAGTAGTTGATGGTTGCATTATATGAATTTTTATGTATTTGACCATGATTTGGTTTCTAATTAGTTTTACCGGTAGTAAAACACACCTGTAGGTAATTTATTATGATCATCTCATGTCATGAAATTCATCCCACCCACCTTAACTACCACTCATCCTTCTGTGGATAAATAACATGCATGCAAATAAATTCACTTTCAACCTTTGGTATTGTGATTTTTTACGAAGGTAATTAAACGGTTGTCAGCTAAAGCCTTTAGAAATAGAGTTGGTCAACCCCCCTTGTCAAGTCGAATAGATTAAAGGAAAAATTTGAAAGGCATTTACTTCACAAATCGACGTACGCATGTTATTTCTGTGTGTGTATACCTGACGATGATGATGGGCATGGTAGTGGAAGAAAAGGCAGCATTTCTAATCATAATCTTGTTGTATCATCATAAAATATGTTTGCTGAGATTTTAAATTCAGGGTTGTAAGTAGAAAAGGTGTGCAAGTAATTTAAAAATGTGTCAACGATTGGATTGTACACAATATGCATCCTGTGTTTTCCTTGTATGAAAATACAAGTGGAGATAATATAAAAATTGAAGCTCCTAATACACTTATAACATATATGACGATATGTACAGGTAGAACAATGATACCCAAGATCTTATGAGTCGGTGCCTCGTCTCCACCTTTGCAAGTTTTTTTCATGTCGTAAAATTAAAGGTAACGGCTTTACGTTGGCACACAATGCATTCAAATATATCTTCTCATTGGTATCATTTTATGCTCCCCTTTCCTCGTTTGACTTTCTTACCTGAGATTTGTGCTATTATTAGATAGTATAATTGGATTTATGAAGATAGAGTACCACAAATGAATTTTTAATGCAATTGCAAATAACAAAAGGTATTATAATAACAATATCATAAACTTCTTTCTTTATTACTTAACAATGCCAGTCTCACATAAAAACTTGTCAGCACCATATCGACTACACGTGAGTTAGTTTATCTGCAGGTGTTATTGTGTTGTTTTGTAAGCTTGTGAAAAACTCATCAACATCATAAATAATCACAACACTTTTACGCAGTTTTCATTTGTCCTCCAACAAAGTGAGAGTAAAGAGTCCTGTGTAGCTCATCTTACGATTAGAGAAATAAACATATTTTCCCAAACTTTCATTTTCTTTGTCAAGTTCGGAGCCTTATTTTTGTTATTGATACAGTAACCTTTGCCATTTTTCTTTGCAGTAAGAGTCCAAATTCTATTCAGTGCAATTTGAATCATCGGCTAAAGTCAAACATTTCTAGACATTAGCATTCAAAAATGAGTTTTCTGCGGCAGCAGCTTGTCGGGTGCACGGGTGCTCAATCAGCATCGCGTTACCGAAATATTCCTGAATATTCACAGTATCAACATCCACAATATTCAAGTAACGTGCATCATACTAATCATCAGCTACAGTGTTTCGACAGTTCGTCACAATATTCTCTCGAAGCTAACAGGGAGCCGGATGATGTGAGAAAAAACTTTATTAGCAACCAGAAAACTTTAAGGATTTGGCAGTTGGAAAGGGATCTGGAAATCTCCGTACGTAATTCAGTGACGAAAATGAAACATGATGAAGTTTTGACTCAAAACGCAGTCATAGCAAGGAATAACCAAGTTTTGGTTGGTGAAAATGAAACCTTGAGGAAACAGATTGCCAACTCTCAAACGCAGTTGCACGATCTCAAGGAAAGTCAAAAACTAAAGCAGAAAGGGGTAGCGATGGAGATTGTTAAATGGAAGGGGAAATTTAATGAAGAGGAAGCCCATTGTATCAGGCTCATCAGGGAAAAATTTGAAACTAGCGAAAAAGTTAAACAGTTGGAAACACAACTCAGTAATTTGAAGGTGAGTGTGAAAGCTGAGGTGAAAGCAAAACTGGAGTACAGTGGTGAGATTGATTCTTTACGCAAGAAAAAAGAGGCGTTTAGAAAAACGTTGGAGCATGACAAAAAGGTTCATGAAAAGCAACTTGAAGATCTGCATGATCAAATTGGCATATATTGCGCCCAAATACATTTGCTACGGGCAGAAAATTCCGGCCATTTGATGCAAATCGATGAGTTAAACATGAAACTTGGAACCCTTTCAGGCGAAATGGCAAGATGCCAGGAAGGAAATGTAAATCATTTGGAGCAAGTCGAAAAGCTACAGAAAGAAAATGAATTTCTTCGGACACAACTTTTGGAAACCAATGCAAAGTTCCAATGCAGGAAAGGGTGCGAATGTGAAAATGAAATTAAAGGCCTGTGGACTCAATACCGTCGCGTGAATGAGGAAAAGCGGAAACTTAGTAAAGAATGTCAGAGTGTGAAGGATGTGCTGGAAATTACTCGACGCAAATGTTTAAAACTGGATGATGGAAAACCTCAATTTGAATAAGATAAAGATAATTTCTATGATGTTTAATACTTTCACATAGAATACAGGACGCGAAGTATAAAGTTGGTCAACATATTATGATGTAAAAATCTCATTAAAAATTAAACCACAATAAGTCAATCGATAATTTGAAATTGAAAGCTATCTATACTTCTTAAAATTTGTAATTAAAGGTCCGATTTTAGGTAAATTTAAATACTGCATTGCAACGTGATTGGACAATGCAAGTCATCAATATTTCTTCTCTGTCAAAAATGGGCTGTTGATAAGAATATATATTATGGTGGTGGATTAGGTAGAAAATAATAACAACTTTCTCCCAATAAATATATGTATGAATAAATTTGATATATTCTGGAGAAAATATGGAATTTCTAATAAATAAAGTTGAACAAAAACACTTAAAGTTATGAAAGGTTGGGGCATCCATTCTCACATCCGATTATCCACAAGTAACATACATTATCATCATGAACTAACCTTATTTTACTACTACAGTAATTTGGGGCACTGTGAGCATTTTCTCCTGATCGAATTAATGTGTACCATATTGAAATTAATGGAAAATCAATGTTTTCGTGTATTTCGTGTGCATTTTTATCATTGTAGAATTCCTGGTGAAACATTACGCAATCTTTTAATTAGGCTTAAATTAGCTTACAAGTTTTTAAGCGCTTGCTCTTTGCGTCATTTTGGGAACGGACTACATATCAGTACATAAATTGGACCACAAATAGTATGTAGTTGTATGCATACATAAATTCATCTTCCCTCTACCTTGGCAGGCAGGATAGACGTTTTGTTGTGTAGCTTTACATTTCGAAAAAATATAGTGTGAAAAGTTTTGATTGCTCACAAAAAGATTTGAACGAGTGTGAAAGAAAGATTATTATTGTAATTATTATTATTGTTCCTGCAGGAAGCGTAAAAACTGAGAATTGGTAAGGCGTTTACTTCCCTAATATGCAAATATGCACTTTACAGAATTTTTTACCTTCACTTTGTTTAAGTGCAAATTAATATTGCGTTCTCGCAAGCTCTCACAATAACATCAGCTGCAGGTAACTCACTTGTGATGCGCATGGCAGTGTTATGTTTTCTGTAAGTCCCATTTGGAAGAAGAAAAGCGGTAGACGTGACTATGTCTTTGTAGATAATATGTGTTTTGCATGTGCATATTGATTCAGTTGTCCCCTTCTATCTGTTTCACCACAACCATACCAAATATAAGTTAATGGGGAAGAGGCGCAAATTACGCAGAAAATAATTGAAATACAATACTGCGTACCAACTTGTGACATTCACCTTCAATTTGTTCATTTAGGTCATGAAAAATGGAAAAGGGGAGACGAAGCAATGTCCATAAATTTACTGCTGAAAAGAGATGCAAAAAATATGCACCTGCCTGCAACGGACTAGGAACCTTGGTTGTACAAAGCCAGGCTTCATGAACCACACTATATTTATTGGTACACAATTAATATGCGCAATCCAACCGTACACACATTTCTAATATACTTGCGTACCTTTTATGTTTACATCTCTTAATTATAATCTCAAGGAACAACATCTTCATGATGATTTGAGCGTTGCCTTTTATCCTACTCACATCATCATTACATGTTGTTGCACATTGTAAAAATATTCCTACGTTGAATTTGTGATGTAAATGGCTTTGCAGTTTTTCTTCCTTTAAACGGTTCGTCTTGATAAAAGGGGTCATTGTTATTCCATTTTTAACCTTACTATTTGGACACGGTGAATACCAAGTTGATTGCGAATTTATTTGAAGCTTTAGTAGACCGTCGGACTCCGTTTTACTACTCTACCCTTGCAAAAAATTACAATACAATAAAAGTGCAAGTAAAAAAATTTGCGAGTGTTTTACCGGTGGAAAGGTGAGTGGTAGTTACGGTAGAATAAACTTCATGATATGAGAAGAGCTTAAATAAAATATACAAAGGTGGCTTTTATAACTTAGTTAGTTCATTTAGTTGTAAAAATACTAAAATTAATCGGAACCCAAATGAGTAGAGAACATGCATGGCTTACTACACAAAGATTTACATAATGCGGTAACCAACTACTCAAGTGTTTTTTACTCAAGACCGTTCAGGCCAGATTCCTTTGCAATAATTTGTGCAAACCTTCAATCCAGTGCATTTTGCCAAAGCAGAAACAGAAGGCGTAGTCATCGAAAGCAATGTACCGTCACGTGTCTTGAGTGCATAATTTTCTCAATTATGTGATCTGCCCTGGCTTCATCATTAAGAGTAATAATTGTTTCTTTTGTAGTGATGATGTTGGCGGAAAGTTGACCATTATTGCTTGAGATTTTTTATCGGCTGTGATTAAAAGAAGTGAATGTATGCTTTGGAGTTTCTCATGGTTAGTCTTTGAAAGTCAAGTGCTAAAAAAATATTTCAACGCAGTACCGTGAATACCTTGTTTCAGCGTAGACTTTTCACAAGTATGTCCTTTTTAATTGATTCCTGTCCCATTGAAACACTATTAATTCATATTGCAAGTGCCTAACGATTCAATTAAGTTGAAAGGATCAGCATGGAGATAAAGCATCTCCCCTCCTCTGGTTTTTTTCTGATTATAACTTCCCTTCTCTATTTTCCATTGATAAACACCAGGTTTTGCTAAAAGCATTTGTGAATGATATGATGGCTATACTTTCACTCGAGATTTGGATAGTTGAAACTATCTCAAATGCTGTTCGTATCAATAATTTGTACAATAACAGTTACATAACACACAAGCTCCCGAAAATAAATTGATGATGGGGCAATCTGAGTTTGGCCGAATGCAACCTCGCCTTGCAATCAGTATTCACACAATTCCAGAATGTATTTTTACAGTAGAAGAAAAGCAACTGAAAATGCTGAATTTATGAATAACTTTGCAAGGCCTGCTAGGCAAAGATCCTTGTGACTTCTTTCACATAATGGCATGCAAATCCAAACATGCCAAATATTAAGTTGGAGTCGTAGCAAATTCTTACTGTCGATATTTGCTTTCCTCACAATGAGAAAATGTGACGTCACTTGCTATGCAATATGCATACCTCTTCGCATGTCTAGCCATGTAACTAACAGTAATGTTAAATTCAGTAAGTTATGTTTGAGGTGATCGCAATATTATGAATGATATTACTAATATTTAATGCTAAATTAATCGGTGAAGTTGGGGTAAAATAAAGAGAGCTTCCTATTGTCTCATTTATTATTTTAATTAAAAAACGGCTTACATTTAATCGCACACCTCTATAATAGGAAGTGACCCCATCACACAATGAAAAACTGATCCCATGAAACAATTGTACCTTACTCAGGATTTTCATCACACAAACAAATGAAAATGACACTTTTTAAAAGAAACATTGAATCAAATATATTTTATGCTAATGACTACATTTTAACATAAAGATGTACTTAATTTTGAGTAATATACATGAAGCAAAAAAGAGCACTTGCAACATGTAACTGGGTACTCATTATTGCCATAAACATCTGCCTGTGCATTAATGCTACTCTCAAATTCATAAGTGAATGAGCAGCACCGAATTTTTAATGTCATTAAATTATTTTATTTAACTTTTTAAAAAGTTAGTACTACACAATATCTGGCCGAGTCGATGAACAATTTTTTTTTACCTAATTAAACCAACCGGAACCTCTAAGCTGAAGGACATAGACACTGAGACGTTTGTGCTGGGTTATTATTAGACGTGGTAATATTTGATAATGTGAAGATGTGCTTAGTCTTGCGTTCTGTTGGCACAGAATGTATTCGGTCAAGTTTGGTTGTTACGCTATGGCTCTATACGCACGATTGTTCTCTTGCCACAGCTTATTAATCTTATAAAGTCGTTATTAGTCATAACCGATCCTAGACTTATCAGTGAATAAGCATACAGTTTGGTTGTAGATAAGTAGTATCTAATACCGCGTTAAGGCATAACGTTACAAAGTAGTCTCGTATGTAAGTCATACGAAAAACTAGCCGAGATAAAAAAAAGTCTAACATTTGAGCCTACATACAATCGTTTGAAATCACGTCACGGGCTATATTCCTAACAGGAATTTCCTTTGTATGTCTAGCAAACTATCAGGCTACCTGACTTTAAAGCTAGCAGAAGCGATCATTCCAAACGCTGGGGAAGCTGTTACTAGGAGGTGTTAATTTTAGTTAGTAATAAACAATTGTTTTAAAACCCCATTGTTGACCCTCACGATTCAAACCGAATCATTTCAGTGGGCTAACCAAATCTAGTGAGGTGAAATATTGCAAGTCAGTCGATAAACATACAATTCGACTGGACGGATTCGTCCTGCCCCTGTTCCGGTTATTAAAAACAATATTTATATAGGCATGTGTTGCGTATTGCAATAAATAGAAAACTTCTTTTCTGTCATTCCAGAGGCTAAAACAATACCAATTCGTGAAAAGCGTAAGCGAGGAAGGCCCGATATGGCCAAGAAAGCTTCGAAACTGATTATAGCAATTTAATAAGCTGTTAAAAAGAATTTAGTCAGTTGATTTTTCATATAAAACGTTATTATGCCATGCAATTTAACAAAAAAAAAGTAAAGTGACGATGTGTAATTTTAAGGTGGAAATTTCCACTAAATTTGTTTATAAATTTTTTAAAAAAGTGTAAAAGTTTCATGGGATCACTTTCTCATACAATCAAGGGGTCACTTACTATTATACAGGCGTTGCGTTATATATAAGTCTTAAAAAACTACATTGAATAATGAAGTATATTACTTAATTAAAAAGTCTGTATGCAAAAAAATGATAAACAAGCTTCTCAACATCATAATCGCCTCTCAGAGTTAGTTAGCGTAGAGCCAATAGCAGGTTTGTGGTAGAACTGAAAAGTTTGAGTGTGACCCATTCCAACACCAGTAATAACTAATTGCTCTTTTACCGTTACCGTTGAGGATGACGTAAAATGAACAGTAGTGGACTGGAAATAATACTAGATTGTTGGATCTTTATTTTGATATTTTTTACAACTTATGTACATCACCAAAAGTGAAGTCGGCTTAAAATTATCGAGATTTTAATTTTATCAAGTTTTTAAAAGTTTTGAATACATTGCAAAAAACCTTTCTTCCTTTTAATTTCTTGCAAGTTGGAGTATTTTCATGCTGGTATTTTTTAATTCAGTTCATCCCTGTGATATAGCAGAAAGCATGCATGGTTCCATAACTTATTCCTTCTGTTTCAAAGCATCCCACCATTTAATTTTCTGTTCTAAACAAGTTGATCTATTACTGTCTACTACATTACGTCGCACATTTGGAATGATAAATTGGCCAACATTGAAAACATTATGTATTTGACTCGGGGTAGGATGAGAACAAGAGCTAATCCTTTGGCCAGAAAGGGACAGCAAACAGGACCCGCTCATGCTTGGAGTGATGGTGAGAATGGGATGAAAAGTCTTTCATAATAATATTAAAGGGTATAATTTACTTATAAATGAAGACACTTGATTGTGAGTTAGATTAGTTGACAGTTGAATTTCATCAAAGAGCAGTTTCCACCACATTTAAAGTTTGATTAGCTTTAACATTTTGTTTACAAAGGCTCTGAAAATCCAATGCAAAATTACGAATTTTTCTGCATATCTGAGTTTTAGCTGCCACATGTCTACTTTATTGAATCCTGGCATTTAATAACATAGCTATGTTATCGCTCTCCCTTTTCGATGAAGATATCTCCTTCCCCTTTCTTTTCGATTGTAACTCACGAATTTCTCATGATTCGTCAGTTAAATTATAAAATGTGAAACCAAGCTTGCGGTCTTCCTGGTATGTCCTATAAATAAATGTGCACATACTCCACACAGAAGGAACAACCTTTCATCCACACCGTAATTTTCGTATTTTCTTTTTTCCATTCCTTCACTTTTAATTGGGATGTTGAGGATGTGATAAATGATATTAGGTCCATGTTCATAAATGACTTCATGAGAGCCAGAATTATTTCGTCGAAAGTTAATCTGGAATTCATGTAACATACTTTTCCAAAACGCAGAACTGTTTTGGACATGATGAAACAGATTCAGTTTCTATTTTGAATTGAAAAAATTATGCACTGTACTTTACACTTACTATTCTTTACTTTAACGAAAAATCATGTTGTGGTCGTATTGCAAGTAACGTCTGCGAGCTGTAGGAAATTGCTCTTCTTCCTTATTGTATCTTCGGCTCAACCACTATACTACTCATGAGCTCTTGAGCATTTTTGACTACAAGCCTAAAAATTGATAACGAGATATCTTTTCAATGTGTTTTTCACACATATAAACAAGAATGAGATGTTGTACTTGTTATATTGAGTATATTTGCTGCAGTGTAGCTGGCAATGATGTAGAACGAAGTAGATGCTGGTTACTCAATCTCAGTTTCAATGTGACTTTGCAACATTTACATTCTTTTCTAAGGTAACTTGAGCTCATGTAGTATATGATAAACACACCAGCAAAAGATCAATATGAGTCCTCGGACAGGTTCCTTTTTGGGGAAAAAGGTAGTTGGTGGCTGATTGGTTACTTAATTTCTACCTGTGAGACATTTGTGATAGCACCAACGTGAATGATTTCATTTTGGAGGTTTCCAACGTTCCATTATAATTTTATGTAGTAGTTTTTACTGCTCCGTCTTATTTTTGGCAAAGTATACATTATACTACTGTATTAATATGATATCGTATAAATCGGTTGAAATTTTAGTTCTCTAAATTATCTCTAATTATAAGTTAGTTTAATGACAAATGAATGAATGAAGCTAGCTTACGCAACTTACCATCTTTTACTGTAAAATATGATAGTTCACCAGGCTAGATAATTTTTTTTGTAAATAAACAATATCTGTAAACCATTTTATAATTTTTAATTACAATCAAACTTAATCAAGATATCTTTCAAATTTTAAAAAGTCTAAAAAAATATTATAAATAATATATATAATAATGCTTATTGAACCCTTTTCATTTATTAACCGGCACCCTTTGCAAAAGGGGGTAGGTTCTTATTTTCACAAATGGTGTCTGTCTGTCCGTCCGTGAGCACGATAGCGGCGACACGGATAACGAATTTCAAAAATTCTTTTTGGTAAACGATACCTCACGTCAAGACCTTCCCTGGGAAGCGAGATGAGTGTTATCGGTTATCGATAACCAGGTCAAAGATAAGATCAAATATTTTTAAATAGCAAAGTATAATGTATGATACATCAAAATGGTTCTATTTTATTAGATGTATTCAGTCATGCTATTTTAAAAATTCTAAGATGACCCCAGCGTGACCTACGAACGTTTAAATGTCGAATTGTCTTAATTTTTAATTATTCAAAATTTTCAAATTTAAGTTAAATTGCATAAGGGTGTCGGTTCTTTACGCCTGTTGTCGGGTTTATTTAACTATACTTCAGTATTTTTCTTGTCGGAAATATGTTAATCATTAATTTACCACATTGTTCTATTCATCTTATTAACAAATATTATAAACTAGCTAATGTAAAATTAGGTTTTAGGTGTGAGGTGGTAGTTGTTAGCTAATTATAAGGAGATTTTGCTAACAAAGCATTATTGTTTCTTTTTTAATTTGAAGGCACTCATACTGAGAGTGATGGTTAAATGATTACCACTTTATATGCGATTTATGTTTAATTCTTGTGTTATTTATTTTTTTCATAGCTGCATCCTTCGACGTCTTGAAAAATACATGTTACTTATCATACATTTGGATTGTGGCCACGATGGAAAGGTTGAGTTCATTGGAGTTCATATGTTAAGTTGATTAAAAAATGCTTCCCCCGCCTGAAGGACAATGAAAGCCATCAAAGATCATCGCACCATAGCGCACGTACATTTTTCATGTAAGAAGGTTTAATTTACTTACATAAGTTTACCTTGCTAGATAGGCAAGGAAAAATAACTGGAGCAATGGACCTTTATCCATGCGCACTATCATAGGTATACAAATAGTCTTAATTAACTATATCAAAAAATGGAGTGTGTTCCAAATGGATTTTGCTCGAATTTCTACCCCGAGGGAACGTCTTTTGACAAACTGCGAATATGTGTATGTCAGAAAGATCTCTGCAATGCTGACGTGGTCATACGTATGCATCCTTCTTATCAGAATCTGTCTTGTCTTATTTTCACTATGAGCGTTGTCAATTACTTCACTTCCGCATTCTAATATCTATCACAATTCGTGGTCGTTGGCAAACATCTCAGTGGACTCAGCTGTAATCTACGACACAATTTGTATTACGGAATGGAATTAATAATTTGTATAGTCATAATACAACAATAAAACCTCATTAGCAAAATGAAAATAAATTTTGTTCCTGATTATCCATGAGTCGAGCTAAATAATTCATTAGAACTTAATTAGCCACGGTCACTATCAGTATTGATCCATAATTCATCGGAGCAGAGATGGATGGACACTCCAATGTGTGCCCAGTGTGACCAGAAAATTCTGATTATCCTCCATACAAAATTCTTCGACGAAAAGGTCAGCACAAATATATCCAGAATTGATTGCTAGTCTACGTTCTCACAGTCCTTGACCTTGTTTCCTCTGGTATTAAATCTAACCCCACGAAACTGTACCTTTTAGCTTCGTTCTGCTGAAGATCTGAAATCAAATTACAGACATGAATGCTAACCCAAATTAATTTTTTAAAAACCCACTCAACATCCTTCAGTCAGTACAAAATTTTGACTTTCATTTAATTTTTTTGTTAAAAACCAAGTCCTACGCAAGGACATGAAGTGCGTTTGACCTAAATCTTTTCGTTTGCATCCGAAGCTATTGTAAGAAATACTGCCAATTTCATGCTTTCATCACCAACTACAGCAAAATTTTGTGGACCGGCTAGAAAAATTGTACTCAGAAAACACTGTTCTGACGATGAGTGAACCATTGATGATGATGATGATTATCCCTGTCGTGAAGTTTATACATATCATGTTACGGATAGTCTTTCTCACCAAGACTCAGTAAATCTCAAGTTAACTCTCTTACGCCCATGCATGCAATTTAATGTTGCTCAAATGGTCCCATTCCCGCACTGAGGAACTCTGACCTGACACGATCATGTATATACAGAATATAAGCAAAAGGAAACCATCAAAATGGGCCCTAAAATTTAGCAGAAATTTATCTGCAGTTTTTGCAATCTATCCCAACCGAAACCTTGAAACATTATTCATAAATAACACATCAAC
Organism: Orchesella flavescens; assembly: GCA_964034955.1. Taxonomy (NCBI): domain Eukaryota; kingdom Metazoa; phylum Arthropoda; class Collembola; order Entomobryomorpha; family Orchesellidae; genus Orchesella; species Orchesella flavescens. Next base: position 10,010,018 of record OZ035953.1, on the reverse strand, counting down.
GCAACGCCAACGTAATTCTACATGCATAAAAGGATTTTTAACATATTCAGAGATTTTCAAATCCAAATAAAATCGTGATCATAATGATTATAATAATGAGACATGCGAGAGCGCCGATTATTAGATTGCATTACGTGGGAGTCATTTTTAGTCAAGTAGCGTAATTTCGTAGATTGTTGGCTGGTGTTGATGACGATGAGCAAGGAACTAAATCTTATCCCCCCCCCCCCCAGTTTATTTTTATGATTGCTTTAATGAATGTGTTGGAAGGTAAATTTCGACAGTATTCATGCCATTTTTTTGTGGTTGCGTTATGGTGACTGGCTGAAAGGACACAAGACTAATATAGCTAACCATTTCCATTCCAGTTGAACTGATCTCCTCCTGAACTGTCCCTCCTAATGCGAACTGAATCAGTTCGCCTTAGGAGGAAGTTGCAGACTGGAATACAATCATGCTATTTTCCTACAGTTATGTACCTATATATTTTTAAAGGGGAAATGGGAATATCTAACAATGGAAAATTCAGGGTTGTGGCTTGAATCAGTATTCAATTTTTTTGCAATCCGAATCATGAGCCTACGCCTCAAGCAGGTTTAGTGCAGAAAGGTGGAAACAAGCCGTTACTGAATCGATGGATCCTAATTTAACCACAGACCTTGTTGATGAGACTTTGAAAATGCTGTAAATTCAGATGATGCCATATCCTGTATTAGGATTCATGACTTTATAAGAGAAGAAAATGTTCCAAGACAAACAAAAGAAACAATACCAAAGTGTGTGTGCAGGAGCTAACTCTTTTCATTTGACAGAGAATGATATGAATTGAGCTGCAGAAAGTGATGAATCATGGAGTTGAGTCTATGAATGAGTTACGATTTGTAGATTGTGACTTGAGGGTCATCAGTAAATTTTTGATCCGGGGAAGCAGCGGGGAAGCAGTTAGATTTTTTAAGAACTAACCGTAATGACATTTGCGCCTTGATTTAGATGAAAATAATGATAAACAACTCATCACAACACCGAATTCCTTGTACATTACAGATGTATTTCACCAACTTCAACGTCTGTTTGGATCGTAGTAACTCTCACTGAATCCTTGCAAAGTATATTACAGGACTGCAGAGCAGAGTTAACAACGCTCAGTTTGATTTCATGTGTATTTAATAGTTGCTTTTGAAGAATTTTTGCCAAACTGTCCTGTAGATAGAAATATAATTTTCAATACTTGCTCAAATTTAGATTATTCTATCGTATCATAATTTTCTACAATTTAATTATAAAGAACGTTTATTCGTCAGCTGCAAAACCTGAATTAACTGGGTGTAAAAATCTGTTGATGTCGCCCTACATTACCAATTGCATTTTAAAATATTTTTCTTCATAAATAAATAACAAACACTTGTTAACAATAAAAACTAGCCTTGTGTTGTGAACAAGTATGTTCTTGGCTATAATACCTGAGCTTGGAGCTGCTCAATGCAAAAAATTGTAAACATTTAAAGGAGAGTTTTCTACCGGTCATGGGCAAATTGTGATTAAGAACTAGAAATCAGTTATTGAAGACAAATTTAAAATATTTGAATTAATTCTTATCAACATCAAACACATGTGTTTGTTGAGGAAGTATGAATTTAATTCTATTTTTCATCAAGTTCGTATTCATCTTTCTAAAAACCAAATACGATGGATAACCAACACTTTAAGGAACATGGAAATCATTCCTTTGCAGATGATGTCATGCGGTCACAAGACTCTCTTAAAGTCAGCCTAACAAAAAATGATAAATAAAATGAAAAATGATAAGCCCAAAGTTTGATAAACTCTGGGCTTAATTATTATTGTTATTCTGTTGATTGAGTTTGTTTGGTATAGTATTGCAAATACATATTAAATGCAAAGGTACAAAGATATTACAACGGAATTTAGCAATATGAGTAATGTCGAAAAAAATCAACAAGATATCTATTTCACTCATCACAATTGCATATCCTACCTAAATTAACTGTTTCCTGTGTATTAAATAAATATCAACCAATGCCAGTTTCCATTTTTAAGGAAGCAATGGGTACTCCAACTCTTTTGAATGACTCAAATCTCACGAACTCCGGAAGTGACAGCTAAAATTGAATCATCATATTTTGGAAGTTTCAACCTCCCCCAATTCATGCCCCCAATTGATCGTTTGAGAGATCAAAGATCATCATTAGTCAAAAAAATGATTTCCACAACTTATTTCTACGTAAGGAAAACTCCCTTTATTAAATAGTGGCTGACTCATGATTCATGATGATTTGATAAAGAAAATGTTTCCAACACCATTTATGTTGTATGTGTGTCAAGAAACTTGAATAAATAGAAATGTATGTATGATGTGCTTATGATGATCCTACCATGAACCACATTCAACTTCCATGGCATTGACTTGTTATTTGCGTTTTCTTCAGTTCTCTCAAGAGTAAACTCAAGAAAATCCTGGCTACTTGATGATCGTGTACATCATGCTTTTTCTTCATGAGTAAAAAATTGCAATCAAATGAAAAAAATGACATAGCTTCATGCAGATCATCGTACGTGTTTTTCTCTTCCAAGCTAATCTGGGTAGAGATAATAAAAATTAAGAGTTCTTGGAAGCACGCACGTCTGATAAAAACCAAGCTGATTTACATTTGATATTGTATTTCAGAAGCTCGTAAACATAAAGTAATGATTCATCACAGGAAACATCTTATAAAAGGAATGATTTGCATTTTTTTTATCATGAAACTGTTTTTTGGTAACTGCATCTCTACTTTTTAGTTTGTTCAATATTTTGTCGTCGTGCTGTCGTTTTACAAACATTCTAAAAAATGGTTATATGCACAAGTTAAATTTGGGAAGACCACTACCATTTCTTCAAATGAGGGCTGATCAGGGGGACATGCAATCCTGAAATCAAATACTCTATTTTTTGAAGCATTGAATTCCATTTAACGACGAGTAAACCAAACCTATCGTGGGAATTTGTCTCGTTGAGTTTCAGTGGAACAATTGCCAGAAATTAAAAACTTTCTGTACAGTTGAGTGTTGTGAGATTCAAAAACCCCTTGGGAAAAAACTGGTTTTTAGGTAAGTACGTGAGATTGATCTCATTCTAATTTTAAATCATTACGGTATTGAGCATAAAAATTTGCACGCATTAAGCTGTCATTATTGAAAGAAAAATCAGCTTATCGTTCGTAAAAAGGTTCAAATGTTTGTAAAGACAATGTGACATTGAATATTTGAAACGTTTTACACATCCAAAGTGATTGAATCACGTTTCATATTTATTTGTGGCTTTATACCATACTTGGATTGAATCAATTGTTTTTGATTGTAATAGGAAGTGTTCTGATTTTAACGACAAACGAGCAAACATCCGTCATGTCAGACTCTGCAACTACCTTGAAAAGTTCTCCAATTACCCAATTACCAGATCTGGAGTACCTTCTTAGGTTTAACGGTTCCAAAAATGATGTAATAAAATTAAAAAAAGTTAATTGAACAATAATTGTCATCAGTGCTTGTCAGCTTCCGATTCTATTCATCTTCCAATTTCTCTTTCTTTCTGTTAGATTTCTTCAATGATACTGGGATACCTGAACACCAAGGAGATGAAAGAATTTCGGCTTGTCAACACATTTTGTGAAGAGGTTATCAATGCTCGTCTTTTTGAAAACAGCAAACTTTCGATTAATCTACGAAGGGATGAAAGCATCTGCGTATTCGAACGATTTTTACACAAACTCATTGGCAAACCTGCTCAAGTAAAGGTCACGCTGGGATGCAACCCAAAAGCAAAAGCATTACTCAAGTGTTGGCTGCGGACTAACAACAGAAACATTTTGAGCTTGGAAGTTGACTTCATGGGCAGCATTGACTATGATCTTTTTGGAGATTTTCTTCCAAACTTAAAAAACCTGTTCATTTTTGCTCCAATCTTGAGACGTCGTTGTGTCAGTTTGGAGGAGCTTGATCCGTTGGCTGAGGATTCTGATACGATTTCGTCTCAGGACTCGAACACAATTTTAAGCAACTTGGAAACGCTGAGAATCCCATTTGTTGCGTTCCGCCATCGTCCGTTTGCAAAATGGTTCGCAAAGGTTGAAAAGAGAAATTTAAAGAACATGTATTCTGCCTGGTGGTTCGACCACTATCCTACTGATGACGTTATCAATTATTATGCTGAAAGTTTTCTATTTTTTATGACACCACGCTATTTTAACTGGGATCTAACTAGCCTTTGGATGACAGCAAGTGTAGAGGGTCCGGAAACTCAATGAATAAAATCGAGTTAACTAGAGTTGCGTTATAGTACGACACTTTTGATTTTATAACGTTTCTATTAGCATTGATTTTTTGCTGATATTGATACTTTTCTACCTTTTTAATGGATAAAAACATTGAATTTTGAGTGTAATGCATTTCATGTTTGTAAATAAACACATACTTGATTAATAAAAACTGCTAAATGTTCCTCATACACACATATTCCTTCTTTTTAAACTACAGATCGCCTTTTAATCATGAGTAAATCCAAATCCTTTTTGGACAGCAAAGAAGACGATTGTCTGGTTCCATTGGACACTTATTCCAGTGCGTTTGTGTACAGTTGTACTAATGTTTAGAATAAGGGCTTACAAATGCCTCACCCTGCAAAATATCCAAAAGATTCATCTGAAACAGGTTTTAATTCAAGACATTTTTAATCATTTTAATATTGGCATGATTAAAATAGATAGGATTTTCTTGGTCCGCCTCCAAATATGTTTCTTGCAACGCTCGAAGCATTCTAAAAAGAGAGCTGGACTGGGAAGAAATTGACGAACTGGACTTCCCACCCAATCACAAGCGGATCACTGCTCAGCACTGGATCTAGAAGCTTGGAAGGTCAAAAGCTGAGGCGATGTCAAGTGCTCAAAACCCAGAAGCAGGGGAAAGGTTGAATAAACCCACCAATAGAACCACGACTAAATTTCCAAAAGGCCATACCCTGCGTCCATCCAGAATGTGTAAGAATTTAGCCTAGAAATGAGAATATAATAATCAAAATAATGGTTATATCCATCTTCGCATGTTTTCACAAATGACATGCACACGTAGGGAGTAATATCATACAAATCTAAGGAGGCAACTGAACAAATTCATTTTGCAGAAGCGCAACCTTGCTACTCATCCGACGAGTTATATTTAACCTTTGAGTTAAGTATATTGCATGAATAACGCGTTGGGGACTCCCCACAGTTTCAAAAACTGAAAACGATGACGCTGAAAAATATTATTTAGTTTAAGTATTACTTTTGGGATTGGGATCATTTTACTCATGTAAGGGTGTCTAGGTAAAATAATCATGGCGCTGATGACAGATTTTACAAAACCATGCAAAATAAGTTTGTATGCATTCTAGTTCTTGAATGAAACTTGTAAACCAAGACAGAATGTTCTAACTACAGAAGGTGTAGGCACGCAGGAAGCTCATGCATCAAACAAGAAGTATTCCTACTTACAGCACACACTTTGAGTTGGGATGTGTGTGGATATCGTTGCAGTTGTTGACATTGATATTGGTTTCAATTGTTGCATTGATTTGGTTTAATCTCATTTGGCAATTATTATGCTTTTCATTTAAAACAATCGTCCAAAGTGAATCGTCATTATAGATTATTGCTTATTAGGATTAAAAAGTTACATTATAGAGCTACAAATTACAATGTGGAATGGTGTGAGCAAGCTTCGTTACTTTTGTGGAATCTTGGTAGGATCTTGCAATGCCCCACTTGTTCTCAAAGACCATTTTCAGGTCCTAAACTCGGTCAAATCCTGGATTTTTTCGGCTAATCGACCCTTTGGATCTCATGCTTTCTGCGGTTCGGAGATTGAAAAACCCAGTCAAGGGGTCAACGGTTAAATCAGTTTTAGAAGCAAAAGTATGGAATTTGACATCAAAATTTAAGATATTTGTGAGAGTAGCTCATTTATGATTCTTCCAAAAATTTAGAATGGCCTGGAATTGCCTCTAAACATAATTGCTTTGGGGGAAATTCGCACTAAAATTTTACAACTTCCATAAATGATGAGGGTGCATGGAAACCTTTGTTTAAGGAAAGTGAATTTTTTCCACAATTCCTTGTGTTACACGGGTTTTTCACGCTAAGCATTAAACGTGAATAACCAGTTGCATCTGGGCTTTAGTTTGGATTTTAACCTAAAAAATGTTGCAACATTAAAAACCTTAAGGGTGTATTACGCATGAATTAATTTCATCCACTTGTTTCATTTAATTTTTCGGAGAAAACCTTTTCTTTGTAAACAAAGCAATACATGTAGAGTTTATTAAATCTTTCTAGGAGTAGCTGAAAATTATAGACATTCTCATTCCGACGTTACACAGAAACCGAAAAATAAGGGCAGCTTATAAAATCGATTCCATTAAGATTTATGTAGCGCAATTGGTGAACAATGAAATTCATTGGTTGACCCACGATGCTACTACTTCTAAATTATGTACTTCTGGTGTGGTTTTACTTTGTTGGTTATGATATTTCACAGTCAAGTAATTACACCGTGAGTATACCGATTGATGAAGTACTCGTAATATTTTAAGGGCGGCCATGACATTTTGCATTTCGTAACTTGGTATTTTTGCTGTAAAATAGGAACGTGTTATTTAGATTTTTATGGTCTGAATATTATACGGAAATGTAAGATTTAATTCCTAAATATAACTCCTTACAAACTTTCATTTAATTTTTTTTAATGCAACCAGTATTGGTTTTGATGCACAATGCAGTGCTGAAATCTATCAAAATGTTAAAATTGGCGATATATTCTCAAGTTTGTTCCTGTTAATTCTTTTCAAAGGTTTTATAATCCATTTAATATTGAATTCGGACGTAAAACGTTTTTTTACTCCAATCAAAACGAATTGAATCGAAACATTGTGCATTATCAATTTTTTATTGGGTTATGTCATTTACATGCATTCCAAAGTTCTAATCTCATAAACGGATATTTTCTGTTGGCAGCACGTTCTGTTATTATCCCATGAATTTCTAATTAACAATTGTCGAGCCAATAGTTGGAAAAGAAAATGTATAGGAGACAAAGGACAAGCTAACAAAAAGAATAATTTTTAACCAATTTCTTTAGCAGGTGCTTTAGATCTAAAATGTTATGAAGTTGCGGGTATCCATCCTAGTTACTTTTTCAAACTCTCATGTTAAAATTAAGACATTTAAAGTCATGAAATGCAAAGATACGCAATTCTACTTTTTGAAGCAGGCAATACTCGTTCCAAAAAAGATTTCTTAGTGGAATTCTTCTTCTAATGTGGATAGTTTTCTGAATTTTAATTGGAGCAGCATACATACCCAAAACCATTTACTCCGTGATATTTTTTTTGGAATCTCCGAAAGTTCTACGAACATTCCTAAGATTTTAATAACAAATAAATATAATGATCGACATTATGAGGCTCTTAATTTGAATACCCTTCATGTTATCTGTATTATTATAACTGTGGGTGTAGACATTCCTTGATTTTTGTGAACCGTAATTCGTTCGTTGTAATATTTTTCGCTTTTAGTACACCATCAAGTTTTAGAAGTAAATTTGTCTCAGTTTATAAGGATAATCATCAAATGCATATTCTGTTTAGTATTAAATAAAATAAAACATGCATACAGATAAATTCATGTTTGTTCAAAAAATAATTTAAAGCATTGCTTTCAATAACCATTGTATTATCATTTCATTACAGTTGAAAACAATAGGATTTATATTACAATAGAATTAAATGATTTTCATTATTATATTCAAAATCTAGGTCAATTCTTTGGTTACGAATTGTGCTAAATCACTTGCAGCATAAATTTTGACCGTATTTTACAGATAGAAATCCTTTCTCAAAGCAGATTGCACCCAGTTTCGCCATTTTACATTTATTTTACCCAGCTCAAATCTGTTTCTAACGGACTTGTGAAGTTCATCACTGAGAGGTAGTATAAGATATTTTTAATTATGAATTTTGATTACTTTCTATTCACCCTTTGTGAGGAGCTGCCAAATTCAGTAGGACATAAATTCGCTTTGATATAAATCCAACAGATTCATGAGCACGTTTCGAGAACCTTTAGTTATGGAAACATACAAAATGTCAAACACATCCGCAGCTTTACTCTTTCTTTTACTCATAGGCATAATAACTGGTGGTAAGTTTTATTTGTTATTATAATTTTTTCAGCTCTTAATTATGGGGTAGTTGCTAAAGGTTGCTTTTATTTTCAGGAACCCTACTTTTGTGCCATTATCTTGGAACCACTGAGAGTAAGTTTTATGCCAGTTAAAGTTTTATGAAAGTATACTCTAACTGATGTAACATCTATTGGGAAAACATTTCATTTGTGTTTTGCAACAGGATACCCGTACTATGACGAATCCTTACATGAACACGTCTACAACAATCAAGCAGGTTGAAACATCTACGAGAAGAGTTACGCCAACCCGAAGCTAGTTTCGTATTCGTACCAACACAGTTTAATTCGTATATTTTTAAATATGAAGTAGTTTAAATTTGATGTGCTACGTAAAAAGGTTTTGAAGTAAAAGGATGATAGAAATTGTGAACTTTATCCCGTATGCGTTTTTCTTTCGTAGTTACTACCCCACTATTTCGTACTTTGATATAAATTTGTTTGAAACTCATAAATTCTTGCATATATGTATCAATTCAATTTTTTAAAGAATCATTAAGGGAAATACTATGCGTGCAATAGATGATGTGATTAACGCAGTGTCAAACATTGGTTATGGCGTAAGGTCGTTTACGCAGTTGTCTCGTCATTGTGACATTACTCGTTTGTCAACACGAATATATAGCAGATAAGCAAACTCCTTGCTTTTATTATGCACGGGAAAAAGACGAAATTATTAATAAACGTAACACTCTGGTTTTGAGTTCCAACATATTCTTTGCGACGAAAGCATTGACGCGTTTGTCTTCATTTGCATTTTATTTTGACCTTGACTTGACTGCTTGAAAAAATGAAACGACCATGACATTTGACCCTGAAGATGACACCTGTGATCTTCAATAATATTAAGCTAAGATTCCCTATTTGTAATGCGTAAAAAGAGATGGTCTATTTGAAGTGCATACGCTTGAAACGCAACCTGACGCTTGAAAAAGGAAAGGTTATCATGACATTTGACCCTGAAGATAACATCACAGATAAGCGTGCATAGTATGGTTGATCTTCCCTCATGATACGCTGTCGAAAGATACGCCACACGATATACTTGACGCATGAAAAAGTGATGGGGTATGACCTTTCCCCCCAGGGGTAACCCCGATTTGGTCCAAAATTGAACTTGATTCCTCATGTAAAATTCAAAATCTAAAGATTCACACGGTAGAAAAAATTCCCAAGGTGAAGAGTTGTCTGGATTCATTTTTATATTTTTAATTGCCCAACCACTCCAGTATCCATGTCCAACAAAAAATTTTTAAATTTTTTAAAAGGAGTGCTAACTTGCACTCGTGTAGGATTAAAACATTTTAGTTTGCCTAATTTGCCCATTTGCACGCTGATCGCTGACTGAGAGTGCGATGGTTTAAAAATCATGAAACAGGATTTCCCATCAGGTAACTTTGACTTGAATCTGTGGACACATTTTATTTGGTCACAAAATATTTTCATTCATAATGACACTATGTACAGTTCATATTCTCAAAACATGTGATTCTTACAATGACTTAAAGAGCACAAGAATTATAACACCTTTTCAACTCAATGCTTTTCTAATTTCCGGATCAGGCTGCAACAGCTACTCGCTTTTATTATATCACACGATACTACTCTCCACTAGTTTTGCAAAAGCTTTACCAAAAGCACATACAATTTGCAAATTGAATTCACCTATAAATTTAACAAATAGGAGTATTGATTTGAAAATTAAAATGCCGCCGCCATAACATGACAGTATGTAATAAAAACAAACCATATTCTAATTTTTCATGATGAATTTATTGTAGGAACCAGGCAAGGGGCTGCAAATAATAGTAATGGAAAGGGCTCTAGGTGTCCAACAACCAGCCAGTTGAATGATCAGTGATCGTCTCTGCTTTCATTTTCTGTAAGTCAAAGTACAAGCCGAAATGAAATCAAGATTATTCCAAAAAAACAGTGAGCTTTTATTAAGTAAAAATTCGAAAGTGGACGGATTGTGAATAATTAGCAAATAACAGTATTAACATACAAATTATATAATTGCACTAAAAAATTGAAAATTTACGTATTATGAATTTTGAGTCATAAATACTTACTCGCTCTTTATCCCATGACGGCGTTGGAGATGTCTTTCACGTTTGCTTCTACGAGTAAATTTTTTCCCACACATTCCACAAATAAAAGGACTTTTACTTGTATGTCGTCGGATATGATCTTCAAACTTCATATTTTCATAAAACGTCCTGTGGCAAAAATTACAGGGGAATAAGATATCTCCCTCAGAACCACAGTGAGGCTCAGTACTTTGCATGTTAGTTTATTGAAGGTTTCTATTGAGTAAATGGAAAACGGAATGTTCTTTTAAATAAGGGAGTAGTTGTTTCAGCAAGTATCAACGAAAGACTTGATGTTGCCTTCAAAGCAGAATTGAAAGTGATGGTCTAACGAATGAAAAATGAACCTGGCCAATGAATGCTAGTTGCGCATGTATTTAAGTAGGTTCAAGTATTGACGTAAAACAAACAAACATTTTAATACGCCACCGTCATAACATTTATCTCATTTATTCTATTCGACTGCTTTCACGTGTGGATTGTGCTTCCCAAGTAATTGCATAATATGAAATGTAATCTTATGGTTTGCTGCTGGATGTGGTTTCACGCTTTATTGCCAACTTTGGATAAATTTTCTCGATTTTACGATGTCAAAGAAGCAGTTTTGCTTTTAATGATTGATGTCATCATAAATGACGCACTTTTACGTATGAATTTTACCTTAGAAATGAAATACAATATTGAAAATAATGATGTTATGCGACTTCTCAAATTTCCATTAGTGGGATGCAAAAGAACAGGGATAATTGTCATCGAGAATTACGTTTCTATCTGAACAATTTTTTTTACGTAAGCCTTATCTTGCTGTAACCTAACTTACACAACGTTTTAAGGAATTGATGTTTTGGCATTGCATTGTCTAAAGCAGAAACGAGAAATACTCGTAAAGCATATATACACATATTTTGTGTTATATATTTTACCCAACTCGAACAGGCAAGCATACAACTGTTCTCGTTGAAAGCATAGGGAAAGTGTAAAAGACGGTGACATTTTACTCATCATATTACAATTTGTTTCCGATAAATCCTGAACTGCAATTATTGACATTTGATGGCTGCCTAGGTTCTTTTGTCGGCAACTGCAGAACAAGTGGACAAATGTTCATGGCTTGAGTAAAGTGTGTACAATGCAGTCATCACCGTTCATCCCTTTGCATGAATATTTTAATTTCCTAATTCCTTGGAAACCCTTCTGTCGTCATTCAACATTACCTTTAATTAAACAAATGGGAGCTGCTATTCGCGCTCGTAAGAGATTGAGAGTGAAGGACATTGATGAAATGCTACAACATCACATTTAAGACATCTTTTCCCTGACAATACTTTCTCATTTCTAGTATATAATACAACAACGACGCTAGTGAAAGACAGTGTTTAATTGGAATGGATGGAATGTCCCTTTGCTTTTCCAACCTTTTCGACAGCTTACGTTAGCACAACGAAGGGATTTGGAGTGTTGCAATTCGTGGTAGTAGATAGGCTTCAAAGTCTTGTAAAATGGCCATCCTAACCAAAGAATGAATGTAGCTTCGATAAATTTTTCTTTCTCTGCCCCGCTTCATTTCTCCACCCTGCAGTCCGTGTAACTTGTTTGTGCACGGAGGCCTGTGAGAGAAAGTATGAAATGCTGTCATGGATTTACTACATTTCCAAGATTGGTACTACACGCACGAGGGTGAAAGCAATCAATAAAAATGATTGTGAGTATGGTATGATAAAGCAAAAAGAAACACAAAGGTGTAAAGGAAGAGAAAGACTGGGTTATTTGTAATTTGTCGTACCTAGGACATTATGCCAAGAATTTTAGGGCTTAGCAGAATGTTTTTAGGTGTTTGTTACCAAAAGGGCCGATCATTATGCAATCAGGAATCGTTGAATAACATACAAGATGTTGAATCTTGAAGGAACCAAGCATGCTGGAGTTATGAAACGCACATTAATGCATAATTTTCTTTATCTGGTAACACGGCTAAGGTTTCAGCATACCAAAGAGATTTTCTGAAGCTCACTTTATGTTGCACATAAACGCATTAAAAATGTGAAGGAAAAAGGCTAACAGTCATCAAATATTTAGTAAGAGTTTTATGGAATTTTTACAGTTGCTTAAAACTGTTCATAAACTTAAGCTTATTACTTTGGCATATTTTTATGAATATTTTATGCGCTTCTGTTCGCTTTAGGTTCCTAATTTTTATGTTAAACTCAAAATGATATTGCTTAATATAACTTTGAGGTGACGTTCCTGGGGATAAATAGCAATAATTCCTTCAATATTTGACAAACGAACTGTTTTTTATGGAGATCGTTTTTATAGCGAATGAATTTACATACATCAATAAAGCGTTTGTCAGAATATTCTGCATTCCAAATCCAAATATCTGAGTGAGAAAAGTAAAAAAAATGCACGTAAAAACATTTTGTAGATAATGATGACAGATATGTAATTGCACTCATACTATCTAGCAGGCTTTGGCTTCAACCAATTGAGTTATTTTATCATTCAATGAAGAACCTTGTGTAATAATTTCCTTTGTAAAACAACTTAAACTTGCAGCATACCTTTTTTCTTTTGAAGAGCGAATGGTGGACAAGTAGTCTTATGGGTATTGAAACATGAAAAATGAGTAAGAAATGTTTTTCATATATTGTGAGTTGTTTATATTTCATGGACTCAGATTTGAAACGAGTAGACAAAATTTATACTAGATTTACTGAAGTAATGAGCTATGTTGTAAATGATTTAGGAGTCAGAATCAGACGTCAGAATAAATTTTTTCCATACTGCTTCTCTTTTTTCGCGTGTAGATCGTCACGTGTCCTTCAGAAGTATTTGCGTAATACGAAATATAATCTTATGTTATGATCCTGGATATGGTATCTCGTTTGATTACTTTTTTTGTTTTGGATGTGGTAGTACTAATCATTAACGAAATACTTTTATGTAAGAAATTGCGTTTGAAATGAGACGATGGTAGTGAAAGCTGTCCGACCTTATGAAAGCCACAAAATACGGAATTGCTCTCATCACAATGCATGATGTTTAAAAAAGTAATGAAAGACGCACTAGCATTAACAATAACCACCATCGTGAACCATACGAAATTTATTAACAATTAATAAATAAATAATTTTTAAGCATGGTTTCATTCATCTACATTCCCTACAAATTGGCGCGTGATAACCCTCATCTCATCCACCGATTTCTCATTGAACAAGAACAACTCAGCCGGAGGTTTTTATGCCAAACCTTTAATCAATATGTCAGGTTTAGTTCGGTAGTTGAAAAAAAACTTCGTGTGATAACCAATCCCAAAGAATTTAGCATGAAAAGTTAGTACAGAACCAAAAATAGACAATCTTCAGCATCATACCCTCACACATACACTTCAAGCCATGAAAAAAAGTTTTCCGCTTCGCTTAAGTTTGTAATGAGAATGAAAAAGTACTATGCATATGCATGATAGATGCTGGTGAAGACATGCTAATATACGCATGCAATAATACATGCAAAATATATTCATACCAGCCTTGATATGCTATGCAGAAGAAACAATGTGCTTTAGTTTGTACTTGACGTATCTCTTCAAATGTTTTACACTATCTACATGTATACTACATTAAGTACATGGAGTTCATTTTATAATAGACTCACTAAATAATCATAGATAATAAACTCAAGCTCTCTTCTAGAGCTCTGCATAAAACTTCTGGCTTTAGACAACGTGTTATTCCTACACCAATACTACTTACTGGACTGTATTGCATAATAACTACAAAACCTCTATTTCTTCCCTATACAAAAAGTGGATGAAAAATGCACAAATGTTTCTGTCTACACTACTCTCTTTTTATTACCCATATGTACAGTTCATGTCCCTGTAAAAACTAAACGCAACAGCATAGCAAAAAATGAAGCTGTATATATGAAATGACTAACGCATTCTTCACCAACAGCATATATCCAGCGTATTGATTCTCCATCACACCAACCTCATCTCATTATACTCTTCTTTCTCCACATTATATTTGGGATAAAATATCTCATTCATCAGCTTGATTGTTTTTGTAAATACAGCCAAAATTAGAGTTTAGGAGTTGATTTGGGTTGCTAATTGGAGATAGACACATAGTTTATTGAAAATAAACTTAAGAAAGGTGAGTTACTATCATTTTAATTTACTTGCTCTTCATTATTAAGAATGGATAAAACTAAAAGTGCATTTCAATTTCTGTAGCTAAATGAATCATTTCTTGCTTTTGATTTTCAGTTCAAGCAAAAAATGGATGCTTCTCCACAATTCTTTCACGTGAAATGGAACGAACACCATTCTGATTTACCTTCCTCGTTTTACAAGTCTTTTAAACTTAAAAGGTTCACTGATATGGCATTCTTGTGCCAAGGTCAGATTTTGAAATGCCACAAGGTTGTGGTTTGTGCAGTATCAGCCTATGCTGAACGGCAGCTTGAGCAGCATAGCAGTGGTAGCCCTGTTCTATGCCTTGAAAGCATTCCGTTTGCTGCGTTGGAAAAATTACTCGAGATAATTTACACGGGCGAAGTGCACCTAAAAGGAGGGGAAATGCAAAGTTTTTTCCAAGCTGCTCAGAAGTTGGAAGTACAGAATTTTTTTGATTGGAATGATGAACCAAATGTTCCAATTCCACCTGCGACTAACGTTCGTGGAGCATCTTCAAGGAAAAGGACTATGCAAAAAAGTTGGAGGAACGAAGACATGGCTTCAGCAATTGAAAGTGTTCGGACTCGAAGACAGTGTGCTGCAGTTGCAGCTCGTTTTTATAAGATTCCCATTCGGACGCTTTATTATAGACTTGTTAAGCTAGGGATTCCAACAAGGCTACCTGGACAAATGAAATACGAGAGCGACTCATTGACAACTTCAAGCGTTGTTGAATCTACTACTTTGGTTTCCGGGCAGTCTGCTCCTGATCCAACTGCTTCCGCCGTGGAGCATCAATACAATGAAGGTGATGATGATGATGTCATGTTCCTTGGAGAGTTTTCACCAGGAAGTTAGATTCAAACATGACTACCACATGACTTACTTTTCAGTATGAATTCATTTAAAACATTTAAAACTTCAACTCGATCGATTACTAATTGAATTATAAAATTTATATTGATTATAGGTAGATATGGCTATTTTCTAGCAATTCTTAAGTTTAAACAAAATGTGAAAATATTAAGAGATGCAAATTGTAGTAATCAAACTTGAAACTGGTCATGAGTCACTGTAAAATATTGGGTTGATGAAATAAATACTACAAGTCTAATCCACCAACTCTAATACTCATTATGTTCTATCATTATTTTTCCTCCGTCAGATTAACCCAAAATTACATTGAATAACATACAGATTAGAATTCACATCCTGGAAGTAGCTATGGAGTATATGGCTAGAAAGTCAATGACTTATTGCATGTTATCATACTATTGTATTGTACAATATATATAGAAAGATCGAGAGAAAATGTGCAAATTGTGCAAAAACTTGGTGCTGAATATTACGGTAAGCAATAAGTTTTGTCAAAAACTTATTGCTGATTTTTTTGACATAATAGTTTGTAGTTGATTATATATTGTCGTTTGTGATGCCATTTTGAGTTTTGACCAAATAAAATCACTAGTTTTTTATTATTGTATTTCCGACGATTAATCATGTTCATCCTCATCATCTGCTCCTGTTTTTCATAAATCAATAGTTATAATTAAGCGTTAATGGTCGCTATCTATCTATGACTCGCTCAACGCATGGTCTCAGCATTGCAGCAATGCTTTTCATTGTCGTATTTCTTCTAGCTTTGGCACGACTTATGCTTTAATAATTAAGTGAAAATTTAGAGATAATTCAGTTTTCCAATTGGTTTTCATGCATGGTACCATTCGATCCCCCATCTAAGTGGCAGAAACACAGTGGCAGAATGAAAAGTAACGGTGGCAGAATCGCAAGCCAGTGGTTTTTGAAAACCAAAATGTACGGTGGCAAAATCGAAAATTCAAAGTGGCAAAGTAGTACTTCAAAAACGAAAGACAAACATTATGGTTGAATATCCCAATTTTATTTCAAATTTTGCAATCGTTAGTACTAAATAGATCATGTCATGTCATGTAATATTTTCGCATGTCATGTGTTCATGGCATGTGACATGAAATTCATGTTCATCGTGCATGCACATGAATTACATGATCATGTAATGTATTCAATAGCAAACATCAGACAAGATATATGGCATTTTGGCTTTTGATTGCTCTTATTCATAATAGTTAATTGATTTATTTCTTAACTAAACCTATGATCAGAGTAATAAGAGTAGAAACTACAATTATAGAAACTATAATTTTAAAAATACGTCTGAAAGGTTCTTATTCGTCCTTTCAATGTTCTTTGAAGAGAAATAAGCCTATCACTTCCCCTATATTTCACTGTAGTATTCCTCATAATACTCTTTTAAATTAAAACTCAACTGTTTCAAAACTCAAACAACCTTTAAGGAATTAAATACCCTCAACTGTATTATTACAATACCCCAAAACTTAAAAACCCCCACAAATACCCCACAAATAAATTTATGGTTGTAAAAACAGCCAATTATAAGTAGTATGTTCTTTATACTGACATCTCTTGAGATTAGGACATTTGAAATTACTGTACCTCCAGCATTGTGAGCTGGTAAAATTAGACTAATACCTTAGATTTGCATTACAAAAAATGCATAGAAGGATTGTGCTCTTTCATTAAGTACTTTGAATATGTTCTTTCATTCCACTTTCAAGATTCCAATTCAGGATCATTGACGTAAGCACGCAGAGTAATTCTCATCGATTTGATGCTGGAATTGATATACCTGGAACTTCATTTCATTTTATGATAAAAATATGCCACTATGCAAAAGTAATCCTGCCAGAATGATTTAGTCGCCTGCCACTGTTGATTTTTAAAATCAAAGTGGCAGAATCACTGCACTGCAAACTGCCACTGTGAGCGGTCACCTACCATTCTTACATTATCAGGGAAGAAAACGGTACAGCTTTTGGTAGCTTCCTACTCAGTTTTGGTGGATGTTCGAGAAAATGTTGGTCACATTTGATAAATCCAGATTTTCGATGATAATGAGCCAGACATTAATTAGATAGCACACCTGTTGCTGTCAAACAAATGACATGGAACCATCAACTCCAGATATTAAGATAATAAAAGTTTGCCTAGTTTTCCAACCAGCATTAACATATAATGCAAAAAATAAGTTTCATCATGAAATTCTACACCTCCCATCAATACGCGCTGATTATTCAAGATGTTTACATTTTCACACATCTTCACCATACGACACTTAAACTAACAAAATGCAACGGTAATAAACTACAGGTAATTCAGTCAAAAGTCTCAATCTTGATCGCTGATCTGGAACCTTTGCGAAATATACTTTGAAACCGTAACTAATCAATTTGAATAAGACAATCAGCAGTAAGCCTTGTTCGATGAAAATTGATTTGAACATTTGCCAACGCTACATGGTGTTGATTTTATGAACGAATAAACCTGACAGATCAAGATGTACTAATGTGCCTTTTTAACGCATAATTTATAATTTTGTTAGAATAACTAAATGGGACGGAAGTCCAATTAAATGGAAAACCACTTAGTTATGCAAATAATTAAGTGGGATTAAAGCAAATTTTAATTCATAATGTAGGTGGTACATAAATAAGTACCTGTTTTTAATTTACATTTTAATTTATACTATATTAATTTCATGGAATAATTATATATAAGTCATGTTAATACAATTTGCTTTATGAAAGATGTAATGATTTCTATAAAAATGTTGAAAATGTCTTGTCAACAACGATTGTAAAAGCATTAGTCTATAGTAGTAGTATTGTAAGTTGTTGGGCTATCAAGGATGAGTTGTGATTGTAGTCTAAATCTTATCATTATGATAAGAAAATAAACCCGACAACCGGCGTAAAAAACCGACCCCTTCTGCAAATAAAACTTGAGAATTAAGAAATTTCGACATTTAAACGATCACAGGTCACGCTGTGGTCATCGTAGAACTTTTAAAACATTTTGACTGAATTCATCTCAGCTAATAGGACCATTTTGATGTATCATACTTTATTCTGTGCTATTAACAATATTTGACCTTGACTTGCTTATCGATAACCGATAACACCCGTCTCGCTTCCCAAGTAAAATATTGACCTAAGGTATTGTTTATCAAAAGGAATTTTTGAAATTCTTCAACCGTGTCGCCTTTATCGTGCTCACATACAGACTGACAGACAGACAGACAGACAGACACCATCTGTGAAAATAAGAACATACCCCCTTTTGCATCAAAGGTCAAAAAGGTCAAACCGTCTTTGAGTTATGGTGCCACAGACGGAGGACAGACGATAGGATGTCTCAAGTCCTTTCAATATGTACCCAAATGTACATAATAAACTGAAATTCTCTATTCCTATGTAAGCAACTCAAAGCGTTTCTTGCCATGCATCACTTTTCTTACATCACCTACACTACTCTCACTCACTTTTCTTCCATGTGTGTACAAATCCAAATTGCGCTAAAACAATACGGGACAGATTGGTAGAAGGCATAGCCATATACACTGTAATATTCATATCTCTTCGGTGTGATGAAAATTCAGCAACTAAGCATCATCATACTCCTCACCACACTATATTTTGCAAGTTGATAAAAGAGATCGCATTCGTCAGCTTGTATTCTAAGTAAACAAACGGGAAATAGAATCTTTTGCTTTTGCACGTTCCTGTTCGTAGCCAACGTAAAAAATCAAATCGCACAGAGGTGAGTCATAACCTCATGACCATAATCGCAATAGAAGTATTATATTTCCCTAATCAAGTGATTCGGCATGCTTGAACGTGTTACGACAAGATTTATTTACGATTAGGCTTCATAATGGTATCTTATGATTTTCAGTTCTGAAATGGATTTGTCTTCCAATTCATCTCCCACCCAATATATCTTGAAATGGAGTAGTCACTCCAACAATCTTCCCACCGAATTCTACACCTTCTACAAAAGCGGAAAGTACACCGACATGACCCTGTCATGTCAAGGGCGTAGCGTTAAATGCCATAAAATTGTCCTTTCAGCTGCATCATCTTATGTAAAATCCGAGATTGAGCAGGACAGTAGTGCGTACCCGCTGCTCTGCATTTTTGGCATAGAATTTTCAGCTCTAGAAAAAATTCTGGAGTATGCCTACACCGGGAATGTTATCATATCATTAGAAGAAATGGATAGTTTCATCCATGCCGCAAGTGTTCTACAAGTAAAGGGGCTTGTGGATCAGCTTGAAAACCTAAATGTTCTAAAGTTAGCTCAAGATAATGAGGATGGAAATTTCGATAATGCATCTACAGGAAGAAGTTTCAACGCTTCAGGGACAACTTCAAGCAGTCTTGGATCCGTCCCCACTGTCGTCTCAGGTCAGGAAGCTGGCGTATTGGAAGATGAATCTAATGAGTTGGAAACTCCTGGCAGCTTTTCCACCCGAGTGACATCCGGAAATGTTAGAGGTGCTAATTAAAATGCAAGTGAAAAAGTGTCAGGAGAAAAAAAATCATTCAGGCAATCAAATTAAGCCTTATCCTTTCAATAATCAAGCAGTTGAGAATTTTTTACGTGTCTCAATTTATGAGCTTTCTACAAAATTTTATTAATGTTTAAAAATAAATAATGGGTTCACTCACTAAAACCTGATAAATAGATAACCTGAGGTTTCTCGTGTTATTTTCATATTTTTTCCATCAATGAATGAAATTCGCGATTATCATTGAAAACTACTGATCAATTACATGAAAAATTAATTATTTATAAATATTTTATTTTCTCATTTACCTTCTCACAAGCGTCCATCATTTTACCACCGTCTCATTAGCAGCGCTAGCAATGACCGCCATCCACTAATTCATTTAGAACAACATGTGTGAATAAGAAAAATGGAATTTGTTTCCAACATATTTCTGTGTTAACTTACTCAATATTTTATACACACACCTGTAAATGTATCATGGCACTTGAGAACGAAGGATTAGTTGTGGTCCTCCCCCTCCTACTCCAACAGAGGTGACTTGGTTTGGACAAACTGGAGGTACACATCCCAAACTCCTCAGTGCCCTGAGGATAAGTTCAAATAAATACAGCTGCAAGCATGAAAATAATGAAACTTACATTTCAGTTGTATTTCTATTGTACACAACTCATGTAATAATGGCTTATAATACCCGTGTCATCGTCTTTCCTGCATAACATTCTCTCTTGTTGAACACCACTTGGAGTTGGAGTTAAAAGAATGATTCTGTACTCTTTCACTGTTTCTTAGCAATCTGGTTGATGTACCTTTTATTTGGAACAAACGAGATCCTTTCAGAACTTCTGGTTTTGTTATAAATAGATTCGTGATTGATAAAAAAATATTCGTTTACCTTCTCATGGATTCCACTATTCAAAAATGTAACTTGAGCTGGAAAGGAACAGGATAGAGATGCATCTCCCAAAATCTAGGATACTTGTGGTGAAGATTGCAGGTAACGTTGTACATAATTAGCAGCAACCCCTGCAAAAACAGAAATAAAAGTGAAATGCGGTGTTAAAACCACGGATTCCTTTACGCCTAATTACTGTCTATAATCGTGAATATATTGTAAAAACTGTTTTAATTGTCAACCGTATGAATGATAAACTGCAACTTACCAAACCAATTGTCAAATGCAAACACACCAATTTGTAGTAAGCAAGGCAGTTAAATCTTGATTCAACAATAATAACGTCGCAATGCAATGGAGATTTTAAGTTTACAAAGCAAACTCAATAACTTTATGTAGGTCATTCAAATTTACATTTTGAATTAAAATAACACAAACAAGATGGTATACCGTGTTGAGCCAATAATCAATCATCGGCTCTTACTCTGTTTTAGACTTAGCATCAAAATATACATAAACCATATCCGAAGGATGGGGCTCTACGAGATGAAAAATAGGGTATATATAGAATTTTGATTGCTAGTATGATAGAAAGAGTCAGTAAGTGATCAACCTATTAATTAGTTTGTATGGAGGCAAATTGGAAAGCGGGTGTTCTAATACAAGTTGAAGATCAACGTATATGGTTTGCAAATTATCAGGCTGGGATTCGGATTGGCATGACTTAAACCAAGGGCTGTTAATTAGAGTCCTAAACCATTAAATATTAAATTTTGTCTATGAATTCAATAATTACCACACTACACTACAAGTTGATACTTTTGAAATGGAATTTTAAAAACAACTAACTTAAAAATTTAAAATTTCATAGACTCCACGGCCATTTTTATAAATGTGAGGTGCTTTATTGTGTACATTTTAAAAGTTTTGTTCGTTAACTATGTTTTGTGGTGCCATTTAAAACGTTTTATTCCAAAATAAAATGCTAATTAGTAGGCCGGGCATGCAAAAACTACATCCCAAAAATTCGAGTACTGCTTCTGCCGTTCGGGTAATATTTTGAATTTCTCCCAAAGCTGCTGATTCCTAGATGCTAACTGGCAGGCTGATACCTGACTGACAATCCTAGAGCAACTGTTACATTCTTTTAGGGAACCTTAAAAGCTACTGGATATTGTACTATATAGAATGAGAAAGATATGAAAGAAGTAAGAGTACGAAGGACCGCAAGACTCATCTCAACTTTGCTACACATAGCAAATGTAGCTTTACCACTTTACGGACAGAAGAAATGCATTTTAAAGCTCAAACTGCAAACACTTGAAGAACTCTTGAGAAAGAAGTAGATTTTGCAGTGCTAAAAATGTATTTGAAAAAATGGCAGCATGCATTTTACTGTTTGCTTCTCAATAGCTTTTAAAAATTATTAGCTGCAAACTAATCACCTTTTCTGTTTGTAGTTTGTTTACTTTGGAGAGTAAAGAAAATGCATCATAACATGAATATACCACGCGACTCTAAAATTTAGTCGACATATTTCGAATTAGTTGAATCTCATAAACTTGTTATTTAGAAAAGGCAGGATCTTAATGAGTGTAAATTCTATATGTTTTGCATTATCATTTTTTGTCATATAATCACATTATTTTTACCAACACTGCACTGGAATCATAAATTTTGTGTTTTTTAATTAATTTCACTAAAATTGCTTGCCAAAATTAACAATAACGTGAAGGTATATCTGTCCTGCTTAAGTATCTTGGACTAATTTAGCGGAAGTCGAGTTAAGGTTTTTAGTAAGTTAGGATGATAAAAATACAAAAGGATTTTTTACTTATCTGCAAACAATAATTCCGCATTTAGGAAACTTTATCAGCAAACGTCAACTGCTAATGACGTTGCATTTACCATTTTTTTGATCCTTCTGGTAGGTCAATGGTTGTTGTGGCGTCGCAGTTGTATAAACAAAAAAGCATTTTAAAATTTAAATTACTTTGAACTTTGTTATTCTTTATTACTGTCTTGGACTGGATATCCAGGTTGGAAATTTCTACTACAACGCCAATCGGTTTCCAAAAACAACTTATGCCGCAAATTGTTTTTAAACACACCCTTTAACGACAAACTAATTTCCCAAACACACAATCACGCCAATTTATTTTTCGAAAAACACAATTAGACGTCAAATTTTGATGCAAAAACACACATGGCGCCAGATAAATTCTGATTCCAAGCTAAATGGAGCTTTATTTGCTATAGCTCGTAACTAATAGCAAATTAGCATCTCGATTGCTCTAGTTAAAATGAAATTAAATAAAACGAAATGTTTCGAAACCCTTATTAAGTCCGTCGATTGACAACGTGTCCCAAATATTCCATTTGCCAGCACAATTTCAAGGTATTTCGACCATTGTTATAAGGTGTCGTTTAGTAAAACCCCTCGACAGTGTAGATATTCTGGTGTGAACATACAGACAGAATAGGACCGACATTCTTCTTCTAAACAGGGCACCGAGTAATAAGTAGTTTATACGAAGAAAAAATGCAAGTGAGTACTCGGGGTAGAGATGAAAATGATGCAATAAAGTTTGGAACATGGACAAGGCTAATTTTTATGATCTACCCGGCCAAATTATGAAAGAAATTTATTTAAAGGAAAAAAACTTAAAAGTTAGCTTATACAGAAAATATTTGATAATCTTTCATCCTTAGAAAGCGCACCGTCGTTGTTTGGTGATGTTATTATCCCTTGAAGGCGTCATTCTTCCTCAACTTGATTTCAGCCTTGTGGCCATTGGTGACGTGGGAAATGATCATTTGGTCAGGCTTAAAAGTCCACTGCAAGTCAGCAACCTTGCCACCGGGGCAAGTTTGACGAATGTTGAGCATCTTTTGTGAGAGAGTCAGCTTGTTCTGAAATATGGAAACCATATTTTCAAAAATAAAAATTTAAATTCAAAACATTTTTTACTGAAGTCTTTAAGATGACTCATCACGTACGGTGACCGGGATTCCAACGACGTTGTTGCTGGAAAGCTCCTTTCCGTCCTCAATTTCCATGTTGGAAGTACCCTTTGCAGCAGAGAAAAAGGTGATGTTAAAGTGGTTGTTGCCAATATTTTCGAATCGAACACCGAAATCCTTGGAAAGCATGTTGATAAAGAGTTCCTCCTGCTCGGCATTCCATCCCAGATCCTTTGCGTAGATTCGAGCCTTTTCGATCTCCACGTCAGTCAAGGAGTAAGCTCCTGACTTTGGGACGTCAATCAGGTCGCTGGCTGTATGATAGGAAAAAGAAAAATAAGTTATCGAACTGAAATTTAAAAGTACAAAAGTTTTGGTAATGTAAAATGTAAAGGATTCATACCCAAAACCAATGCTGAGGCGAGTGCAACAAGAGCACAGATGATGATGATTTTTCCCATCTTGAAGGTGAGTTGGAGCTTCAGGAGTGTAGTAGATTGGAGGACTGCTGCTGTGCAACTGATGCCAATACCCAAAAATTGAGCTCCTTTTATTCAGTTTTCTGGCTCAGTTTGCGATTGTCGGCACCATTACTTTTAATTGGGATTACATTAACGATCGTTAAAATTTAATAGAGAATGTAGTTAAATATAATGGCAGCTACATAACAGCTCTATCTCGTTAATCGCGTCATCATTACATCATGCTACAAAATATGAGCTACCTACCATAAATTAATCAAGGGCTCTACCGCTCTAGGTCCAGATCCTACTAAGCATAGAATTTGTAAGAAAACGGCGATCTTTGGTTGATGAGCTTCATCGTTCCTTTGCTATATGCATAAGTTAAGCGGACGACCGCACTAAAAACATTGAGACAGTCTGATGATGACGATGTCTATTAAACAACAGGTATACCACGTCATTCGCTAATTATATTCACATAACTTTTATTAAGAGTCAATTAACTCTGCACTATGCAATTCTTACCTGGTCTTGATTTTTTCATGCTTTGTGCACTGATTAAAAGTATGAAAAAATGTCGATGCACCTATGTATGTCGAAGGCTGATCTGGACCCGTTCTCTTGATGAACCTTTCCATAATCAATCTAATATGTACCACAATGATGTTTGTAACCTCCGTATCTTATCGATGCTGTGTATACATTAATCAGGCAACGTAAGCGATTATGCTATAACGTCAATTTAAATCGAACTTTTTTATTTGATGCAAGTTAAGAAATGGAAAATACAGCAAACAAACTTTCATATTAAAAAATCCGTGGTTCCGATTTGGACTAAGAATTAAATGCATGTGATCTAAGTGTCGATGGTAACAATAGAGACTAGGTCAAAGTCGAAGGTGGTGAAAATTTGTGTGCCGGTGTAGTATCGTATCAGAGTATGCTACATCTCTTTCGGTTGCAAAAATGAAGGAGAGTACTGGTTTAAAACAAAGATTAAGGATAAGAGAATACAGAAACAAAACAAGTTTGAGAGACGATGCCCTTTTCTTTTTAAAGCAGGATTGAAAAGGCATCCCCGATAATATTTAGTAACAATAGGAAGACGCAGCAATGGGAAAAGTAACGAAAATTGGTGCTGCATAAATTATGTCAAAGAAGGAAACCAATAGTAAATGGCAAATGAAGCTTTAACCAATAATGGTAATTTTTCAAAGCTCTTATTTTGTTCATCCTCACCTTCCGCAACTTCGATAAACAAATTGAAAAGGTTATAGGCATCTGTTCAAGAAATAACATTGAGATCAAACAAATCACCTACCAGAACGTCATAGGTCAGAATGTAGGCATCCTTCATCCCGCATCTCTTTATAAATGAATCATAAATTATAAATTGAGAACAATTCCGATGCCTTTACTTTAAATTCATATTGTATGTGAATGAACCTCAATACGGCTCGCTAGCTTCTTCTGTAAGATCAATGTCTCACTGAATGCGAACCCTGTTATCACAATTTCTACACTCATATATTTTATTGACACCTTTCACCATGAGTCCGTTTAATATGGACTTGAATATTGTGAACGGTGGTTCCACACAATGGGCATAACCCCCTCTCCATTTTTCGTTTCTCCCTTGACACGTGGCTGACTAAGGAATGACACTATCTCAACTCTATACCTAACAATAAATAAAATGGTTGTTTTTTGTTGTCGTAAAAACAGTCATATTGACTGCAAATTTTACGTGAACAAATGGTGTTTTAACCCCCCAAAATTTTGGACACACATTGCATTGCTGGAGGAGAAAAAATAAGTCGAATACAAAAAACTCCATGTCAAAATTCGATTTCTGGCCAGAGAAATTGCAACATAAGCAAAAAGTATTTTATTATGCGTGGCATTGGGAAATTCTGAATATCATTTATTAAACTGACCTTTTTTCATTAACATGCTTTGCATTAACTTACATGTGTAATAAACAGATAATAGAAAAAATTATTCTTGTATATAGTGAAACGGCCAAGTAATATAATGTAATTGATTGTTTTCAAAATATTTCCTAAGCAAATTTCTGACCGAAAACGGCAAACCTGTTTCTCATTGAATATAATCTGATGTCTCCTATAGAGCTCTAACAGCCCTACAAGCGATTTTTAGTGCGAACTCCTCGAACGGGGATTCGATGGAATGTTGAAGTTGACCAGGTAAAAACCGATTAAGTACATGAGCAGGAATGGGTAAATTTCTAATATATACATACAAGTTGTAAAAAATATAGTTCTTTTACAAAGCTTGTGGTTTACAAAGTATACAATTCTATGCTACATTGTGGAAACGTTTTCAGTAAACATTTAGACTGCGAGAGATTGTAAAATTGGTATTCATTTTATATTTACCCATTTCTGCTCATATACTTTACTTCAAATAAAAAAGTTCAATTTAAATTGACGTTATAGCATAATCGCATACGTTGCCTGGCTAAAAACATCATCGTGGTACATATTAGATTGATTATGGAAAGGTTCATCAAAAGAACGGGCCCCAGGTCAGCCTTCGACATACAT
Source organism: Orchesella flavescens (assembly GCA_964034955.1). Classification (NCBI taxonomy): domain Eukaryota; kingdom Metazoa; phylum Arthropoda; class Collembola; order Entomobryomorpha; family Orchesellidae; genus Orchesella; species Orchesella flavescens. Next base: position 9,983,178 of record OZ035953.1, on the reverse strand, counting down.
AAGTGCATCGACCTTTTTTCATACTTTTAATAAGTCCACAAAGCATGAAAAAATCAAGACGAGGTAAGAATTGCACAGTGCAGAGTTAATTGACTCTTAATAAAAGTTATGTGAATATAATTAGCGAATGACGTGGTATAACTATTGTATAATAGACATCGTCATCATCAGACTGTCTCAATGTTTTTAGTGCGGTCGTCCGCTTAACTTATGCAAATAGCAAAGGAACGATGAAGCTCATCAACAATAGATCGCCGTTTTCTTACAATTATGCTTAGTTGGATCTGGACCTAGAGCGGTAGTGACCTTGATTAGTTTACGGTAGGTAGCTCATATTTTGTAGCATGATATAATGATGACGTGATTAACGAGATAAAGCTGTTACGTAGCTGCCATTAAATTTAACTACATTCTCTATTAAATTTTATCGATCGTTAATGTAAATCCAATTAAAAGTAATGGTACCTACAATCGCAAACTGAGCCAGAAAACTGAATAAAAGGAGCTCAATTTTTGGGTATTGGCATCAGTTGCACAGCAGCAGTCCTCCAATCTACTACACTCCTGAAGCTCCAACTCACCTTCAAGATGGGAAAAATCATCATCATCTGTGCTCTTGTTGCACTCGCCTCAGCATTGGTTTTGGGTATGAATCCTTTACATTTTACATTACCAAAACTTTTGTACTTTTAAATTTCAGTTCGATAACTTATTTTTCTTTTTCCTATCATACAGCCAGCGACCTGATTGACGTCCCAAAGTCAGGAGCTTACTCCTTGACTGACGTGGAGATCGAAAAGGCTCGAATCTACGCAAAGGATCTGGGATGGAATGCCGAGCAGGAGGAACTCTTTATCAACATGCTTTCCAAGGATTTCGGTGTTCGATTCGAAAATATTGGCAACAACCACTTTAACATCACCTTTTTCTCTGCTGCAAAGGGTACTTCCAACATGGAAATTGAGGACGGAAAGGAGCTTTCCAGCAACAACGTCGTTGGAATCCCGGTCACCGTACGTGATGAGTCATCTTAAAGACTTCAGTAAAAAATGTTTTGAATTTAAATTTTTATTTTTGAAAATATGGTTTCCATATTTCAGAACAAGCTGACTCTCTCACAAAAGATGCTCAACATTCGTCAAACTTGCCCCGGTGGCAAGGTTGCTGACTTGCAGTGGACTTTTAAGCCTGACCAAATGATCATTTCCCACGTCACCAATGGCCACAAGGCTGAAATCAAGTTGAGGAAGAATGACGCCTTCAAGGGATAATTACATCACCAAAACAACGACGATGCGCCATTTAAGGATGACGGATGGACATGATACAGAATATTTTCTTTATAATCTAACTTTTAAGTTTTTTTTCCTTTAAATAAATTTCTTGCATAATTTGGCCGGGTAGATCATAAAAATTAGCCTTGTCCATGTTCCAAACTTTATTGCATCATTTTCATCTCTACCCCGAGTACTCACTTGCATTTTTTCTTCGTATAAACTACTTATTACTCGGTGCCCTGTTTAGAAGAAGAATGTCGGTCCTATTCTGTATGTATGTTCACACCAGAATATCTACACTGTCGAGGGGTTTTACTAAACGACACCTTATAGCAATGGTCGAAATACCTTGAAATTGTGCTGGCAAATGGAATTTTTGGGACACGTTGTCAACCGACGGACTTAATAAGGGTTTCGAAACATTTCGTTTTATTCAATTTCATTTTAACTAGAGCAATCAAGATGCTAATTTGCTATTAGTTACGAGCTATAGCAAATAAAGCTCCATTTAGCTTGGAATCAGAATTTATCTGGCGCCATGTGTGTTTTTGCATCAAAATTTGACGTCTAATTGTGTTTTTTGAAAAATAAATTGGCGTTTTGTGTTTTTTGGAAATTAGTTTGTCGTCAAAGGGTGTGTTTAAAAACAGTTTGCGGCATAAGTTGTTTTTGGAAACCGATTGGTGTTGTAGTAGAAATTTCCAACCTGGATATCCAGTCCAGGACAGTAATAAAGAATAACAAAGTTAAAAGTAATTTTAATTTGAAAAATGCTTTTTTATTTATACAACTGCGACGCCACAACAACCATTGACCTACCAGAAGGATCATAAAAATGGTAAACACAACGTCATTAGCAGATGACGTTTGCTGATAAAGTTTCCTAAATGCGGAATAATTGTTTGCAGATAAGTAAAAAATCGTTTTGTATTTTTATCATCCTAACTTACTAAAAAACTTAACTCGACTACTGCTCAATTAGTCCAAGAAACTTAAGCAGGAAAAATATAACTTCACGTTATTGTTAATTTTGGCAAGCAATTTTAGTGAAATTAATTTAAAAAAACACAAAATTTATGATTCTAGTTCAGTTTTGGTAAAAATAATGTGATTATATGAGAAAAAATAATAATGCAAAACATATACAATTTACACTCACTTCCGATCCTGCCTTTTCTAAATCACACAATTTATGAGATTCAACTAATTGGAAATGTGTCGACTAAATTTTAGTGTCACGTGGTTAGGCTTGCCAGATTTTCCGAGACCGAAACTAGTACATAAAAATTTGAAATTTTTTATATATGCATATTTGAAATGTATTGAATTTCTTTAACTAAACGGCATTGTTAAACTGAGTCAGATACACATTTTACAATTAAAGCTACCACATACATTGCAACGTAAAAATTTTCACCTTTGATCGCCAAATTTAAAACGTATTTCAATATTTCAAATATGTAAATTAATTTTTTAATACGCATACTTTGCAAAAAGATAATACTTAACTGAAAAAATTCCAACTATGAGTATTCTACCAATAAAATATTAGATTTAGACTCCATTTTAGTATATATATGTTGAAATTGCTAAAAAACTAAAAGAAGATTTGAACTGGTTGCTGATAGAAGATATGTACGAATTTAGGTTATTATGCTTTGTCTACGGATCGTATAACTATAGTCGTATACCTTATTTCAAAGACTACTTCAGAACGAACCATAATGTACACCAATATGCAACTAGGGGAGGTTCTAAATTTTCTTATCCTTTTGTACCTAAACTAGATATAGGCACCAGAGTGGTCCAATATAAAGCTGTTAAGTTGTGGAATCGCCTCCCGGAAACTATTCGCAGTGCTCAAAGTCTACCGATTTTTAAGAAGATGTTAAAAAAGCACATGTTTAATATTTAATTTTTAAAGTGCAACGCTACCTATTGTAAAAATTCAAAATTTTGACTATCCTTATTTTTTTATTTGTATTTAATGAAATGTGTATTATGAAAAGAAAAATTCTGTGACTATTTGTTATTTTTGATTTATGTAAAATTTATAGAGCGTAAGCTCAACTCACTCATTAATATCCTACTTAGTAGGTTGTCTGATGTTAAAATGATTCGATAAATCTGACTTGTTAAATAAAGACAGCAATAATAATAATAATAATATATATGTTGAAATTTCCCTCAAAATTTAAATAGTGTTGCTAAAACTGGTTTCAATATCTTACGTTTTCAATAATTTACAGTGATTTTGTATATTAAATTACGGTTTTGGGGTTTGGGTTATTGTTATGCAATTCAAGACATTTTAAGTTAAATCAAATTTCACCCGCAAAATTAAACCTGTCTCAAACTCTGAGCTTATCTAGGGCAAATCAAGGGTCAAAAATATGAAAGTTGCACAAATTTTGCAAACAAAATCCCAAGCTGAAGCCCACCATTTAAGTGGACTGTTATTATTGATAAAGTGAAGCATGTATGACACAGCCAATTCATTAAAATAATTTGAACTTTAGTTTATCAGTAGAAAACTGACAAATATAAGACTTTTGTCACCTTCAGTTGGCAAGAAAAAGAGTAATCGTGCCAATGCAATACTTGTCAGAGGTACACCATATACACATTGCGAAAATTTGAAAAAAAAATGCAGAGAATTAGCACTTTTTTGATAAATTTTGTCCTAAAATTGGATAAAAGTAGCTAAAATTCACTCTTGAAAAATTCAGATTGGAAAGTAGTACCAGTAGGACACTTTTTTCAAAAGTAGTACTGTACTACTTTTCCGAATTTTCATGGCTGAAAACTAGTACCGTACTAGTGAAACTAGTACGTCTGGCAACTATACACGTGGTATATTCATGTTATGATGCATTTTCTTTACTTTCCAAAGTAAACAAACCACAAACAGAAAAGGTGATTAGTTTGCAGCTAATAATTTTTAAAAGCTATTGAGAAGCAAACAGTAAAATGCATGCTGCCATTTTTCAAATACATTTTTAGCACTGCACAATCTACTTCTTTCTCAAGAGTTCTTCAAGTGTTTGCAGTTTGAGCTTTAAAATGCATTTCTTCTGTCCATAAAATCTCAATTTTTTAAATCCTAATTTAAGTATGAATTACTTATCCACGAAAATTGAATTATCTTTCAAACTGTGCATCAATAATAATATCAAATGAATTGTAATAAAATTGCTGACTTTGTATCTGATTTCGTTGAAAGCATTTACAGCAGGAAAGAAATGTGGGTTGTGGATGCAATAGCAAATGTAAACGCATTAGCATTTTGTTTGAGCTGAGTTGAGAACAAGGGCAACAAATATTGGTAATGCAATGCCAATGTTGTAGCTATATTATGAAGCTAAACAGCAATGGAAAATGAAACGAAAGAGTACAAAAGTGGTAAAGCTAATACGCTATGTGTAGCAAAGTTGAGATGAGTCTTGTGGTCCTTTGTACTCTTACTTCTTTCATATCTTTCTCATTCTATATAGTACAATATCCAGTAGCTTTTAAGTTTCCCTAAAAGAATGTAACAGGCTTCAGTTGCTCTAGGATTGTCAGTCAGGTATCAGCCTGCCAGTTAGCATCTGGGAATCAGCAGCTTCGGAAGTAATTCAGAATATCACTCGAACGGCCTAAGAAGCAGTACTGGAATTTTTGGGATGTGGTTTTTGCATGCCCGGCCTACTAATTAGCATCTTTATTACGTAGCTGAAGCGAGAGCATTCAGCGAAGTAATGGTTTTACTAAAACTGTCTGTCTGTCTGTCTGTCCGTCTGTCTGTCTGTGCGCACTCTCCTGGTCACATACATTGACCGATTTGGATCAAATTTGGTACACAGGTAGTACTACTCAAGAGGACCTCTGGGAATACTTTTCAGCCAAATCGGTCAAATGGTTCGAAAGTTATAGGCTCGAAAGTTCAGAAACTCATCGATTTGGCTGAAAAGTATTCCCAGAGGTCCTCATGAGTAGTGCTACCTGTGTACCAAATTTCGTCCAAATCGGTCAATGTATGTGACCAGGAGAGTGCGCACGGACAGACGGACGGACAGCCAGACAGACGGACAGATCGTTTGAGTAAAGCCATTACTTCGCTGAATGCTCTCGCTTCAGCTACGTAATAAAGCAGTTGCCACACTTCAGTATTTTTATGATAATTAAAAGTAGACTGAAGAAAGTACTTCGAACTGAAAAATTGATTTATTTATTGGCCGGCCGTGGAGTCTATGAAATTTTAAATTTTTTAGTTGTTTTTAAAATTCCATTTCAAAAGTATCAACTTGTAGTGCAATGTAGTAATTATTGAATTCAGAGACAAAATTTAATATTTAATGGTTTAGGACTCCTAATTAACAGCCCTTGGTTTAAGTCATGCCAATCCGAATCCCAGCCTGATAATTTGCAAACCATATACGTTGATCTTCAACTTGTAATTAGAACACCCGCTTTCCATTTTGCCTCCATACAAACCAATTAGTAGGTTGATTACTTACTGACTCTGTCTATCATACTAGCAATCAAAAATCTATATATACCATGTTTTTCATCTCGTAAAGCCCCATCCGTCGGATATGGTTTATGGTATGTTTTGATGCTAAGTCTAGAACATAGTAAGAGCGGATGGTTGATTATTGGCTCAACACGGTATACCATCTTCATCTTGTTTGTGTTATTTTAATTCAAAATGTAAATTTTAATGACCTACATAAAGTTTGAAATTAAACCTTAAAATCTCTTTTGCGTTACGACCTTGTTTACTACAAATTGGCCTGGCTGCATTGGACAATTGGTTGGGTAAGTTGCAGTGTTGTCATTCATACAGTTGACAATTCAAATTGTTTTTACAATATATTCACGAAGTGGTTCCACTTCTAGAAAGTAAGTAGACGTAAAAGGAATCTGTGATTTTAACACCGTATTTTACTTCTCTTTCTGTTTTTTCAGGGCTTGCTGCTAATCCTGTACAACATTACCAGCAATCTTCACCACAAGTATCCTTGATTTTGGGAGATGCATCTCCATCCTGTTCCTTTCCAGCTGAAGTCACATGTATAGTAGCATAACTAGCATTCAAAACTAGTGTAGAGTGGAATCCATAAGAAGGTAAACGCAAAAAAATATTTTTTATCAATCACGAATCCATTTATAACAAAACGAGAAGATCTAAAAGGATCTCGTTTGTTCCAAATAAAAGTAACATCAACCAGATTGCTAAGAAACAGTGAAAGAGTACAGAATCATTCTTTTAGCTCCAACTCAAAGTGGTGTTCAATAAGAGAAAATGTTATCCGCTAAACTTATGCAAATAGCAAAGGAACGATGAAGCTCATCAACAATAGATCACCGTTTTCTTACAAATTTTATGCTTAGTTGGAACTGGACCTAGAGCCAGTCAAATCCCTTCTTAGAACCAGCTACACCTCTTATGCACGAGCTTAATGGTTATACATGGCTCGAAGTTCAAACTTTTTTTTATTTTTTTTATTTTATACATTACCGTAAAGCACAAAAACAAAAAAAATAAAGAAAAGTTTGAACTTCGAGCCATGTATAACCATTAAGCTCGTGCATAAGAGGTGTAGCTGGTTCTAAGAAGGGATTTGACTGCCTAGAGCGGTAGAGCCCATGATTAATTTACGGTAGGTAGCTCATATTTTGTAGCATGATATAATGATGACGCGATTAACGAGATAAAGCAGTTACGTATCTGCCATTAAAGTTAACTACATTCTATATTAAATTTTAACGATCGTTAATGTAGTCGCAATTAAAAGTAATGGTACCGACAATCGCAAATTGAGCCAGAAAACTGAATAAAAGGAGCTCAATTTTTGGGTATTGGCATCAGTTGCACAGCAGCAGTCCTCCAATCCACTACACTCCTGAAGCTTCAACTCACCTTCAAGATGGGAAAAATCATCATCATCTGTGCTCTTGTTGCACTCGCCTCAGCATTGGTCTTGGGTATGAATCGTTTACATTTTACATTACCAAAACTTTTTTACTTTTAAATTTCAGTTCGATAACTTATTGTTCTTTTTCCTATCATACAGCCAGCGACCTGATTGACGTTCCAAAGTCAGGAGCTTACTCCTTGACTGACGTGGAGATCGAGAAGGCTCGAATCTACGCAAAGGATCTGGGGTGGAATGCCGACCAGGAGGAACTCTTTATCAACATGCTTTCCAAGGATTTCGGTGTTCGATTCGAAAATATTGGCAACAACCACTTTAACATCACCTTTTTCTCTGCTGCAAAGGGCACTTCCAACATGGAAATCGAAGACGGAAAGGAGCTTGCTAGCAGCAACGTCGTTGGAATCCCGGTCACCGTACGTGATGAGTCATCTTAAAGACTTCAGTAAAAAATTGTGAATTTAAATTTTTATTTTTGAAAATATGGTTTCCATATTTCAGAACAAGCTGACTCTCTCACAAAAGATGCTCACCATTCGTCAAACTTGTCCCGGTGGCAAAGTTGCTGACTTGCAGTGGACTTTCAAGCCTGACCAAATGATCATTAGCCACGTCACCAATGGCCACAAGGCTGAAATCAAGTTGAGGAAGAATGATGCCTTCCAGGGATAATAACATCACCAAACAGCGACGTTATACTAATTATGAATGCATGAGATGAATGTGAGCGTGACAGAACATGTGGTTTTAAGTGAAATTTAAAATTGTTTCCCGTTAAATAAATTTGTTCCATAATCTGGCAAGCTAAATCGTACATATTTATGTTGTTCGTGTTCCAGTATTTATTCATAATTCTCATTTCCCAAAATATTGAAATTGCATTCGACCATTTGAGAAAAATTTGTTATTGATATTTATCATGAAATTTATGTTTTTACGCTCACACACATAAATATAAGATGTGAGCGATAATTGGTCAAATGAGGACTCGAATTGGCAAAGGATTAAATTCCTCTACATCTACATGATGCCCCGTCAATACTTAATGGTTGTTGGTTTTATCTTTTACCATGCTTATATGTTGATTATATCATAACAGAGTTAATATTTGGGGTTTGTGTAAGACATTACCAACACATTTTTTGACCCCATGATATTTGTACCATCGGATACTACGCAAAAATTTATGTTGACGCAACAATTTTCAATCTTGGGTTGTCCCAGTCCACATCCGTTTTAGTAAGGGGGCAAAAGGTGACAAAAAGAGGTTTGACCGCTCCGCCATTTCCGAAGCAATGGCTTAATACTTGGTATGTGAAATATTTTTTAGAGGAAATAATCTACTTCCTTTTTTACTTATTAATCAAGATAATGCTGAAGATATTTTCAGACCAATATATCTATTTGTTACTAACTGTTTTACATAAACTAACGAGTTTTGATTCTGGTTTGGGCTCAACTGTCACGGAATTCGTTTTTCATTACTCTTAAAAATCTCTGGAAAGGAAAAGCTGGATACTAAAAACTATCTTGAAAGTAAGAAAATGTGGAGTCAATGACGTACGTACCACCATGTCATCCTTAACATGATTTCCTTAACGCTACCAACAACAACGACTTATTATTCCTTATCCACATTGGAACCTAAACCTATAAGCCCAAAAATTCGAATAATAGAAATGTACTGAGAGTATTTTTGGCGTAGACAACTATTGTCACTTGTTTGATCCCAACCAAGGTACGTTACAGTTTAATTTCATGTAGTTATTTTGGCAATCTTGCAATAAAAATATTAGGTATTTAAACTCGTTGTCTGTAATTACCTTTGTCTTACTTACTTAAACAAAAAGTATTTTGACGTCATTAAATTGTGACCGATAAGGAGGGTTTTGATGGAAAGCACAAACGAAACCAAAATAAAGCTTGTCTTATCGCATGTTTTGTCCTTGAATTGGTATTTTATATGGAGACATTTACCCATAATATGAAAAGGTTACACATTTAGTTTAAAAGGTATAGCCTGAGTTTTATTTATTTTGAGGATCTTCCTGATTTTCCATCTACTCCTAAAACTCAAGTACACAACTTAACGCTCATTTTCATTCATTGTAGTAAATATAGAAAGGTAATTAGGAATGCTTGTAATGGAGAAAATGGGGCTCTGTGCGATTCAAATTTATAGTTTGATTTCGCTGGATAATGTAACATGAGGGTTTCGGCAACAGTACAACAACCTGGTTAAAATAAAACTACGCAAAAGTAATGCAACCACGTGGGAAGGGAAGTACTTGACGCAAGAGATATTTTTTGTATCCTAAGTCAATAAAGATTCTAGTAAGTGTATTAATATACCATCAATAATACCGTTGAAACAAAAAAGTAGTATTGCGTGAAATAAAACTTGGAAACTTTTTTTCGTCAACATTTCATCTTCATTATATACGTTGTGGTATTTCTAGTTTCTCAAACAAAGTTATCAATCTGGATTTGCAGAAGCTACCAATTTAAGGTCGAATAATTTAGAAATTCAAATAAAAACTGTCCTGCATTGCAAAATCATGCGCGATTACGACATGCGGTGGAATTACTTCCAGGTTTTACACTTCCAGGAAGTGTAAAAGACAGCTAGGCTTTCCAGGTTCAAACCACCTTGCCTTTGTCTTCAGTTGGAAAGAAGTCTGTCTCTATTATTTGACAACACCCCACCCCATTTTCTCTATGAAACTCTACTCAACGACTTCAACGATGTAAGTCTCGGAATAAAAATAATTGGGTTTTCCTTTAAAAGTTTGATTACATTATGGGTAAAAGCAGTAAAAATCTGACCCGAACATTTTTCAAGGCAAGATATTGTGGTTCATTTATGTGTTGATTGTACACACAAAATATTATTTTGTAGTAGTTTCCTTTTTTGTTAACAAAACAGTTTGGTTTCGTTGATAAAACAAGGGAACCTATGTTTTATCCCTTTAACAATCTTTCACCGACCGTTACCATTTGACAGATCATGGGTTGTATGCTTATACAATTGATATTCAATATTAAATTGTTAAAGCTAACATTTTCTCCGGAAAGCGCATACTTCCACTTACGCATTTTATGCAATTATACGTTGTATCCAAGTCAAGTCAAAGTTGAAGGTTTTTTCCCTCAAAACATTCAATTTATGATTTAGAATAGAGGACAAGAATCCATTTCACACAAATTATGAGCTGTTTTGCAAGTGTACAGATTACAACATACCAGCAGAGCCACAGCTTAAAAGTAACCACATTAAAAACGTAATATGGAAGTCATATTTGACTTTGACCATCATATTCATTCATATCATCGGATTTTAACCACATTGTTACCGCGGATTTTTTAATACGAAAGTTTGTTACATTTTCCCTTTCTCAACTTGCATCAAATAAAAAGTTCAATTTAAATTGACGTTATAGCATAATCGCTTACGTTCCCTGATTGATGTACTGACATTTTTTCATAATTTTAATAATAAAACCACAAAGCATAAAAAAATCAAGATGAGGCAAGAATTGTACAGTGCAGAGTTAATTGACTCTAAATAAAAGTTATATGAATACATTAGTATAATTAGCGAATGACGTGGTATACCTATTGTATAATAGACATCGTCATCATCAGACCGTCTGGATTTTTTAGTGCTTTCGTCCGCTAAACTTATGCAAATAGCAAAGGAACGATGAAGCTCATCAACAATAGATTGCCGTTATCCTGCAAATTTTATTCTTAGATTGAGCTGGACCCTGAGTGGTAGTGCCCTTGATTAGTTTACGGTAGGTAGCTCATATTTTGTAGCATGATGTAATGATGACGTGATTAACGAGATAAAGCTGTTACGTAGATGTCATTAAAATTAACTACATTCTCTATTAAATTTTAACGATCGTTAACGTAATCCCAATTAAAAGTAATGGTACCGACAATCGCAAATTGAGCCAGAAAACTGAATAAAAGGAGCTCAATTTTTGGGTATTGGCATCAGTTGCACAGCAGCAGTCCTCCAATCTACTACACTCCTGAAGCTTCAACATGGGAAAAATCATTATCATCTGTGCTCTTGTTGCACTAGCCGCAGCGTTCGTCTTGGGTATGAATCCTTAACATTTTACATTTCTAAAACCTTTTTACTTTTCAATTTCAGTTCGATAACTTATTGTTCTTTTTCCAATCATAAAGCCAGCGACCTGATTGACGTTCCAAAGTCAGGAGCTTACTCCTTGACTGACGTGGAGATTGAGAAGGCTCGAACCTACGCAAAGGATCTGGGATGGAATGCCGACCAGGAGGAACTCTTCATCAAGATGCTTTCCAAGGATTTCGGTGTTCGATTCGAGAATATTGGCAACAACCATTTTAACATCACTTTTTTCTCTGCTGCAAAGGGTACTTCCAATATGGAGATTGAGGACGGAAAGGAGCTTGCTAGCAGCAACGTCGTTGGAATCCCGGTCACCGTACGTGATGAGTCATCTTAAAAACTTCAGTAAAAAATGCTTTGAATTTGAATTTTTATTTTTGAAAATATGGTTTCCATATTTCAGAACAAGCTGACTCTCTCACAAAAGATGCTCACCATTCGTCAAACTTGTCCCGGTGGCAAAGTTGCTGACTTGCAGTGGACTTTCAAGCCCGAGCAAATGATCATTACACACGTCACCAATGGCCACAAGGCTGAAATTAAATTGAGGAAGAATGATGCCTTCCAGGGATAATAACATCACCAAACAACGACGGTGCGCTTTCTAAGGATGAAAGATTATCAAATATTTTCTGTATAAGCTAACTTTTAAGTTTTTTTCCTTTAAATAAATTTCTTTCATAATTTGGCCGGGTAGATCATACAAATTAGCCTTGTTCATGTTCCAAACTTTATTGCATCATTTTCATCTCTACTCCAAGTACTCACTTTCTGACTGTATGTTCACACAATAATATCCACATGGTCGAGGGATTTTACTAAGCCCCACCTTGTTACAATCGCCAAAATATGTTGAACTTATGCTGGCAAATGGAATATTTGAGACACGTCGCCAAAGTCGAAAAATGCTTTCACCGACTGACTTAATATAGATTTGGAAACATTAAGTTTTATTTAATTTCATTTTAACTAAAGCAATCAAGATGCTATTAAGGCTCTATGTAGCTTGGAATCAGAATTTATTTGGCGTCATGGGCATTTTTCGAAATAAAATTTGACGTATAATATCTTTTGGAAAATTCATTTGGCGCCATGTGTGTTTGTGCAACAAAATTTGACGTCTAATGGCGTTTTTGAAAAATAAATTGGCGTTATTGTGTCTTTGGGAAACAATTTTGTCGTCAAAGGGCGTATTTTAAAATAATTTGCGACATAAGGTTTGTCTGAAAACCGATTGGCGTTGTAGTAGAAATTTCCAACCTGGATATCCAGTCGAGGACATTAGTACTTGCAAAAAGAAACAAAGGACAATTTAAGGAACGTCATGGCTGTCGTCAAAGACCAAATCAGCAATCCCAAAATTAATATATCAGAGTAATAAAATTAAAAGTAATTATAATTTATAAAAACACTTATTTATTTATACAACAACCATTGGCCTACCAGCAGGATCATAAAAAATGGCAAATGCAACGTCCTTAGCAGTTGGGGTTTGCTGATAACATTTCTTAAATGCTGAATAATTGTTTGCAGATAAGTATCCTAACTTACTAAAAAACTTTTGACTGCTCAATTAGTCCAAGAAACTTAGCAGGAAAAATATAACTTCACGTTATTGTTAATTTTGGCAAGCAATTTTAGTGAAATTAATTTTAAAAAAACACAAAATTGATGATTCCAGTGCAGTGTTGGTAAAAATAATGTGATTATATGAGAAAAAATAATAATGCAAAACATATACAATTTACACTCACTTCCGATCCTGCCTTTTCTAAATCACAAATTTATGAGATTCAGCTAATTCGAAATATGTCGACTAAATTTTTGAGTCATTTGGTAGATTCATGTTATGATACATTTTCTTTACCATCCAAGATAAACAAACTACAAACAGAAAAGGTGATTCGTTTGCAGCTAATAATTTTTAAAAGCTGTTGAGAAGCAAACAGTAAAATGCATGATGCCATTTTTCAAAAACATTTTTAGCACTGCACAATCTACTTCTTTCTCAAGAGTTCTTCAAGTGTTTGCAGTTTGAGCTTTAAAACACATTTCTTCTGTCCATAAAATCTCAATTTTTTAAATCTCTGACCCGAAGATTTTTCAAGGCAAGATATTGTGGTTCTTTTATGTTTTGATTGTACACACAAAATATTATTTTGTAGTAGTTTCCATTTTTATAAACAAAACAGTTTGGTTTCGTTGATAAAACAAGGGAACCTATGTTTTATCCCTTTAACAAGCTTTCACCGATCGTTACCATTTGACAGATCACGGGTTGTATGCTTATACAATTGATATTCAATATTAAATTGTTAAAGCCAACATTTTCTCCGGAAAGCGCATACTTCCACTTACGCATTTTATGCAATTATATGTTGTATCCAAGTCAAGTCAAAGTTGAAGGTTTTTTCCCTCAAAACATCCAATTTATGATTTAGAATAGAGGACAAGAATCTATTTCACACAAATTATGAGCTGTTTTGCAAGTGTACAAATTACAACATACCAGCAGAGCCACAGCTCAAAAGTAACCACATTAAAAACGTAACATGGAAGTCATATCGTGCCCGTAGAATCAAAACACTACACTTGAAATCTATGTGCGCCCAGAAAACCGACACATGCAAAAATTTGATTTTTCAGGAACACGTATTAAAACACAAGGGTCGACTTTTGGATATGAATACAAAATCCACATTTATACCAATTAACTAATGTTAGTTTCGCTAAATTTCTAATTCATCGAATTGGTAATGAAAAACTGTCTAGTTGAACGTAAAATGGTGACTTATAGTAGCAGAGCAATAGAAATATGCATAAAAATGTACTCAATTCTATACTTACTACCGCATATATACCTAACACTTTTATTCTTATAGCTTCTACATAGGTCAACCGATCAAGATGATTTTTTTTATTTTGCTAAGGAATTTTCGGAGATTCAGGTGATACCACAGTCGCATTTAGCCCCAAATTGCATGTGTCGGTTTTCTGAGCGCACATAGATTTCAAGTGTGGTTTTTTGATTCTACGGGCACGATATTTGACTTTGACCATCATATTCATTCATATCATCGCTTTCCTTTATTTCACTTTTCTGTGAGTTGGTGAAATAATTGGAGGAAAAAGTATTGTTTGGAAAACAATAGCTCAAATTAAATTTAAGGTCACACAATTTGCGTCATTCAACAAGTGACATCTTGAAAATTCGTTAAAAGCAGCAATTTTCTGGAAGCCTCCCATAAAAGAACTCAAACCGTAATTGAACTCCTAGGTTGAACTGAGTTACCTTTCTGAATTTTTTTCCGTTGCAATCAAGTGAAACCATAACAGAAATATTTGAGTTGATTCTATTTTAATGCACGTGCTCACGTTTTTATATGCTGAATGCATATATGCATCCCAATTTATCCAAAACTCTTCTACTTCCCATTATCAAGCTCAGTAGAAGAATGATTTGGGTTGGTGAATGTTAGTGGACACCGACTTAGGCGACGGATGAATAGGCGAAATGAGTACTACAGGCAAGTAAAAGATAAATTTTTCTCCAAAAAGCAATGTGTGCAAATGAAGGATAAATCATTTTACGTAGAAAATGATCATTGATATTGGGATAACCATCAAACAGCGTGATATTGAGGAATTACTGGTTATCATATCATAACGTTTTATTAAATGGGCTATAACCAAATGGACTTTCCGCTTGCGATTGCAACTATTCTGCGTGTTGCATCGTTACTAGTTATATCTGTATGTAAATTTATCATGAAAGAAGACAGCAAAGTATTTGGTGTAACTGTTATTAAAGTTTCTAATGAAACTGCGCATTCAGACTCATGGCGTCTGATCACTCATAGCCAGAAAATTAGAGGTATTGAATCGATTTGGTATTATAAGTAATTTTTATCTTGGAAATCCTTTCCATTCATTTTGAGATTCTATGTTTTTCTATTATTATTCAACTCCGACATTCGCACATTAAGTATGAAATTTATTTTAAACCGTAATGTTATAATATGTGTGACGGATATTTGTGTATGTGGTATTCTTATGTGAATATCGGGGAGTTTGATGCTGATGTGAAGGTCGGGGAAGAGGAGAAACCATAGATTATATGTGACTTCTGTATAATAAGTAGTTGAGAGTACAATAAAACCAGGTGTCTCACGACACCAACCATTCTATTGCCCACCAACCTTTGAGGAATCATCTTGCCTTCTCATTCTCTCATCCTCATCACCACTTGGGCATGGGAGTCAGGGCATTAGGTATACAATATATTTAGGGGAGTAGAAATAGTCTTCATATATGTCTGAGAAACGCAGTGGAACTCCCGTTACATTTAGTTGTATGTAAATCACCTTACGTCAACATAAAAATTATATCTTTTGTTTACGGTGCACAAAAGTGTATTTGATGTGGTGATCAGAAAATGATTACTTTTTTAAAGAAAAAATGCATTTGTGTAGGGCTATTTGAGGGAAGCCCTGTTACTGCTGGGTCCTTATTGAAAATCCTATGACTTTGCGATGCACTGAAGAGTTGAAGAGAAAGTAAGCAGAGTTGTGGTATGATGACCAGTAATTTTCCTATCTCACACTGTTATCGATGATGTTGTTCTGCATGACAATTTTTATCTTTACTTTGCGTATACCGGTTTCTGGAGAAATATTTATCTCTTACTTGCCTTTAGTACTCATTTCGCCTAACATACCGCGTCACCTAAACTTCATTGTCGTCAAACATTTTTCGCCTAATTTTCTTGTCGCCTGAAATATTTCGCCTAACATTCCACGTCGCCTAAGCATCTTGTCGCATCCATGTAAATTGACATAAAGAAAATCAAAAATGGAAAATGAAAAATCGATTTTTTGAGATTTTTCAGCGAAAGTGGAGTAAAAACCTTTAAGATGTTAACTAGTAGTATCTAAAGCAACATATTTCTCCAAATTCAGCCAATTCGCAGGGTCACTTGCCTGACTATTCCCTCATAAGTTCGTTTGTCTGTCTGTTCGCACTCTCATGGCCAGATATATAGACCCATTTGGACCAAATTTGGCACACATGTATTACTAATCCAGGGGACCTCTGGGAATAATTTTCAGACAAATCGGTCAAACAGTTCGAAAGTTATATTCTCGAAAGTTCAGAAAGTCATCGATATGGCTGAAACGTATACGTATACGGAAGCATTGCATAGCATCCGTGTGCATGTGCTTGTGCATAAATCCAGATTCCGGAATGGTATTCTACAAGTAATGCTTTTACTACGTTGGGAGAGGATCGTAGAGGTGGGTTTAGAGGGTAGAGGTGGAGGAGATTTGGTGGACATGGAGGGAGGGGGTTTGGAGGTGATCATTCAACGCCTTATTCACCTACGTCTCTGGGCCTGCTTACTAGCAGTTTATTAATGCTGACTTTGTTTCGGCTTCTTAACTAAATTTCACGGAAGTACGTAATTGTAGTGGAGGAAAGCTCGCCTTTCTCATGTCAATCTTAATTTTGATGTTTGTAACAGCCATTAGACATCTCATAGGTATCAGCTTTCTTTTCGTTAAAACAATCAGCTCCCACCAATTATGAGTTATATTAAATGACGAATGTATTGGGAAAGCAATACAGTAACTGAGGTTTGAGAACTGATATGCGTAAACACTTGGAGAATTAAGCTCAACTATCGTATTACCAATTATGAGAAATGTCGCTTACACCACGGTTTATCGGATAGCATGAGTGGGTGAAAGCATGTGAAAATCCCTCATTACCCAAAAATATCGGATTAAAAAAATGAGATTTATGTACGAATTGACATAAGCCAAAATTTGGTTTATTAGATGCTAGGTCCAGGCTAATAAGGCAGTATCAGCAGTTCAGCAGCAGCAGAGAGCCAGAACTCAAAAGTCACCACACATCATTAGAAATGTAAGATGAAAGTGGATATCCATCGTTTTTTTTTCTTTCAATATTTCTGTGAGTTGGTGAAATGATTCATTATGATTTTGAATGAGAAGTATTGATTTGAAACAACAACTCAAATTACATTTGAGGGCATACAATGTGCGTCATTTATTAAAAAATGACAACTTGGAACTCACTTAAACGGAGCGATTTTCTGGAAGTTTCCCATAAGGCGACTCAAAACTCAATGAAATTTGAACCCCTCTGTTGAAATGAGCTGCCTTCCTCAAATCTCTTCCGTTGCAATTAAGTGATACAAACACAGGAATATTGGACTTTCCTTTATTTAAATGCACGTGCATTCAGTACATTGTTAAGTTGATCCGAAACCCGGAGAAATTAGATGGTGTTTGTGAAATAGATACTTTTCTCATTATTGAGCTCATTACATGAATGATTTAATAAAGTTATGAAGTAAGTTGGTTTCGCTTTTTTAAAAAATTCCACGTACGTATATAATTGCTGCGAGGGAAAGCTGTGTATTTCTCTTGCCCATCTTAATCTTTAGGTTTGTTGCACCCATTACACATCCTACAGGTATCAGGCTTCTTCTCGTTTGTGTAACCACGCAACTCCCGCAATATGCGTAAACACTTATAGAAATAATCTCAACCATCATGTTACCAATCATATTATCAATTATTAACTAGCAAAAAATTGCTAATTAATAGCTTTGTCATTTCTATATTGCAAATCAACGGTTTGGGAGGTCATTTTGATGATATTTATTGTCTAAAACGCATTCATCAGGATTTGATTTGTCATTTCTGTCCGTCGATTCGTTCTAGTAAACGATAATTCGAGAACAGTCTGAATTTTTTTGTTCTTTTTTTACCAATTGATAGCTTGGGTGAAAAGAGGAATCAGGTTTAATTTTGAACCAAATTGGACTTACCCCTGAGAGGAAAATGTCATACCTATTTTTTTTCAAGCGTAAGGTATACCGTGTAGCATATCATTCGACAGGTAATCATGAGAGAAGATCGTCCATAATACGCGCGCTTATCTTTGATGTCATCTTAAGGGTCAAATGTCATCAGTTTTCTTTTATAAACGCTAGTTCGTTACACTGCATTGTTACCAGGATTATTAAATACGACGATTACGCCATGGTCTATCTTTTAGCATCAGTGGACGAAAGCACGTGGAAATATATGTCATAAGCTCGAATTCTCAATTATATTAACCCCAAAATATTGGATTTGAAAAAATGAGATGTATTTTCAAAACATGGCGTTAAATTTTCACTACAAAACAAATTTGTTCTTAGTTACGTAGAATGTTTTAACCTATTTGCAATGACTTTTAAACTGTATTGCTTGTTGAATTTTTACGATAGGGAAATAGAAACAGAATATGAAGACAAAGCAATCAACTATGATAAATCATTAAGGTCTGTCCAGTAATAGAAGGATAAATTTTCATTTTCGCATATTTCGAGTTTATATGAATGGAAATTTCTGAAACTTGCGTATGTTGTAAACATACTATCTAGTAATGCGCATGCATACTTACGACGGAATCCGTCCAAGCATGTTGATGTAACACCGTAATTAGCAAAATATGCAAAAATTAACTGTCCCATAATAAAAAGATAATTTTTGCATATTTTGCTAATTACGGTGTTACATCAACATGCTTGGACGGATTCCGTCGTTAGTATGCATGCGCATTACTAGATAGTATGTTTACAACATACGCAAGTTTCAGAAATTTCCATTCATATAAACTCGAAATATGCGAAAATGAAAATTTATCCTTCTATTACGGGACAGACCTTATTATATTTGTCATATCTACCATAGTATGGGAATTTAAAAAGTTCCACCATACACTGGCCTTGAGAGCAATTGCTGGTGAAATATTCCCCAAAGAACAACATAATAAACCTTAAATCCAATTTCATCCAACATTTTTCAAGACAAAGCTTTACATTAAAATTGCATCTTGAGAGATTGGAGTTTGTGTGAAGACATGCATTACTGCTGAAATGAAGCCAAGCTGCGTAATTAATAGACTGACTCAGACTACGAAGCACAAGCATGTCTAATAGAAGGAGAATTATTGTGCAATACAAACTGTAAAAAGCTACCGATATCTCCATTTTCTCTTTCCTACCTTTCTCTAACGAAAAAAAGTTGTTGGTAGTAGTGATGTCAATCCAGCTAATGGATATATTGACAACAACTTTTAATACAATGAGTCAAACGCCTCTCTAATTAAACTTTCCCTGTGCTGTCACAGAGAATGTTTTCACACTTGTCTATTTCGCTTCTGCAAAATACATTTGCTCTGGTGCCACCGTGTAATTCTATACGATTTCATCATACCCTTCTTAATGCTCCCACTCGTGGAAATTTGAGAAGACGCGTAACATCATTATTTGATATATCAACATCTCATTTGAAATGTAAGCTTATATAAAAGTACTCCATTGTACGTCATCTTCGGCTTCTTCAACTCGAGAAAATGTAACCAGGGTTTAGCATAAAAAAACGGAAACAAAAACCACATCCAAGATCATAACATCATATTAGATTTCGTTTTCATGTGCATGTAATTGAACTAATAGCTTATTACCTTCAAACTGCTTAGTCTGGGTTTACTATATAGCCTTTTATTTACAACTACTTTTATTTACAATTTTATCGTTAGGAAACTGAGCCATGAGCGACTTCATTTTGCACTCTTTTTGTCAAACGCTTTTAGTTCTCCAATGAAGTTGGTGTGATCTCATACTTGCTGAGACAATTACTCTCTTATTTGATATTATTCCGTTTTCTTATTATTCACTAGAAACCTACCAACTGAAAAAATGCAGAGAGGTAACCCAAGCGGTGGTTCTATGTTACAAATCCCGTTCCTCTGTATTTTTTGTCACAAGACATTTTTGGGAACGAGTGCGTTAGAAAGTCATCTTGTAGAGCACTTCAACAACGAACGTCGTTTTAATTGTGGAATTTGTGGGCTAGAATTTACCTGTGCAAAAACACACTACCTGCATCTTCGATGTCATGAATGGATAGACAAATATTTTTGACTCAAGTTTCCTAATAGGTAAATTTTCAATCAATTTGGTTACATTATTGTCATTTTTATAAAATATTAATAAACTACCTACTTATGAACTTGATTTAAAAATAAGCTCATAAGTTTTTCTGAATGGGTACTGTGTTTTTTTTATTTACAGAGAGTGTAACACGAGAATGTCATTAACAATTCGATTTTGCTGGTTTTCTAAAAGTCCTAGTCAAGAATTGATCAACAGCCATTCATCAACAGATCATTTGTTAAACAATTTCAAATCATATAAGTTTTTTTTAAATATGTAAGTCTGTCACGCTGGACCAGCTTTAAATTTTTAAACGGAAATGTTTTGGAGAAAACCGCAGAAACAAGTTTATTCGTTGATTTGCGGATGAGTTGAATGATATATATTTGTATTGTATGTTCAAAATTATATGGAATAAAAATAAATGCTAATTCGGAAATCTGCAAACACAATTCCTATAATATCTTGAATCAGTATTGCTAACAACGGGCTTTCTTGGAGTAAATCGTGCGTACGCGGGTAGCCACTGACAATGGTTACCCAGGAATAGTCCCGCGTTGATTGATATTGATTAAATAAATAGTGGTGTGTGTTAGTGCCTTGTGAGGCTAACTTATGACATGCCTTACCTCGCTAATTTTTACAACGGACTTGCTTGACAATTTCAAAATAAGGGATATTGTAAAAATCATTCTTTTTTCAAATTTATTTTGGCAGTGAACAATTTCATGATTGCACATAGTAAAACTAACATATTATTGTCATACATATAACAAGACTTATATATAACGGTCGTACTAAACATTTGCACTTTAAAAAAATATAAACATACTTTTTAGAAATTTCCTCCTTTCAATAAGACATCGTCAGTATGTTTTAAATTTCCTAGCATAATAACGCTTTATATGAAAACTTGACTGATGAAATACTTTTTTAATTAAACACCATGAGTGTGGAAAAGCAGACCATGAATTGTTTTGCCAATTGAAAAAAACCGGCACTGGTCTGCAGGCTTGTTTTGCATTACTTTGTTTGAGGTGAGTAAAATCGCAGCTCGGCTACATCTCTAAGGAATATGACTATAATGCTTCGCGAATTTGAATTTTGTGAAGTCATCACTAAATAAACATGTTATGCTTCATCAATTCAATTCGTGAAAGATTCAATTCGCTACTCAATGACGCAATTTCACGGTTAAAGCTTCAGATAATCAAAGCTTCAGATTATCTAAACATATTCATGTTTTTTTTGCTTTAAAAGCTAGTAAATAAATTTAGTATTTATCAAAACTGAATTAACGTCAATGAATGAGTGAACTTATAACACCCTGCTTAACTAGTTCAATTCTGCAATATTTAATGGGATGTATGGGGCAAATGTATAATGGCAATGTATAAAACAGTTTGTAAGCTCGCCAAACCAAAGAGAGAAACACTGAAAGTACTTAAAGATCGGTGACTACGTGCAGGAAGTATATTTTGTCTTCATATTCTTCATGGCCCGATCTGTTTCCTGCAATGATTTGAGAGAAAGTGCAAGTTATGTATATCTATCCCACTAAAAAGGGTAAACAGTTTTTACATTAGAAATGCTATTTTTGAAACTCATTTTTAATCTGGAGTAATGTGCGGAAATTTAACATGAATAATTGTTTTGATAGGCGGAATACAAGCTATCCACAATATCCAATTATTGCTTATAACGATATTATGATCGAATTGGCGAAAAAGTACATTTTACTGATGAATGAAGAAAGGATAAGTCAAATGAATGTGTTAATTTATAATTTTAATATTTTAAAAATTGGCACTTTCCACGTTTTATGTGTCAAGCCGTGATACCTCCACTGCGAAAGAATACAAACTAATAACAGACCACAGGTTAGAAATCAATAGCAGTCGTAAAGCACAAACTATTCTTGAAAGTCGAAAAGATTCAAGATTGATAGTTGAAATTAACAAGATTCTAGGAAAACGCACCGGCGAAGCTTTCGTTTGGTGAGGAAGCTACGGGAGAGAATCAAAACAATTGAATCTCAGCCTCATCACTTTTACTTTTTTTTTATAAACATTACCAGCTATGTTTCAATCTGAACCTAAACGTTCACAATAAGTTGTTGAAAATAGATAAAGAGTTTAATAATGCGGTTTTTAAAATTGGATGACTCAACAAGGTGAAAAAACTTGAAAGACAAGAGTTGAAAAATGTATGATGCATAAGTAAATAATTTTTCACCCAAACAAGCAAATAAGGTTTTGAATTCCATGCACAAAAAGTAGTGACAATGTCTTACTTTCTGACATGAAATGAAGGCAGTGTAATAATGTTCGGAGTTTATCTTTGCACTGCATCCTCGGCGTCTGTCCTCTGCTTAATGTTGGTATTTTTCCTTTCCCACAAACACGCTTTGGCGAAATTGATCTCATTTCCGCGCTGAAGCTACGCCTACACTGTAATAAGAGAGTAAAAGTCGTGTTATACGCAAATTTTTTTGGTTGCGTTCATATTTCTCACGCCAACTTCTTCTTCTAACTATTACTATAAACCCCTGGCGACAGTGATGTAGGAACAGCATAAAAAATTTCATATTTTTGCATACTCATTCCATTCGTACTACATAGCTTTAACTATGAGTCAAAAGTCGTAGCATTCATAAAACCACATTATTGGAATTAAATTACTTTGAATTACAACAGCAAATCGTTCCTCAGGATGGCAATAATGTTTATTGAACATGGTTCTCAAGGAACCGCAAGTGGAAAGGAGAAATTGGGGGCAGAATTGGGACAAGTTTTAGAAGTTTCGGTGGCATATACAGAGTTTTTACTGCATAGCTTGTAGTAAGTAAAATACTCTATGGGTTATTTCTACTGGAATTATGTTTATTAACCGGCACCCTTTGCAAAAGGGGGTAGGTTCTTATTTTCACAAATGGCGTCTGTTCGTCTGTCTGTCCGTGAGCACGATAGCGGCGACACGCTTGACGAATTTCAAAAATTCTTTTTGGTAAACGATACCTTAGGACAAGACCTTCCCTGGGAAGCGAGATGAGTGTTGTTATCGGTTATCGATAACCAGGTCAAAGATAAGATCAAAAAAATTTAAATAGCAAAGTATAAAGTGTGATACATCAAAATGGTTCCATTTTCTTAGATGTATTCAGTCATGCTATTTTAAAAATTCTACGATGACCCCAGTGTGACCTACGATCGTTTAAATGTCGAAATGTCTTAATTTTTAATTATTCAAATTTAGGATAAATTGCATAAGGGTGTCGGTTCTTTACGCCTGTTATCGGGTTTATTAAAATTGTAACAACTACAGATTACGTTATGTTCAATCAACTCTCGCACAAACTGGAAGTCATTATACTCAAGCAATAGAGAGAGGACCAATTGCTATGTATCATTAAATGAGAAGCAAATCAACTAAATGTATTTTTAGACGCATTTTAGGCGAATAGCTTGTAGTTTCCTTCCACAGCAGTGCATGATGTAGATTTGCATACTTTTTGGTTAACTCACATATCTTTATATATATATATATCATGTCAGGTATGGAAATTATGGCATCCAGTAATCAATAGTCAATAATATCAGATGAGGATTTATCAACAACACACTGTACAATGATAAACAAAGCGTTTTCTTGTTTTATGCTTTCCCTTTGCTTTCACCGAGAACATACACTTGTCTGCTTAAGTTTAATGATATTATTTTGGGCAAACTATACAAACAAAAAATACGTATGTGTGCCTTATGTAAATGTCTTAATCTTGGCATACGGTTTTACGTTCTGTAATGCCAAAGAATCAATTCCCAAATTATGCAACATGTCAAAAATGTTATGGGTATAGTCATTACATGTATTTGTTCATATGGTTCCGT
Source organism: Orchesella flavescens (assembly GCA_964034955.1). Classification (NCBI taxonomy): domain Eukaryota; kingdom Metazoa; phylum Arthropoda; class Collembola; order Entomobryomorpha; family Orchesellidae; genus Orchesella; species Orchesella flavescens. Next base: position 9,958,918 of record OZ035953.1, on the reverse strand, counting down.
AATTCTGTATGACATCTCCTTCCTTGTCCATTCCACTCATGAAATATGAGAAGTTAAACAACATCATTATATTTTCAATATCATTATTTTATTTAAAGAAAAACTTCATACATAAAAATACGTCATTTACACATTATAAGGTAAAACCACATCTGGGATCATTTCAGGTAATGTATGAACTTGTGAAGAATATTCTAAGTATGAAGAATGTAAGCATACAGGTGAATATAATGAGGATAAGCGAGTTGAGTAAGCAGTAAACCTGCAAGCGATAATGGTTACTGTTATGACGATGGACTAAAATATCTTTATAGATTTTTTACGGTTTAACTTACACTCATGCATATTAACAAGCAAATGGATTTTTTTATCATCATGGGCTATGTACAACAGTAAGTGAAATGATTCACGCGCGAGCTCAATTTTTATTCATTTAGTTCATCACTTTTAGTCCTGCTTTAAAGTCTTCTTCCATTACTTGTGATCAAGTAGCATTACTGAACAAACTAATTTACTTTGCTTTGTGCTTTGATGCTTTGATTGCAAAAAGCTCATTGAGTGTTTCTTATTCAAATATTTTATTTCATTTTATTACAGGCAGTAAATTCTTGAGTTGATCATTGACGGTGCGAATGGGCTTATTGGGACCTAGAGTTCTACTATTACTTTTAGAAATGTAAAATAACCAACATCAAAAATCAAATTTAAATACCATGACACTTTATGTTTGTTTATGATTACACACTGTTGTGATTGTGCCCTTCTAAATTTAAAATAAACATTCTTAAGTTGTAAACACTTTCCATGTATCCCAATTGCAAATTGTGTTATGTCACGGTTTTTTAATATTGCTTTTTAACGACCAACGCGTTGTGAGCATTTTTTGATAAGATACGAATAAATAATTGTTACATCCAAATCCAGACCTAATTGGGACATTTTGCTAAACATTTTAACATTTCTTGTTATCTGAATTATTGTAAAAATTTATGATTTCAAATGTCAAATGACAAAACAAAATGATTCTGTAGATTCAGATTCAAGGTTCATTATGGGGACTCTTGTTTCATTAATTTTTGTATTCTTTTATCGTCATGATAAAACTACATTTCTTGCGTTTGTGTAACGTGCTCTTTCAACTCGTTTTTTTAAAAATAAAATTCCAAATAAAAAAATGTGCACATTTCCCAAAAATTTACTTTGGTCTTGAACAATTTCATGATTTACAACAGGCCAAGCGTCTATAGTTTGCTCGTGTGTGACTATAATTCATAATAAAAACGTGTAGACTTCTAAAATCATCAGGCTGATTAAAAGTGAAACCGAAGTATGACTCCGGGCCAATAAATTAAGGATAAAATATTTTCAATTGTGTCTTCAGTAACTGGCAAGGATGGGCAAAATAAAAGTATTTAAAATGCGTTCATTTAAAATATTTTTTAAATACGTTTTTTTATTTTGGCCGTTTTATTTTATTAAAATAAATATTTATTTTGGGGACCAATGGTATTTTGTATATAAACTATTTCTTTTTTGAAAATCTCAGTTTTTGTTAACATAAATGCATTTTGAGCAGACGGTTTCTATAATCCGTCGTATTTTTCATATGTTTTGCTCATATTAAAATAAAGTCAGGACTGTAAAAACTACAGGTGCAATTATTTTTGCTTCGTTGAAACAAATTAATTAACTTAGAAGCATAAAAGTACTGCTAAACCTATGCTATGAAAATTAAATATCGATATTTCAAACTTGTATATCAACAAAGATGAAAGAATTTAATAATACCGTAAAATTTGAGCCGAAATTTCATTATGAATACTTTGTATTTTGGCAGTTTATTTAAAATAAAATATTTTATTTTACATTTTGACGCTTTAGGGGAAAAAATATTTTAAATAAACATTTATTTTGTAAATTTGGAGTTATTTTGTATTTGATTTATTATTTTCAATTTTTTGATTTTGCCCATCCTTGGTAATTGGAATAAATTGCAGTACAGTTGGAAGTTAGGATGGTCGACCGTTATGCAATGGGATAACTTACAGGCACAAATGGAAAGACAATAACAATTTTGAGAATGAGAGCAGTCGCTAGAAGAGAGTGTACTCAGGACTTCAGATATACAGGTTACGGATTCAAAAATTCATCTGGTCTCAGCTTTTTTGGATGTTTTCGGAACTTTGCTAATTAAAGTGGTTAAAATGATCACTAATGTTATGAAAAGGTATTCCCTCGAAATATAAAACCATTAGTTAATACACAGGCCTAATAAATTTTGCAGTTGAAAGTGAAAGGCATAAGAGGGGCTTTCACCGGTTGTCGAGGAAACTCTTGGGGACAATTCCATGACGAATTTTTGTAACATTTTTATGATGCTACCGTAATCTATATCTGAGTATAAACGACGCTATTGATTAAGTTTGGATCACTAACTCCATCTAAAGTTTAGTCACATCAAGCACCATAAATCATCTCTTCAACTTGATTGGGGCTCAGGATTACTAGCTTGTATTTGTATTTAGACAGGTTTGTGAGGTGAAAAGAATTGAAGAACTCGTTTCATAACCACCAGCCGAATTGATCCTAATAGTGACGCCACTTTTTCTCTCACTGCCTAAAAATCTAAAAGTTTAAAACCAAAGCTCGAGTTATTGGGATAGCTGGTGAAAATTTCTATTAGAAAAAGGAGCCAACTGGCTTGGTTTATTACTTATTAAGTTCAAATAATATTTATCCATTATAATATTTAATTATTTCAGAATTGGATGTGTGGGAGCTCAAGATTGATCATTTTCTACGTAAATATCTGGAGTGGTAGTAACTGAAATTGCATGTTGTTAAGAAGCAATGGGAATATCCAGTTTCTGACTTGGTTGCTTATTTTCAATATGGAAACAGTCATGAACATTTTTAGAGTTTAGAGGAATCTGCAGCTCCAACTGCCGACTTTACCTCAACTTGAATCACCACCACCAATCATCATGATCATCATTACAGCAACCTATTTTGTATTAGGAATTTCAAAGTCCGGTCCGTCTCGAGAACTTGCAGAAGCCAAAACTGAACCAGTTAATCAGATACTGGAAGGAAATTCATTTGAACTCAGCAATGCAAAATGTGGAGTTTGAAAAATAAATTTTAATAACGTGTTACAAATTCATTGAAAGAGGAGGATGCAATTGTGATCAGGATAAAAGCGTTGGTTACGCAACTTCCATTATTTCCACAGACACTTGAGATCTTCCATCACATTCAATTTTCGTCTGAAAGTCAAACATTTGCCCCAGTGAGAGAGGTCTTGAGAATTTCTAGACGTTTGTCTAACTATATCGCCCAACAGTCCTGCAAAAATTCTTCTTCTCCCCCAATAACGAAAGAGGATGGGGGTTCAATCATCCAACCACCTTTGGGGGATGATGAGGCGGATGTCATAACCACCTTTAACATTTGGAGCTCTGTTTGTCTAACAATGAAACTATAGATAATCTGCATTTCCCCCATGAATGGGACTACAATTTTAGCAAAACTTGTAGTGGGAAAGGATATGGAGAACTGGAAATTGCTCACAATTTGTTTTTAAAATGTTAATGAGTTTCTAGGGGGCATTCATAGAATTGTTCCCAACTGAATGTCTAGTCTTATAATCCCATCTTATAATCATTTAGTAGGTCGGATGAAGAAGGCAAGCTAGGCATTTCGGGCATACATGTGACAAATAATTTATCAGCCAGTCTCACTTCATATTTGACTGCGGAGTCTTTGTCTGAGCTTCTCAATCGGTAACCTTTGATGCCACGTCCGTGTAGTGTCATATCAATCCTTCAATTATGCTCCAAAGATTCCAGGAAGCCGTTCTTTGTTGATCATAAACACATATGGGTATACATATTCTGATGGTATGTGCCACATTTTGGGAACTGACAGCTCTATTCATCAGCTTTGTATTCTTACATCTACTTACATTTTTCAACGGACGAAGTTTTCACGTGTTTAATTTTAGTTTGACTTTTCCTATAGTTGCACTCCAACCATTACATACATAAAAGTTACATTATAACCATTAGGATAATAAGCAAACGACCTCACACTTTTATTATAAAAAACAGACCAAGCTTGTACCTTACCTTGGTTGCATCCGCTTTAAACTTATGGAACTTTTTATGTGGATATGCATGCATGTTGTTCTGTCGTCTCTTTTAAAGATAGGTTTAATACATAAATGAATATACCTGACCACGAATACAATTTTTCTCTAATCTTCTCTTAAAAGAAGGATTGTGACCTGTTACTAAAATGTATATCAACTAAACATCCTTGGTTTTTTGTTCAGGATATCTGGGAAAAAGATGCACAAGAGACGTCATAAGTGTTCTGAGGTTCAATGCATCCAGTTATCATTCCACATCTCACAAGTTATTTTACAAGTTTCTACTTAATGATTTTCACTACATAAAACACCATCCCTGTTTGTCATCTACTATTAATATTATTCGTAACTTTGTGCCACGAGTGCTAAAAGGGGAGAGAAACAACAAACAGAATTGAATTTCTTAGATTTTATATCTTCACTTGTTATTTCCGTGAGTGTGAGTAATCAAAGGATCTAAAGTTTTTCAATGTAACTGATGTTATAGAGATGATTGTAAAGTTTATTTTGTGTTTTAGAGACTCACTGTTTCCCAGTTTTTGTAGTGGGATAAAAATCAAGTGTGGAATAAATTATTCACCGTATGCTCATCATCATCTTTTTCTTCATTTATAGTTCAAAGGAAAACCATGTCTGGAAAAGTGACTTTTGCAGAGACTGATCAAGAACATCAGCCTCTTGAATTGGATTCAAGTGTGTCATCTCCACAGGCTAATGTATGTTTAAAATAAAGCTTTTATCTTGATTTTTGACGAATGGCAAATTGCTCGCTAAAACTGTCATCGGTTTCCAAATTTTTTACTCCTTTCAGAGTACAACCGTGGATGACTACCGAAATCGGATTCGGGATGAGCTTCACGTCATGCTAAACAACGACAAAAATAGTTATTACGCGGTGTCAGATGAACAAAAGGCTAATGATTCATGGAATGCGGAACATATTGCGCGTATTGATAGTTACTTCCAAGTAGTGAATAGAGAAGCTGGCTGCACACGGAACAAAAAGTTGTCGCAGTTAGAAGAAGAGCTTCGTACAGCGCGAAAGGTGGTATACATAAGTAAATAATTTTCATGTGGTACATATTAGTACTGAATTTAAAGTATACGTTTTAAGTCCATTTCATTTAGTGCAAAAGTTGTACGGGCGCTAATTTTAGTAATAACAAACGTTTTTGTGCAATACAATTTTTTAATTAGGTGAAAACTTCAACGAATGATCATGATTTATGAAAAATTAAAAACGAGTTTCTTTTAATTACTTTTAAATCAACTTTCTGAACCACATTTATTCATATGTTAAACGTACAATAAAGTAACTAAAAAGCACTTTTCTGCATTTATACCAATATGAATGATATTTTTAATTTTTTAAACTGAAGGAAATATTGCTTTTTACATGTAATCTTGTAAATCACATACTACTAAATCAAAGTATAACATAAAAGTTGTATTTGATAAGATAAATAAAATAAAACTCGGACACTTCTGCTTTGATTCTCATCAGCTCACATTCTTTATCGTTATCGTTATTTTTATTACTTTAAACATTTTGCGGCTCTTGCATTTGTCTAATATGCTACATCATCAAGTATCTAAAATGTTCTGCTCAGAAGTTAAAAAAGGTTGGAATAAAAGTTAAAGTCATTAATTTTTATTGCCAGTTAGAAAGGACTTAGTGATAGTGCTATCTGTTGATGGCATACGACCTTTTTCCACGAATTGTTTTGTATATTATTTTACTCAACGTTAAACCTGCATTGTGAATTTACCATTTGGTTGTGAAATCAAATATAGGATAACATTAAAACCCTTTTGTTATCCAAATAACTTTCAAATTTTGGTTAAAATAAAATAGCAAGTAAATCCAGCATTTATTAAACTTGAACCGATGAATGACAAAAGTAGTCAGGACAAGGTTTATAATTGCAGACACATGTAGAAATCTTAAACAGCATGACTAATCTCTTTTAAAATCCGTTTGATGAGTTTCCGTAAATCTTCTGACTATTTGATAAAATACAAGCTGAGGAATCTCAGTTCTGCTTCCACATCAGCATTATTCTTCAATGACAGTGGCCAGTTCTTGGTAACAAGAACCGTTTTGACTGCCAGGTGAACTTTGGGAGGAAAAGTTGTCGCTAATATGGTATGCATTATTAATTGGGGATTTCTTACGCTAGTAATCGTGAATTTGATGGCAAATAACCAAATTTTAAAGTTGTTCATAAGTTCATATAAGTTCATACATCACTGGCACATTACATTATATAAGTAGCCAATCAATTATAATCTGCGTTTCTTCAGTGTTTGCCAAACGATTGATTCGAATTTGTTGAAACAGAATAAACGTCATATCAATTGATATATCAGTAAACTTCAAGCTTGAGTTGGGATTCTCACCTCGTCTCAAATTTGATGCCCCCATGAGAATTTCATCAAAATAATTTAATTAATCAGGCACAGGCCTTCAGTATTGTTGTATTTAATTATGTCGCATTATAGAACAGCCTATTATTCTAAAACCAATTCTGTACCATAAAGTGTATTGGATAGTTCAAAACATAATGTGCTTCTTTTCAAAGAACAAAGCATAAGTTGCATTGTAACTGTTTCTTAACGTGTCTTGGCTTTGTTTGCTTTGTGAACCACATGAAGTAGTGTAAAAATTGGGTTATGTACGATATAATTGTTTTATCTGTGGCCAAAAGCTTTGTCAAAGTCACTGAAAATTATGAAGCACAAATAAATTTGGACCAATTGAACTCTTTCGATTTGGACCTCGCTGGAGTTCAATTTCTAGCAAAAGGGAAAAGAGGAAGAAAGAAAGTGACAGTGCGCCCTTGCGTGAAATTTTTCATAGTCTCAGGTTATGATTATTGAGATAAATGGAGTTCCAGTTATATTACGATTGAAACTGTGAGGTTTTGACTAAGCCTTCTTTGTACAGGACGTCGAGTCTGAGTTGGTGGATGAATATTTGGCTACGTCATCTCCACTGGGCTCACCAAGGCTCTCGAGTGAAAGTAGCAGAGCCATTGTCTTTAAAATGAGTGGTAATAGTGATGGTAATGGAGCCACACCAGACCCTGAATGAAGAATGTGAATGATGTAGCAATTACCAACGTTAAGGAAGGTCCCTTGAATGAAGACATCAAAAGACGCCAAGACTACAAACGTGAAATGGCGCAAAAGAAAAAAAGAGGACGATAAATCAGGTATTTAAAAGATTCTCAAGTCGCTAAAGCTTTTCAGACGAGCAGCAAAATATTGCGATACGATTCTCTTCCCATAAACACCATCATCATTTGTTTGAGATAAATGGCCTGGTTTCCTACCTTTCTCTTCCTTTTGCTTTCTCCCATTCCCAACTAGAATTATTGATTGATGCGATTGTCTCCAAGCGAAAGGTGAGTGGGTGATGTGGCATGATATTCTACGTCATACATCTTTTCTCTTCATATTCACTTCAATTCGTTGGAAGAGCTGACAAAAGCAGCTAGAAACAAGAGTAGAATTCAACTAATTGTTGTTTTGTTCTAGGAGCACTAGATCTGACTTGAATTGACGAGCTGTTCGGTAATGATTTTCATAATGAATAGCATTGAGCACGTATAACCATCACCACTATCTTCCCCTGCATTTTCTTCCGATGATGATAGTGATGAAGTTATTATCCCCAAATCAGTTCACCAATCAATCCTAAATCTGGCAAATCAACTGATCGCTCTTGGAAACACCTGATTTATTTCACACTATTATCAACAACAGATGAATCTATGGCATCTTCTTCTTCTTCCACAACCAGCCAGCAAAGTACAACTTCACTCTCCTTTCCCCTTTTGCAAGAAAGTGCACCGTCATTGGACATTGCTGATACAGAAGTAGATATTGCCGAACGAAAGCTTAATGAGTTTCTGGACTCCACTTCCAAATTGAAAAGCAGCTGGCCCGAATTCGAGTTCCGCATGAAATCCATAATACATCGATTGGCTAAACTGGAAATTACAAGTAAAGGAAAAGGATGAAGCTGCTCTTCGCTTGGCTCGTTTTAAGGCAACACAACTTCATTCTCTTCAACATTTTCATTCACAACAACGTCATTGCTTCTTCACTTGATTCTGCACCGTTGTTCAAAATTGTTTTGGTATGTTACTTCATTTTGTTCCATCGCAATGTCATAGGTTTCTTGTGAAACGGTATTTTTAAAAACAATTTGAAATTTGACTCAGAATGTGAATAGATCCACATTCCTGGAAACTAGTGCAATCTATAGAAATATGATGTGGGCCACTGGCTGCGTTGAAAATAAAAAACGGATAGATCTGGATTTTGACGTCTCATATCTCATTTCAATGCCATTTTATTGCTTTGAAATTTTGAAACCATAAACTTGAAGAAGTGAAAAATTTGACTGAGCGAACCAAAAGTGGAGGCGAGAACGGTTTTCGAAGCTTAACTGAGATTTGGCTGGGTCAAGTAACAAAGAGCGGTTACGTCAACATACTAAACGATGCTTTAGGACTGCGTGTGGTGGTCACACGTCGAGAGATGTATTTATTTAACAAAATATTTCACTATGCACCACATTCCCATAGGAAGTCGAGTATATCAAAAACATTTCCCAGAAAGAGAAGCATTGTTGCACAGCCAGTTTTTTGTAAAGTGAAAATGCATCCAAAAACAGCAGGACGGAGTAGGGGGTTGGAATTGGATCTGGATTTATCTATGATCCTATTTATGAACGGGGTTGACCCAATTTGCTTTTGATGCAATCATACGGCATATTTTTTGGAGCAAATAGGAATGCCTCATATTTAGTGTCGGGAACAAAAGTATTGATTTTAATTATACTCAAGCTAGAAAAACTCGACTTGATTAAATAATATACGCAACCGAATGATGAATAGATGCATTGCATGCTCATAGGCATGATAATGAGAACACCGTACTCACACGAACATACATAGCCTATTTCTTACGCTTCCTATTTCTTTCTTTTTCTGCGTACATTGAATATGATTCTGTAGTATTAAAAAGTTTGTCTAAAACGCCAACTCCGTCTTCCATCAGGATATTTACTGTAAGTGTGAACGGATAAGTAGCTGATCGAGTAGCTGGTGGTTGAACCAAAGGTGGGTTTAATCGCTTTCTTTCAATCTTTCTCGTAGTATAAACTTTCATTTATTGTGTGCCGTTATGAAAAGAATGAAGTTATCAACAATTTTGATGACTGAAATTGAAAAAGATGCTAGTAATTAACTTAATTGCTGTAAAAGGTTGAAGTGAGTGAGCCAAATGGAAAATCAAGTGATTTTGAGATGGAACGCAACAAGTAACATGCTTCCTAAACATTGTTTTCTGTAACAGCAACTAAGCAAGAAACTGCGCCGCCGATGATAAGAGTAGACTCAAGAGTGTAATGAAAAGTTTCATAATGATTTAAAATCAGTATGTTTCAGCGGCTCCCTGCCAAAAATTTCAGACAAAATATTCTATATAAGTTTTCGTTTATACAATTATATTTTTATTTATATATGTACAAAAATGGTACACAAATCTTTCATAGATTCTGAATTTATACATTTCATTGCAAACTAAACTCAGGTTTATAGTTTACAAATGATCATTAATCATAAAATGTGATACATAAACACAGCTTATCATTATTGCTTACAAAAAGAATTAACTTGGTAAAAAAAGAAAACTACAAAGTTGAAACATAACAAATTCATATTGAGTGTGAGTCCAAAGTAGAGCGTTTTTGCAGTCACAATGTTAGTATGTTCAAACCATTATAACAATAAAGTATTCTTATTATTAAAACCTTCTATAATTTTCAGCGTGTCAACAGCTTATGTTCCAATCTGGGGGTCACCGTCAGAGTCACCATCACCGTCAGCGGCGGCGTCAGCTTCAATTTCAACAACTCTTGCTGATTCTTCCAGGCTTGCAATTGTTTCCTTGGCAAAATCTAGCTCCACAACTTTTCTTACATACATTTTCCAAATTGTTTGATTGCTTTCGGCAACTTCGAACATTTCCTTTCTCACAGTTCCCACTAGCCGTAATAAAGTTAAGTTAGTACGATGCACACTAACAACACGCCGCTTCATAGCAAAAGTGTTGGGAAACTTCTTTTGGGAAGACGCTTCTAGGCCATTTTCATCCCGTAGCTTTTTAAATAGGATACGAGAAATGCCGAGGTTATATTGCAAAATACTCTTCTCATTTGTCAGCTTTTCAATCTTGTTCTCTTGCAACTTCTTCTCAGTCTCCAATTCCCCAACTTTCTCTTTCAGTGCATTATTGTCATCCTGGAGCAAACACACTTTTACACCAGAACAATGCACTTGCTCGATCAGCTTAGTAACTTGCTCATACAACTTTTGGTGAGTCTTCCATCCCTCCAGATTCTTTGTTAATTCACTGTTTCCGCTCTCCAACACACTTTGTAGTTCCCCAGTTAAGCTAAGTAGGCGCCCCCCCGTCATTTTTACGCCTTCATTTAACTCGTCATTGTTTTGAGGAAACTTTTGATTGTTTCCTTTAAGAGCCGCAATTTCTTCTCTTAGCTTCTGGTTTTCCCTTTCAGCCAACGCGAGTCGATTTTTTAAAGCGTCATTTTCAGCTTTCAAACCATCAGGGATCCCATTAATAGTTTGAACCTCATTTGTGACATCCTGCGGAGTTGGGTCACGTTGAGCCACTGAATCCCCGCATGTTTCATGCTGCAATTGAAAAAAAAATCATAATTATAAGCCAATTTGAAATGTGCATCGTAGAGGCTTTGTATAGTGCATAGTTAATAGCGAATAAATGGAAAAGCAACTTACCACTAACGCACTACCAACTGGTAGGATTTCTGCTGATTGCAAGGGCTCCATTTTATCTTGAGGAATGTCCATATTTATAACGAAAGAATAATTCTTTCTTTGAATCAGATTTTGTAAGAAATGGAGCAAGAACAAAATTACTTTTGAAGTGAACTCAACGAGTGCTAAAGTCAATCTAATTTGTGTGAAGAATTGAGGAGTAAAGATTTGTTGACATTATCCTTCATAGCTTGATGCATTATCCGTGTTTGCGTTTGTGATGGTGCTTGTTACTGGCCACTTTTTGGATAAGATTTTGGAGAGTGATATTCATTTCTTTCATTTCATGATCTGATATGCCCATTTACTCTTTCAGCAATGGAGACAGGGATCCTCAGCAATGTAGCAATCCTTTTTAACATCAGATTGGGCTGTTAAATGGGATTAGGTCGAGGTGGTAATGGCCAAAATGACATCATTCAAAACTCAAGACGAAAGAAACGACACAATATTATCTAAGTACTTGGCTACACTGAAGTACAACCATGCTCATTACGACACTATTAATGTGACTTTCATAAAAAAAATTATTTATGAGGTTGGTCGGTATGAGAATCCGTGGACGTTTTGCATGATGATGTGTTTGTTTGTGTTGGTGGAAAGGTTTAGAAGATTTAACGAAACTCACTGCAAACGCAAGAGTCAGCATATTCTCAAAATATATCAAACTCAAGGAATCATTTGTCTGTTACTACTTTCTGTGTGGTTTTATTTAAGACTTCTTCTGGAAACAACAAAGGCATCTGCTCATACAAAATCTCCAGTGAAAACAAAAGATCAATATTTTGCAACATTTTTTAGTTCCCATTACAAGTCAAAGTAATAATTCATCACTTCAATGCCAACACAATTATGCGCGTAAATTTATTTATGGTAAATTTGTTCCACAGCTAATACCGTTGTTTCAAAATCAATAGGATAAATTGAAAATCTTTCTCAAGTGACAGCAACATGTAGATGTATGCATTTTGATATGTAAAGCTTAAAATTAAAAAAAATCCTGACTGATTCATAATAATGAAACGTAAAGCTTGCCATTAAAAATCTAAATCACATAAAAAGTATTGATCATAAACACGACCTTTTTCCCCTTGCAACAATTTTCCGTAACAAGTTGTGTTGGCTTGTTTATGTTTATTGTAAAGCCTGGGCACAACTGCGAAAGACTATCTATCTATTTTTATCACTTGCTACATAAATGTGTGCATTCAACATAGGCAGGAAACTAATGAGCTGCTTATCGTGGATTTATTGTTCAAAACTACCAAATAAACTAAATGATATACAAGCTCTTGGCAAGTAATAAACACTCGTAAGGTTTGACACTTGACTTTAATTTTTCTACGAAATTTACCAAAAAAGAGTACGGAGACCAAAGCATTTAGTATATTACAACTATGATATCATACTACCGAGTATATCGGTCCGTTATACTAAACATTTATATCACATAAAAATTTTTGCATTTTCTAAAATGACAAGATTATATGATAGGACAAGTTACACAAAAATATTGTGCTAGGTACAATGAGTTAGATACGTAGTTATTTGGCGATGATGGATATGTCACCCTCAAGAGTATTGAAATTGCAGATAACCAAAGTAACGTTTTGTCCTTATTAAAATCAATGTGTTTGGGGTTTGTTGAGGGTAATTTGATGTGGATAGCAAAGAAAAAAGTCAAAAGCAGTAGCAAAGTAAAGCGAATGCAAAATAGAAAAATGTCATCGCGTTCATCGACTACCTATCAAAATTGTAATAGAAAAACTGAAAATGGCCATAACAATATGTAAATAAGCACGCTAATTAAGAAAAACCGTATGTCACATGAACGTTATGGTGGGTATAATGATAGAATCTTCAACGCAACCAATGCCCAACTGTAAACTCATTATCTCAATATATTACAGGTGAGTAGGTCTCATTCCGGCCCGCAGAAGCGGTTGGAGAGTGGGGCCGATATAATTTTTTTATCACAAGTTAACTCTCCACGTCAGGTAGGGTAGTTCAAAGTGCTACCCTACCTATTTATACGGAAATTCTCAGTGTGCCCCAAAATACAACTGAAATACCAAATATACTTACAAGCTAAAACACTACAATCACATCACATCCATCCCATACTTGAACACAAGGGGCATGATTAATTATTGCGAGAAGTATATTTAAGGGCTGTATTCCTACAACATATCATCATCTCAGTGAAAAAAGCAAATCGTCAATGGATGATGAGTTTGAGTGAAATCATTTATGTTTTATTCATCATTGCGTTCATTTTTATGATGGGTTTTTAGAGTTATGAAGGTAAAAGCTACGATGAAGTGATAGATAGAGGATTTCAGATAGAACCAAATCGGTTTGTAAATAAGAAACACAACTTCCTTACTCAACTGCAACCAAAACCTGAAAAACATTAAGTGCGATGCGAAATAATGGTGCTGTATGGTTTGTTCTGGTGACCTTTATTTGATACCATTCTGAGATCTTATTAAACATCCAAACTGTTTATGTGTCTTCCACTTGTTTTGCTCTACTGAAACATAAACCTACTTTGTACACCGCGACCACTACCAGCCCCATTCTTTATTTCAGTTGATGCACTCATCGGAATGAAATTGGAAATTCATTAAATGTGGTATGTGTGGAGCTGGGAGCAGTCAAAGGTATTTTGTATGTTTGTACGCATTTTCTGTTATTCATTCTCGTCACGATCATGGTGATGTTGACGAAAACGAGAAAGGACGGTGTGTGACAAGTCGTTGCTGACATAAGGCATTCCAAACCAGAGCAACCTTATGCAAATATCCATTCCATAATAATGCAATATTGGAAGTTTGTAATAAAATGCCTGTGGAACACAAAACCACCTAGCCAAGTGTTAATTAATGAAGCGAAGGTTAGAAAATGAGTCAACAGAATTAATCAATAGTATCCTAATTCTGCGAGTCTTTATTACACAATAAAACCACTGCCCAATCGATAGTTACATTTCGTATCACTTTCCTATTCATCTGGATTGCAGCGCTTTCGATTCTAGATGACACAAAACATTAATAAATTGTGAATTTGGCATGAGTTTACATTTTTTATTTTGGATATGTGCATGGTTTGGAATCCATCGGAAATTAATGTTTCGCCATTTATGCCTTTCGCCAAAAAGAGTATCAAACAAAAAACCCAAATAGTGCATATAGTTGGAAGATGAGTAAAATGCTACTCCTTTACATTTCATGCTGGACCTGAAATGAGAGAAGAACAGAAGAGGAAAGGAGATGCTTGATGTTGATATCTTGAATGGTTTAGTCCCTTTGCATCACCATCGTCAACTATATGTTTATTGTGTTCAATATATACCATATACCCTCTCATGCCATAAACCTTTTGGGGGACTTTTAGACTAACATATCTGTTTGTGCGTCCACCCCAAAATTCTACGGCATGAAAACTGCTTACTATTGTTTATTGTTCAAGAGAGACAGTCGGGTATCCCCTTCGTTTATGTTATGATTTGGAAAACATATTTTGTAGTCTTTTAAACAAGTATTCATTAAATTTGAAATCAATTTGATAAGTATTTTTGATGGCAGAGCTCACATTTGCTCTTCGGGAGTTCTATTAGAGTCGACTGTGAAGAAAATTGGATTCATACGCCGACGTCTGAAAAAATAAATAAAATAACTTAAAGTATTGGGTTACTGTAGGAGGTATACTTGCTAATATATTGGTGAAGACATACATCGGGACGCTGGCCAGGTGCAGCACTCAACAACATCATCAAGCTGTATAACTATTCCTATTACCATTGCCCTGTTCATATTGCTGAGATAGGGATTTGCAGGTTGCACTTTCACCAAGATTTCTTCAACAGATGCTGAAAAGGGAGAGGCGTTGTGTCACGACTTTTTGACGAAAAAAGAGAAAAATACAATTTGTTTAGTGGCATTCAATATGAATTAAACTAGAAATCACAGGCAAATTAAATAGGACGGTAGCTGGGGAATTGCAATAAAAGTTTGGTGGCCTGCCGATTTCTTGTGTGAAGACTAGGAGAACCTTTGGATGTGTTGTTGAGAACCAATTCTGTATTGTAAACACATAGTGGAATTTATTATTTGCCAGCAGATATGAGCACATTGATTTTGTCATTTTCTGGAGCACAGTATGGCATTTGGTTAGGTGCACATTAGGTGCACTATGTGTTTTACACAAACCAGTGCAAATCAACACGAACCATCCTAGCTTCTATCATGTTTCAGAAGAATGTAACATCAATATACATACTGGGTAGACTGAATATGAGCTCGTTTAAAATGATAAAACCCTACTTCACAGCTTATTTTGCCAGTAGTCAAGACATGGCCTTTCATGGCAAGACAAAAGTAAAAAAATGAGTCGATAAAGTTAGTTGCATTTTTTTGAATTATTAAGTGTGACAAACAACATTCCTTCCACTAGTAAATTGTTTTTTTATTCCATTTGGATGAGATTGAGAGCCGCCCAACAATGATACAGATGAGGGAATACAGCACAGGCTCACTTTATGCTTGACATGTACTGTCAACTGAGGTTCAAGCCAAGAGTTGATCAGGCAAACAAAGAGAACTGGACTAGAAAAACACATACTGACGTGAGTGAACGAAGAAGCATATTCTAACAGAAGATATAAATCCGACTTCATAGCACACCACAAATAAATGTGCGATACTGATAAGAATGCTACATAATTAGGGGTTGCTCACCATAACACAAACCCATAAAAAAAATACTACTTCTACTTTACTGCTTTCTTGAACGATGAAGAACATTTATCCAAAGGAAAATTTGTACTCGGTCGAGCTGTAAGTACCAAAATGCAAGCTGTCCCCAATGCAAATTCACGTCCTTCATCATCATCACCGGCCGAGTGCAGTCCATCCAGTTCCTTTCACTCATTTTGGCCTTTTTATAATGACCAAGTACGAGATATGTCACGACTTCTTTCGCCAACGGCCATACTACGCTGAACACACCAGTTCTCGTCCGATCACTGAAGTTAAGCAGCGTCAGGCCCGGTTAGTACTTGGATGGGTGACCGCCTGGGAACCCCGGGTGCTGTTGGTGTTACTTTTTGCTCGTTTTTTCATGAATTTTTTTACTAACTGATGCTTCAGTAAATACTTTCTAAAAGGCAACGTTACTAAATATTTGTTGTCATTCTCATACATATATTATGTAGTTAAATAGCCTTTCAGAACTCAATAATAAAACTCCGCTCCGTAAACAAAATTTAAAATGATTTTGTAGAAATAGATTTACGTCAGGATGATCATTGATGATGAGAACGTGAGTATGCACATTGCAGACACCTTCCTCTTTGGATAAACATTTGCTCTGATGATGATGATGTTCAATCTTCTGATTACAATAACAACAAAAACTCGCTAGTATTTTGTAGTCATTCAAACTACAAACCCGTATGCAGCTTACGAAAATAAAATAATATGCTATAATTTCCTTTCCTACTCACAACCAGCATGAAACACGATGAAAATTGATATTGCTTTGCGTATTATATTGGGTGACGTTTCTCTCCCTTTCCATCAGAGCCCTAATCCCATCTACTTACGCATAATCACAAAGCAAAGCTTGCAACGAAAGGAGAAGTGAGTGAGCTGTGAGCTGACAAATGAGTTCAAGTTCTGCTTGGGCTTATGAAAACTTCCCATGCTCATTTCTCAACGCAATCAATTAAAAAGTGGCTGTCTGAACCTTCTACCTAATCTACAAATCAATGTGCTCACGGAGTACTCCTCAATGCTCTTGGTATCAAAAAGCTCATCCTTGTTCTCTTCATCCTTTCAAAGCTTTTGAAATGCAGTGCTGCTTTTGAAGCAGTACTCGTCGCTCAAGTAGAAAAGTGGTATATGGCACAAAAATGCATTCAAATATAGATTTAGCTTTGACTTGGGTTGAAATGTACTGCAATACAAGGAGATGAGGATCAGAGAGAAATTCTAATAGTTTTATCAGCGGTTGAGTTGTACATCCTTTCAATGTATTTTGTCATTTTTTCCCTGTTAGGATGGAAAAGAAACATCATAACAACTTCATTTCTCTCCTTCTCCAGTCCAGATTCTTGAAAGAGTAAGGGAATTATCAATTAGAATGGATTGGGACGTGAGAATTATTTAGTGACGTTGTTTATTGTTTAATAGTAATTAGGATGAATTTATTATCCTTCCGACTTTTATTTGTGAGCTACTGAAAGGTTGATTAGCTTTGGTTGTGTTGTTTTGAATGTGGATTTATTTGTAATTTGTGAATTTCATTACAACCAATAATCAAGGAGAGAGAATCACTGACGGACAGAAGAAGTTTAAATGAGTACGAGTGAGATTAAATTATTTAAAATTAAAGAAGCAAGTATAAATAATCACTTTCATGTTGATTTATCTCTGATTTATCGAAATAATGATGATGATGCTGGAAGTGCGTGGAGTTTGTGGTGAAAACTAATTAATTTTTTGATTTGATTTGAAGGTGAGCAAATGGAGAGAGTGCACGACCCTGTTTGACCTGAGGTGTAATTACAATACAACGAGCAATTGCGTTTGTGTCCTAAAAGTGGAAGATCATAGTATGTGATAGGTAAATTCAATGAAAACATTTTTAATTGATTTAAAGCGTGATGTTGATCATTTGTTTGTCAATAAAAATTTCAATGGTTGTAATTGCATTATTATTTCGAATTTACAGGCTCAGCCTTACAAAAATGCAATCAGCCTTGGAAATACTGACAAAGGCAGATGTATCTCAAATGCGTAGAGTACCATAATGGTGCAGGGTAGCACCAACCACAGTAACCAAGAAGTTACTCAGTACAGGAGACTTTTAAATTATGCCAAAAACATTTGCTTCAGACATAATTCAATCAGCTTCGTCGGAATTATATTATTAAATTTGATGAACAAGCTAGAATAATAATTCCAACCAAAATTATTCTCTTGACGGTTCTATAATAGTAAAGTTTCGGTTCGGATCGCCGTGATAATGAAGGACCTTTTTTAACTCCCATTAAATACTTGAAAGATTTATGTGGGGCAAGGTGGCACCCACTGTAACCAATAAATCTTTATGAAAAATTGTTAACTGGTTGCTTTTAAAATTCGATAGGTCTCTCAGATAGATTGTGTAGCCACGTGAGGAGATAAACTGTTATAACTCGTATATATATATGTTTTGTATAATATTTTGGTCTTGTCCTTTCATATATCGGAAATATTTCCAGAATTGAAAATGACAATTAAAAGCCAATATATTTTACGCAGCTTTGATCCCAATTGTAAACAAATACTAGTATAATTTAATATTAATCAAGTCATAGAGTAGTATAGGATAAATTTACATGGTGCAAGGTAGCGCCCACTGTAATGAAAAGAATGTAAGAAAATTACAAATCAATCAATTAACTTTCGATTTTGAGCATTGAAAAATTGAAAACGTTGAGCTGTCAGCTCATTTACATAATTCCTGACATTATTTCTATTGCCATTTGTTTGGTGTTGGAACTTACTGAAACGAGGAGGTTGATAGCCTTCATTTTGACCTGTTTGACCGTTTGACAGACACTCAAACAGACTTGTTAGTTGAAGGTAAAAAGGTAGACTAAAGCAATACGTACAAGTTTCCAAAAACATCATTAATTTCCACATTAAATGATCAAGTTGCGTATGAAATCGGTTTTGGTGTTTCCTATGAGAAAATTATGTACTTAATCGAGTAGCAATTACATACAGTCCACTTTTAAATGGTTTTATGTGGTCTTGATATGCCAATTGTATAAAACTACTTGAATTTTTTTTCTCAAATGTGTAGACTAACGTATTAATGTATTAACATGGTGCAAGGTAGCAACATGTAAATTGTAACCAAAACCCAATTAATTTTTGTTTTTCGAATCAATTCACATTTTACAAGTATTTTGGAGCAATGTAGTCCTCCATTTCGTTATCTAAAATTGTCATGCATGTGTATTAAAAAAGGAGGATATTGATGATGGTACGAACAAAATGTTATGTTGTTGGTTATTAAGTGGATCTTTTGTGAATAATACACATTATCAATAAATTAAATTAATAATTATTTTTCGTTTGTATTAAGTTGCAGAATGGTTACTTGAAATACGATTGGAATGTAATCAGTGGCATGTAAATACGATTTATATGATTTCGTCAGTATTGTGCAGTAGTTTGTCACTGGCTGGTGTTTTTAAAGTGCAATTATATGTTTGGAGACTGTTTCAACTGTTTTTTAGCGAAAATTTTTTAACTTCGTTGAATTTATATGATTACACTAAAAAGTTACGTAATGCGTAAGTTTTGTCATGGTTTCCTTAGCTTCTCCGCAATCCATTTTGTAAATCGGATCGAAAAAGAAATATTGTTAACTGATAATATATTTTGTATCGTTATGATATAATCGTTTGTATTTTTTGAGTTTTATTCGGAGTAAAATTTGCTATAATTAAATGGAAGTATATTAAATGATATTTAAAAGTAACAAGGTGTAGCATTACGTTTTGTAGCACCTCATCATATTAATGCGGAAGTTCAAAATGCGGAGCTCTTAGTAGGTGACAGGCAGGACATCATTTTACTACTTCTGTTTCCTTCGCATCATGTACTATTAACTAATAACTTACAACAAGAAATACTTGGCTCATTTTTAGCTAGTAGATACAGATAGATACTTGATCTGTATTTAGCACTCAAAGAGTACCACAAAAGTTAGACAGGAGTTGTATGTTTTAGTTTTGCCTGCTTGCACACTGCACTGTGGTACAGGTTCTGAAGTTTTGGGATTCTACATAAGAACAACAGCCTTAACTGCTAGTTATGTTCTGAGCAGCGGTGATGGGGAGAGAGAAAAAAGAATCGTTGTAGCACAGTAAAGCTGTCCACCAAAGGCAAAGCCAGAGCAGGGAACAGAGTAACAATTACAACCAGTTTATGATATGCTCAGGTTATCTTCGCATATATTGAGTGAATAAACAAGCATATTATGGTAGAAGATATAAACCCTGCTTTACAGCACACCCCAAATAAATGAGCGATATTGATGTGAATGCTAAGTAAGTAGAAGATGTGTTAGTACTTCCTTCGCCAACGGCCATACTACGTTGAACACACCAGTTCTCGTCCGATCACTGAAGTTAAGCAGCGTCAGGCCCGGTTAGTACTTGGATGGGTGACCGCCTGGGAACCCCGGGTGCTGTTGGTATTACTTTTTGCACTTTTTCATTCGAGATTTATTTTTTGCAACTTAGGTTTTTTTTACATACTCATGGATAAACACTTTTATTTTTGTGAATCTATAGCAGACATGAATTGAATACAATTGCTTGATCAATACAAGTACAATATAGTTGATGTGTTGAAATTGTTATTGTTGATAACTGTTGACTGTATCTGTAATAGCAAATATAAAGTGGAAGTCAACAAAACAGTACGTTAACATATATGGTAAGTGGGAAATGTTGGGTACAATGCATATGTTGTAAGAAAGTAATGCATATCATATCATTGTGCGAATATAAACTGATGATGATGATGAATGAGATGTGAGCTCAAGACAAGTGAGTAAGCTCTGTAATGTGGTCTTCAACAAATCTAATAGAGTAGTGTAAATCCTCTGATACAAGAGATTTGACGTTCATTCGGGCTCCTGGAAGTGGTTTTGTTGGATATTGAGGACTTGGACATTTGATTTTTTTGTTTCATATTTCAACGTTCCACATCAGGTAGAAAAGTCCCAAATGCAATCGTGTCCGATTACATGAGAATTCTCATCATGCCATATTTCTTGTCTGCCTGATAGAGCTTTTTTGGCAGAATTGGACATGTATTCCCACAGGATTTTGAACCCGTCACACATGTAACAAAACTCTATTGTTTTAGCAAATGGTGTCTACACAAAAGGGGCAATAAATTCCATTAGCCAATGACTAAAAAACTGGCGTGATGATGATGCAGTACATTTATACAGCTCTGTATAAATTTATTTATCAATCAATCAATCATTCCAATTCCTCCAATTTTGACCCTGTATTCTAACCATGCCCTAGATCAGTTTCTAGACCTCCTCAGATTAATAAAATACTTGGATTTGATTCTTGTGGGAGGAAAATATTTCAATATAATATAATATGTATGGATACAGTTTGGGCAAATCAGTGAAGGTTTTTTGTGATGTCAAGTTCTTGTATAAATTTAATAAATAGTCTGAAAATGTTCATAAAAATCTACGTATGTACATAAAATGAGACTTTTCATGCAGTGTTCATGTTTTTAACAAAAATATTATTTTGGTTGGGATTTTTAAAATAACTAGCTTTTCTTTATTTTTACAATGTTTAAACAGCACAATGGAGTTATTTGGCATTATAATTATTAATATTATCTTGATTCATCATTTGGCTCCTACAACAACGCTGTAATAACTTAAATTGAGAGGACTTCCTATACCATACATACATGTACATATTATACTTTAGAATTGTCTTGGAACTTGTGTCCCATTTTCGTTTGTTTTCTCACAACATAAACTAACACCAGACTTTTATACACAAAGCATTTCAGCCTAAAGTCCAAACTAAATGCTCAGAGCAGGCGATCAGAGAGTTAGAGTATCATCATCATCACTATATTTTCCGAGCATGCAAAATTACACCCAAGTTGTTGTGGTGTGCAACCTGCTTTGCTCATGACTGACAATAAAATTAAGAGTGTTGCTGTTGCGGCAAAACGAAAGCAGTATAGAATTGGGAAATAAAAGGTGTTTTTTTGCATTAAATCCAATGCAAATGGATGTTGGCAATTACGACCAAGTTAAAGAGTTATTGCTCAAAATAAATGAGCCAGAAATGAAGCTGCCACAACTACAAGGCATCATGCATTGCGCTGGAGTGATTAGCGATGGATTCACACTTGGGAAAAGTTAACAGTTCTCTTAATTCCAAAGGTTGACGGAGCCCTCAAGGCTCAATCTCCACCAACTTGCAATTGGATATCCTCTTGGATCAATCTGGAGCACTTTGTTTCGTTCTCTTCGATAACGGCATTATTTGGGACGCCAGGACAAGGTAATTACTCTGCCGCCAATTGTTTCCAGGACTCTTTTGCTCATTATACACATTCCATGGGGCAACCTGCTACCTCAATCAACTCGGGTACTTTTCTCTATTAGTATTAGTCTATATTTTATTTAGATATTATAAAAATCCTATAAAAATTATATCTATTTTTCGTTTAGGAGTCTGGGGTGAAGTGGCATTGGTCACCGAAATAAATTTTCCTGGTCTTAACAGCCTCTCAGCAAAAGAGGGACTAGCTGCTTTAGAACACGTATTCAAAGCCCGAAATACATATGCGTCGTGAATGTCGAGACTTTTGATAAGCTCTCAACATTTAATTTACAAACAGAAAGTTATGTTGACAGTAAACTTTTGGTGAAAGAGCTAGATTAGATAAAAACAATTCTTAAGCAGCGTCCTTCGAGTCTGATGCATTGAAGCCCAATAGTTTTTGGAGCACTTATGACACCTTCACTGATTTGGACGGCAAGAAATTGTTTATTCGAGTCAACTTTAGACGTATCCTCCAACGAAAACTTGGACTGGACGAGGATGATAAAATAGAGGATGAGGCGAGTATGCAGTCAATGGGAGCAGATTTCCTGATGTTTGTGGAGATCAGAAACAGCCTTCAAAACCTTTTGGTTTACCATCTCCCCCTCAATGCCAGCATTATTAGAGATTCGAGTAGCATTTCAAAACTGGCTTCCAATTTAATTGGGATGATTGATAAGTCTACTAAAATATCTACTCAAGAACTTGGGCCACCCACTTATGAAAGTGTGAACAACCTGATTTGGAGTGATTTCAAACTTCCACCTCACATCAAACCCAGTGGGAGTGGTGGTTGTTGACAAACCCAGACAGTTGGTTACAGGTGCAACTGGATTCCTTGCTTAATACATTTTAGGGATTGGTGCAATTCAATACGGGAAAAGAAATCCAAGCCATTTACTGCCTAATTCTTCCACACGTAAATCAAAATGTAAAAGAACGCCTTGGAAAGGCTCTGAAAAAAGAGGGGAATCTCTTCAGATGTGGAATGAAAAGGGTGGAATGCATTGAGGGAGGAAAAAAGCTCCAGTGTTGACGCAATATTCCACATTGCAGCCAAAGGTCAACTTTGCGGTTTACTACAGAGAAATGGATGAGGAAGAAGGGGACACTCGCAAGACTAATTTGACTGGAGTAAAAAATATACTTGAATTTTTTTGTTCCACCAAAACCAAACGTGTTTATTATGTGTCTTTAATCATAGCTGTGGCAACAACAGATTCTACTTCTGGTTCTCTCTCCAAGAGTTGGCAAAATATTGATGATTTTGATGGAGTGAGTCCATTTGTTTACCCAGTTTCACAATTTGTATATGATTTATCGTAAAGAGGCGTCCCTTGCAAAAGCTTTAGATTTCCCATCATTTCTGGGGACTCAGCAATCGGTAGGTTTTCTCCGGAACAAAATCGTTTTATGCTCCGCTACCTTTTCATGATGAGAAAAGGGAAGATGCCTTCTCTCCCATTTCCGATATTCATTTTACCAGTGGACATTTGCTCAGAGGTCAGCCTCAACATATTTTTCAACGAAGAAGCTCCACCAGATATCTACAGTGTTTGGCACAACTCGGATTTTGATTTCATTCAAGTTGCCAAACAATTTAAATGAGTCAACAGAATCACATCACGGAATATTCAGACTTTGTTGATGACATTCAAAATGAGTCAACAGAGGAAAAAAGTATGATGGCTTTATTCATAGAGTTTCACAAGGAAGAGGTTTATTTCAACCTTCACCGAAGACTCCTACAAGGATGGGTGCAGGGTGATCAAAATCATTTTAAAACCAATAAACTTTTAAAATATGAGCCGGCATTTAATCTGAGAGGGAGACCAACAATTGAATATCTTCAACAAGACATCCAATTCGCAAAAGAGGAAGGTTGGTTTGAAAAACTCAGAATAGAAAACTAAATAAATTGTTGGCTGCGTTTTTTTGTTTCTTTTGAGAAATGCACGTTTAATATTGATACAGAATGAAAGCATCTAATAAAATAGTTTATATTGAATCGATTCAATTCTTTGCTCTGCGTATTATTATCTAAAACTACATAAAATATCATCAATATTTTCTTCTTGAACTGAATAATTATTAAATTGCTCAAAGAAGTGCAATACGTATTGTAAAAGTAAGTATATGCATAAAATGACATTAAAAAATCATTCGTCTTTATATGAAGTAAACCTGTTATGAAGAATTCATTATATAATATGGATTTACAAGGGTCCTAAAAGTTTCACTTGTATCCAGATATTTTAAATTCTTGACCATGGTTCATTAAATGGAGAAAAAGACTGGAGTCTTGATTTGCATATTACTAATCAATAACTTTTGTAAGCGTGACAGCGTGAGTTTCAAAAAGAGGTTCTCTTCTCGAGTCTCAACTCTTCTTGAGTAATCCTGCTCTCCTCTTTCTTGTACATATAGCACAAAGTGTTTGTTGGCCAGCTCAATTTTTACATCTACATATGTACATATGTGTGAAGTTTTGTATGAACAAATATTCAATGCAATTTGAAGAAAAAATTAGGCATTCACAAATGTGAATAATAACCACTTAAAGATTTTTATATTTAGTATTATTTTCATTGCTTACCAGGTTAATTTATTTGGTTGTTGGAGGTGGGTTTCAGGAAGGTCATTTGCATTAAATATGGCTAAGCTATTTTCGTTACCAAAAGCAATGAAATACCTTATTCAAGCACGTGCTTGTTTCACTTCAGAAACTTTGTGCAAACCGTGAGTAATGAGCGTCTGAGTTTCTTTCTTTCTTCTGAGTAATCTTTGGTTTTGTCAGCCTGAGAGGAATATTTGAGCATGTATCTCAGCACAGCTACAAGTTTACACAGTGGTTCCTTCTATAATCACCAATTTCGGATGGCTAGACTCCAATTGTTTTGCTCAAGAAATTCCTCCACAAACTAAGCATGATGACTATGACTTTGTAATAGGTAAACATTTTGCCTCAAAATCTTTGTGTCACCACTTTATAGATCATATAATAATAATAAATACTATTGTAAATGCTTGATGAATAGAAGGAGATCTAACGGTTGTCAATAATTATTTTATCAGTGATTCTGGCATATAGTTGATAATGCAGTTTTTTATCGCATGCAGCAGTCATCAGGTTCATCAAATGCATTCAACATCAAGGTCAACTGCATCCAGTTCTATGATGCAGCTAAAGAATTGCAGCATGAGATGATGACGCTTCATTGTAAAACAGCAGGAGTACGAGCACAACAAAAAATATGATGATAGTAGCAAGTAGTAAAAGAATGTGTCTGCAAAAAAAAAACCTCCACTTGTAACTTCCTCAAATGGAGACATATTCATATTTTGCTTCTTTTTACTCTAAACAAGGACGGCGTTACAACTTGCATTATGAATATGTTTCCTTCTTTTCATTTTATTTCAGTTGTCTTTGAGCTCAGCTTAAGTAATCACAGCACAGTTGTAAGTACAGCTGCACGATTAATTTTGGAAACTATGTCTGAAACGAGCATTTTCAAAGGGAAGAAGTGTCTCGTGACGGGAGCTGGAAGAGGTAAAATTCATCGTAAAAGAGGTTAATGTCCTTCAATCTAATCATACGTATTCAATTGTTTGCAATATACTTCATATAGGAATCGGTAAGGCAATAGCTAGTGAGCTACATGCCCAAGGAGCCATCGTTTATGCTCTTTCTAAAAATCCTGAAAATTTGAAGAAGCTCAAGCAAGAACTTCCAAACTTGACTCCAATACCTGTTGACCTTGCAAACGCGGAGGAGATCAAAGAAGCAGTGGAGCCCATTGAGACACTTGACATTCTCATCAACAACGCTGGTATTTGTGAGCCTTGCAAATTCTTGGAAATAAGTGGAGAGAGCTTTGACCGAGTTTTCAATGTGAACTTGAAAGCTGCAATGATCATTAGCCAGTTAGTTGCGAAAAAGATGAAAGAGGAACTGGAGGCTCAATTCTCAACATTTCATCCCTTGTAAGTTGTGAGCATTCGAGTTTTGGTTTAAAGTAAAAATAAAAAGTAATTTACATTAAGTGTTTGATTTAACAGCAAGGTATCCGACCCATACCCATTGTAGTTACGGGAATATATGCGTGCACAAAAGCGGGATTGGATATGCTAACGAAAATGATGGCGGTGGATCTTGGTCCTCACAAAATCAGGGTGAATTCCTTAAACCCGGGTGCCGTATTGACGGATTTGTAATAATTATCCAAACAAATCAGTTGAACGGGATTTTCAGGCTGTGTTAGAAAAAATGGTTGATAGAACGCCAACTAACACAGTGATAATGCCCATGAAAGATATTGTAAATACTGCACTTTTTCTTGTTTCTGATCAAACTTCACAGCTTACTGGTCAATGTCTTGCTGTTGATGGAGGATACCTAGCACATTAATTGAAAAGATGGACTTGTGAAAAATCAAACACAAAGTTTTGCTTTGACATTTTATAGAAATAAAAATAAAATCAACAACCAAATCCTCAGCGATTGAAGTCTAGTACAATTGCAGTTTTCAAGTAGCTAATCATAAATTTATTGACTTCGGTAAAATCATGATACCATTCAGAAATCAGGTTTCGCTCATAGGGAATTTTTGACAGAGTTCACTTACGATTAGAGTTGGAGTAACAAGTTACATTTTAGCTGCATAGCTTTGCAATTCAAAATGTATGCACGTGTACGACAATTATTTGATGGCGTTGAATGTTTTGGAGGCGACATCACTCCTTTCCAGCAAGCAACTCCGTGATCGCGACGTTGATTTGCTACTCCTTCCTATAATTTCTCGTCAACATGAAGGTCCACGATGATTCTATAACAGTTATAAAAGGGCAAACACGTTTGTTCAGAAATCAAATACTTTTGACCTCCATACGATCGTGTATTCGTGTATGGACGTCACTATAGTCACTGGTGGCAATGCTTCACTTGTCCTATTTATCCACTTCGATTAATTAATTTTTATTTTCGTCACCCTCTCCTGCATTCATTATTGTTCTCATTCGTCGCCCTCTTTCCATCTAGACGTCAATGATGATTGTGTGATTGTTTTAACAGCAGCCAATCATTATTACGTAGCTGAATCTCAGTCAGCGTAGTTATAACTTTACTAAGTTTGTCTGTCCGTCCGTCCGTCCGTCCGTCTGTGTGCACTCTCCTGTCGACATACGTTGACCAATTTCCACCAAATTTGGCAAATAGGTAGTAAACCTCAAGGGCTTGGCTGGTATTGCTTTTCAGCAAAATCGGTCGAAGCGTTTGAAAGTTATGGCGCGAAAATTCAAAAATTTTCCGATTTTGCTGAAACTCAGTATTAAGAGGTTATTTGATATGCTGAATCGTTTCATTATGGTTGTAATGCTCTATGAATAGTATTTCATGCCGATTTGAGTGCGAAAATTCCAAAATATTCCCAATCATCGCCCAGAATTCCCATTCATCACCCAGAATTCCAATTCATCGCCAAGAATTCATATTCATCACACAGATTTCCCGTTCATTGCCTAGAATTCCTATTCATCACCCTGTTCAGCTACGTTTCTAGATCTGCTTACCAGCAGTTTATTCTTCTTATCCAACTAGTCACTAGAATACCTAACATAAAACTTACTTCACCCGACAACTACGGCCAACCTGCTCAAAAATATCATTCTTGCTTACGCATATGCTCCACCTTTTGCACCATGGACGACTCCAATCAAAACAAGATCCAAAAATGACGATAACAACAACAACTGGGATTCTGCTGCTGCTGGTTACAAAGAATATCAACACCAAAACCAACCAAAAGAAATTTTGTATGAAGGGAACTACTATGACGTCACAAAGTTCATTGGAAGGCACCCTGGAGGACGGGAAATAATAAGCTACTTCACCAAGGCTGGAGAGGATGCAACAGCTGCAATCCAACAATTCCATAAGAGAATGCTGCCCAAAGTTCATGGGATCATGAAGGCGTTGAAACATCGACCGGCCTCGGACATTCAAGGTACAAAATGTTTTTACTTATTATTATTCCAAATTTAAGGCATTATCGAACATGATTTAATTTGAATTTGTTTTTGCAGAGAATTATGAGGATGAAGAGACAAAGAAGAAAAACAGGGCGCTGACGGAAGACTTCACAAAGCTCTATTTGGAACTGAAAGCGGAGGGTCTTTTTGAGCCGTCTTTCTCACATGTAGCTTATCGACTGGCAGAAATGGGGGTTTATGCATTGCTCGGCTTTTATCTAATTACTCAATATACCAACGCCTGGATCAAGTTCTTCGGATGCTTGATGTTATCCACGGGAATGGGCAGAGCTGCCTGGATAATGCATGAAGCGGGTCACATTTCCCTAACTGGATCTCCAAAGGCTGATCGACTGATTCAAACGATGGTTCTGGGGAGCATGATTGGATGGAGCGGAATTTGGTGGAGGCGACATCACAACCTTCATCACGCAATGACTCAACGACTTCGTCACGATGTGGATTTAGATCTTCTTCCTCTATTTCTCGTCCACATTAAAGTTCTGGATGATCCCGTGGAAGGACCTTTGTGCTGAGGAATCAAATCCTTTTGTCCCCCCTTAGCCTCCTCGTTGCAATTTTTTATGTGCTTATCTGGGAGACAGGAAGGTACCTCCTTGAGTACAGGATTTGGTAGGAATTACTGGCAGTTGGGATTCACTATGCGGTTGCCTATCAAATTGGATTTTGGCCTTGGGTTGTGACCCACCTCGTGCTCATCGCCTATTCAGTTCTCCACTTTGGATTGTCTCATTCTCACCTTCCAGTGACAGACAAACCTACTCATTGGGTAGAATAGAATATGCACTTTTGCACACGGCAGATGTGGAACAGAGTCCTTGGTGTGACTGGTGGATGGGTTATCTAAACTACCAAATTTGTTCCCCACAATGCCTCAGTTTCGAACTAAACTGGCTGTTGAGAGGGTCAAGGCACTTGCTCAAAAGCATAGATTGCCCTACTTGATTTCTTCTTTCAAGGAGGCTCTGATCAAGATGGTGAAAAATGCATGAGATATTAGTCAAGACCTTCAAAAATTGGCCAAGCAAAAATCCTCGAGCGAATAAATGTATCAAAACTTTTTCAAACAAATATACATCATTGATAAAAATAGTATCCTGAAATAAAATTAAAGTAAAAATAATTGCGAAGCTGTCAACGTTCTCAAATCTACGGTTCTAAAAAATTGTAATTGTATTATGCGTTAAATCATTATAATTAACAAAACTGCGAACCAAAATGTACCATTTCTCCATCATCTATAATCAATGCAATTTTTATTTCATTGATGTGTATCTCCGTCTCGTCTATGAAAGTGTTTGGAGCGTCTACTTTCACCCAAGATTTGCTGTCTGGTTCGTTATTTTGGCTTCACATCAGGAATTTGTGGAAAATGTTTATAGCTGATAAAGCTTATTATCTATGAATATTTATCACGTAGCTGAAGCGGAGCATTTAGCGAAGTAATGGTGTTACTCAAACTGTGTGTCTTTCTGTCCGTCTGTTCGTGTGCCTTCTCCTGGACACATAAATTGACAGATTTGGACCAACTTTGGTATTTAGGTAGTACTATGCATGTATCGTTTTTATGTTGCTTAAGCAAATGAAATGAAATGAGTCGAGTTGTCAAGTATCAAGCTAGCATCGAGCTTACTGAACTAACAACACAATCCAATGCAATGAGAAAGAATTTTAGCTCAAGATGACATTTCGAGTCTCATTGACGAGACGCTGAAATCATCAACCGCCTTCAACGTGAAAAACTGAAGATGCTCAAAACGCTTATAATTATTATAAGCTAATTTCAGACTGTGTCATTTTAGCAGCTCAGAGTAACGTTTGTCGTGCAAGGGGTGGTGGCGTTGCTAACCTACCTTTATAAATGGGATGTCAAAACGGAGGAGCTTCCCAAAGAAATTTGTATCGAGCTCCTTTATGCAGCACGCAAATATGACATTTCTTCATTGGAGAACCTCGTGATTGACACCCTACTAGATAAACCTGGTGGTGATTGTGATAATAATAAAGGATGGTTCAGCATGAATATTGCTCTGGAGCTGTACCACTTCACCAAAAATATAGAAAGCTGTGATCTCCTCGCTGAAAAATGATGAATATTATCAAAAGGTAGGAAACTACATAGTATTTTTGAACATTGGTGATTGCACGTTTATGAAGGATCTACCTAAAATTGAAACTAACTTTGTTTTATATTTTTGTCTTGTGCAGAAATCAATGTAAGCTGGTTGACTCTACATTCTATCAGGATCTAAAGACAAGTAATCCACAACAAGCTGCGGAGGTGGAGGTTCAACTTCTCGAACTTGACAAATTAAAAGTCTGATAATAATTTATTATGTAAATACAACCAAACACTATTCATCAAAGACTATTTCGCAAATTAGTGACAAGATCCAACATTATCTTACATCTCTTCTCAAGGCCAAGTCATTTTAGCCTCATAGCCAATATATTTCTTTTTGGCTCGGATACCAGTGACAATAGTGGAGCTTTTGTTAAATGCAGTTTGTCCCAGTCTATCATCACCTTTAAATACACAAAAAAAAGAAACATTTTTATTGAATTTATTCTCATTATTATTATCATCATGTGATGATTATAATCGGAAAATAGAAGCTAGAAGCGATTCTCACCAGGCTTTAAGTGAATAGGTTCCTTCTACACATGGAGATTGGGTGGGAGGTTCGCCTCATTTCGAATCAGTACGGAGTGTGAGTGGTGATTGGGGTGCAGTAAAACCGAACCACATCCCCCACCGTCTCCATCATGTGGAGCATGGAGTTTGGAACACCGTGGTCAAACTCTGCAAACGCTTTACTCAGCAGGTCTTGAGCCGGGAGTCACTTAGCTGCTCGTTCATTAGATAACCCTCTCCTTTCCCTTTTCCTAAGTTCAGAGTCTGGCAAAGCCGGAGCACCTAGTCCTTCGCGTCTTGAGGTGGCTCGTATGCCTTTTGGAAGCGAAGGAATCTAATATAAAAAATTCAAACAAAAATATCAATCAATTATTCATCTGATGATGATGACAATATTCGTAAAAAATAATATGATGATTTAAATATTCTTTTACTTACCCTCGCACATTCATGGCAGCGACATCAAACTCAAACTTCCTCACCTGCGTCACATCCCCCATGCCCAGAGTGGCCGACATGGACTGTGCCTTCTTCAGCAGTTTTTGATCGATGAGAGGTCGGCGAGTGAAGGGGACCCCCACTCCAACTCCTTTCTGTTGCAACTCGACTTTTCACCTGAAATTAAAAAAAATACGTCATCTCATTATCAATCATGTATCATAATAATTTCAAACTGGTTTTCATTATCTACCACCATCATTCGACATTCGACATCATTTACTGTAATTAATTAAAAAGGAAAAGTGTGAACTTAAAGTACAACTTAGAAATACCTCTTTGGTTTAAGGTGGCCAAGTGACAGCTTTTCTAAGCATGATGATTATGATGATCACAATAAATAATTAAATGCTATCCAACTCGTCACAACTATCAAAATTGTAGAGACGATGAGTGTCCAACCATAGCAAACTTTAACTGGCACAAAAATTACTTTTAACTTCAGCTTTGCTTTTCATTAGCGGAGCAGAATAAAATGTTGAATGTAAACCGAAGCAACATAATATTATTCTCTTGTTGTTGACACAGTATATGATCAAGGAAAGACACTAGTCCTAGCAGATACTCTGTGCATGTGAAAAATAAGGTGATTTGAACAAAGTGCTTTCTACGAAAAAGCTTTTTAGGGGCGATAAGATACTTCAAGTGAATGCTTCATAAACGGGATAAAAGCATGATCAAGACGGCAGCTGAGTATTGCGTACATGCACATAATTTCATTTATTGACTTTTGTACTTGTTGAGTGTTCGAGAAGCACTTTGAGAGCATTTTATTTCACAATTACACTGCGGCTAATTTGACAGTGGTTAAAACCAGTGTTCGAGAGCATGCCGTCACAGGTAAATGTAATATTTGAATATGTAAACTAAAGAAAATGATATTTGACTTTAATTGATAATGCTTGTTTGGACATTCATTCTGATGAAGAACTGTTTGATTGATTTATTAGCTGAGGGTCTTGAGAACGAGGAGGAGCATCCTGTTACTGATACTGATATCGATACCCGGGAGCTTAGGATGTAGATTCAGATGATATGGATATCCCTGGAATAACAGATCAAACCACCGATAGTTCAGAAGGGGCTCATCAATTTTATCACCATGAGCAAGATCTTGAAAATGAAGCCACTCAGGACCCTGTGGATGATGATGATGGTATAAATGAATTTACACAAACCAGAGTGCACCTGCATTGTATTGTTGGCAATATTCAGTAGTAATAAGTCCACTGCACCTGCAGAATAATAACTTAGTGCCAAGTCAAAACGTCAAGAGTCAATCGAAAATCAATTGCCTATCTTTTCTAGACATGTTTGAGTATTCTGATGATTCATCCACTCATGGTGCAGGTTCCGTAGTTCAATTCAATGTTGGAGTCGAAGGAGCTCCACCAATAGCATGCTCGGGTATTAAAGATGTCGGAGTCTTTGTGAACGCTTGAAAAGTTAATGAAGGTAGTTTGAAGACTTTCATAAATAAAATTACTTTGTAAACTTTGCCTCCTATTATTAATGATTGTGATTTGTACATTTTTTATTACAGAAAAAATTTGCAATAGAAAATCTTATGATTGATTCAGCTGTCAAACCACAAGTTCGCCGAAGTCGGAGGAACCGCCGTCTCCCCAAGAATCATTAGAATATTATGCTGCACGTGTAAAGAAAGATATTGATGATTCCATATTGTGAAATTTTTATCTTGATACGTGATACAAAATGATTGTGGTGTTCTGCGAGTGAATAAGTTATTGTAACCACCTACCAATTACTGTAATAAACCCGTATGCGTTCTCTCATTGAGATAATTAAAGGCAGAAAGTAGGCAAACAACGTTATTCTTTTCTATGCAAATAAATAAAAATGTCAAAAATTATGTTTATATTACATGTGGCTGAAACGAATTTATTGATGTATTTATGAAGCTGAAAAATCATGCTGGGCTGAGTACTATTTCATGTATTCTATTGTTCTCACATCACAGCAAATCAAAAGAGTTTTTTATGGTTTTATTTCAATTTTTTACCCTTCTTTTTGCCGGTTTACTGCAGAATCTTATCGACTTTATGTCCTTAAAAGGTGTACTTAGCTCGTTTTAAAAATGTATGTATGGAATAATTACTTTACAAAATAACAGTCATTTACAATGCATGAGATTTGTTAGAGTACTTCAAGCATAAATGGAAATCAGTGCATGTTGTATAGTAATTGAGTTTTGATTTACTCATGATAAATTTTAGTGTGAAAAGGAATACATAGACTTTATTCCAGAGTTTAACTTTTTACATTTTACATAAATCACATTCAAGCTATTGTGAAACGATCACGACAAAAGTAAGTGTTATAAATAAATTCTTACCAATGACAAAAGGAACTTGCGTGTTATCTCCTCCCACCACAAACGCCTTAAACTGGGGATGAAAAATCTCTCAATTTTCAATTTAAAGTAAATGAAAATTGCTGAATTCTTTTAATGTAAACAGTTTTATAAGATAGGAAGAAATAAAGTAAAAAATGTGTCTCTAACATAATTGTGTCGATTCTTGTAATGATGATGAGCTAAATGAAACTAATTATAACAAGAAGGATTTGCGATGGATTCATCATTTGTTATGCTGATTAAGTTCAATTGGTTTTTTTAAAAAAAAATAGAATTAGATTAGGGAGAAAAACTGGGTTGGCTTGTTACATCGGAGCTCTTTTCCTTTCCTTTTATTTTGGCAAAGCTATATGTAGATAGGAAGCGGCATCCCGTTTCATGAGTATCTCAAGGTCAAGCTTTCCAACGTGAAGTATGGTTAACCAACTCAGCTGCCGAAAAAATTCAATACAGCTTAGAAATACAACCTGATCTACCTCAATCAACGGAACAAGAGAAATGAATGGATGGATCTCTGAAATCTCCTACAGCAATCCCTTTACTCTAACGCCTTGTGATGACGTGACGATGATAATTGATGATGATGATACTCGCTATGAGTTTTCCTGCCGTATAAACCTACTTAATCATTTAACTACTTATTACGTAGCATAGACTGACGTCAAATGACATGGCATGATGTTATGTAATACAGTTAATTGCAAAGACTGGCTTCGATCCATCTGTATAAAATAATTTCCCCATTAAATGAATAGGTGCTGAGTCATTTGGACGTAGTCATTGGAATGAGAATGTTGATGATGATGATGATGATTATGATGTAACGTCATCTCCCTTTACTACATTTTTCCTTTCAGGATAAGGTCCTGCTACATAAAAAGTTGTTTGCAAAAAGAAGATGAAATCAGTGACATGCTGACCTCCAAGTTCACAAATAAGTCCTCAGCTTACTCTCTGATCATGTTGAATCAAAATGTGCAGTGTGGGAAAAGTGTTGGGGTTTCTGGCAAAAAGTGCATTGTACCTGGAGCAGGACGGGGTAAAACGAGAATATAGTTTTATTTCACTGATTTTTATAAAGCTTTCAATGAAATTATTTTGTGACGGCATCTCTTTCATATCAGGAATTGGACGGGCTATTGTAGCAGAACTGCATTCCCAAGGAGCCATTTTTTACGCTGTTTCTAAAAAGCCAGAAAATTTAGAAACTCTGAAAAAAGAGTTTCCCAAAGCAATTCCGGTTTGTGTTGATCTCTCAAACTGGGAAGATTCCAAAAGTTGAGCCAATGGAAGTTGCTGACTGTCTCATCAACAACGCTGGACTGGTTGATCGTTCTCAAGTTTTATCGATTTCACAACAAAGCATTGAAAAGTAAAAAATTGTACTGGAATAATGGAGATGTATGTTTTTTAAACTTCAAATTTGAAGGCACTTCAGTGAAAATCTAAACGCTGTAGTTTTGGTAAGCCAAATCGTAGCAAGGAAGATGATTGACGAAGGAAATAGAGGCCCAGAGTTAACATGCCATCAATTGTAAGTGTCATACTAATATTTTTTCCTTTTAGTTTCTCTCACGCATGTTACAAATATGAATTTTGGGATAGTGTGCCCAACGACCCATCCCAAATTGTTGAATTTATTGTTGCACAAATGCGGCTCTGGATATGCTCACAGGGTTAATGGCGATGGAGCTTGGACCTCACAAAATTTGGTTGAATTCTGTAAATCCAGCATGTGTTATGACGGACATATTGCTGATCCAACTCTTGATTGTTTGATGGGAAGGAAAGAGACGTCCACACATTCGCTTTGAAATTATTCCAGCAGTTTGCAGCTACATAAGTTTTATTACCATGTCATGATTTTGATGACTAATAAATGTAGATGTTGTCAAACTAAACTATTATCACTAATTCATTCTTTCAAAATGAGCAAAGCCAAATAGTTACGTTTAATAATAGATTGGTATATCATATCAAAAGTTATGAATGAAAGAAAAATATGTAAGGTTGTATATAGTAATACACCTAAAATTATCCTGGTTGATGTTGACCCGGCATTGCTTTTTATGAATTAAAATGAGGTGATATTCAGTTTTAACTATTATAGACAAACCAAAAGTGAATTGCTAGTCAAAAGTTAAACTAATATTTAACAGTAAATAACGAGTAGAAAATCTAGTTTTGCCCCAATATATAAATACAAGGTGTGAATTCAATCGATTAGAAGCAATCTGACGATTTGATGAACGGAAACCTGAAAGAGAGCAATTGGAGTGAATTTTTTCAAAAAAGTTGACAGCCCCAATCCGAATTTAGGGAGGATAATGAGAATTGACAAACTTGTTGATACTCTTCAGTTGGTTTTTGTTTTCCAAATGCAATCTCGGAATGAACTCTGTTTTACAATAAGACCATGCTTGACTGAGAATGAACCTCTGCAAATGCACCAAAGAGAACAATATTGACAACAATGGTGTCCAGGAGTGCAGACGAAAAGAGAATCATGTGAGAAATGAAGATGCCCAGTCCCATTCTTATCATCACAAAACTACTCCCAATTATGAAGGTTAAAATGATGTTGAGAAGGGCAGCAATAATCACGTCTTGTTGAATTCCGTTAAAGACTCTTTCTAAAATCTGAAGCTGTCGGTATTTCATTATTTGCCTTTGAGGATACCCGCCCCATTTCCCAAAATTCTGCATGTGAATTTTAAAGCATTAGGCTGATGTGGTGAACTATATACGAGGTTTGAAAGAAAATCAATTCCACTATTTGAAATGCAGACGCCACGACGCCTGAACCAATTATGGATTCCACTAAGGTATATTAATGATGTTAAGCTCCAATCATCAACTTTTCCTGTGGAACACTCTTCCAGAATTCTCCAAGCGAAGAGAGCACTAGTACAAGGATTCGTCCAACGTTAATGAGTAATTGAAGCCACTATAGCTGGAGCAGCACGGAGACCACAAATCTGGCAAAAGTATATAATCAATTTCTCACGCTTGGATACCAACGGCATAGTATCTCCCTGCCCATTGCGCTTGTCCAACTGGATCGTGGAGTTGAAGAGAGTAACAACAGCTTGATTATATTTCAAGAAGGCGGCGTTCATTATGATGAAATCGGTGAGGCCTGTGTCGCGTAATTAACTTTCCACAAGTGTAATAAGTTGTTCCTTTTTTCTTTTCAGGAATAGCTGCACACACAAGACTAATTAGAATCCAGATGAAATTCCAAACTATACCATTGCCAATGTAGGCTTTTTTGACTGCAAGGAGCAAGTTTAGGAGCACCCAAACGATCCCTTTTCAAAGTGAAAGGGCAAGTAGCTATCCAAGGATTCAGCTTTGAGTTGAGATTAAATAATTGGAGAAAGTTGTCAAAAAACAGCATTTTTAAAGGATGTGTACAACAATCGAAAAAGGTTTTTATTTTTGTGTATATTGTGGATTTGAGTCACAACTTTCTTTTAGGAATAATATAACGCATGCATGCCAAACAGAAGACTGAAAACAGAAGAAGTGATTTCAGAAGTTATCTCATTTCTTTTGAAACATTTTATGTCTGGTCACAGGGACTATCACAGTTTTAAAACTGTCACAATTTAAATTCAAAATTCGATTTAAACCTACACGGGATCACGAGATTCATTTTTCTCACATTTATCCACATTCAAATAAGTTTTAGCATTTATAATAAGCCCAAGTATAATTGGTTACATTTTTAGAAATGAATTGCTAAATTTATTCCACATGGAAATTGATGAAGCATGTAATAAAAAAAATGAACATATTCTGATGAAATTAAGAAGACATAGGAGATACTGGTGGTGCAGGTGTAATCATCTCTACTTTAGGTGGCTGCGGTTTATACTCTAGCTGCATGCACGAGGAGGTCAATTGGCATGAGACATGTCGTCAATTGCAGGCATAGTTTCATCTTTACCTTCATCAAAAGACACAAAAAGGGTGCAATTAAATTAAAATGGAAAAGTAATTTTGAAAATGAAAACTAAAACAAGTGCATCACATTATCTCAAATGTACAAACATAATATTTACATATATTTATTTCCACTCACCCGTAACGGCTAAACTTTGCTATTCCTCATTGACAGAGTGCAATACTGTTGGAACAATGTCCATTAGTTCCCCCCTCAGGTGGTGGCGTTTTCTCAGGGACATCACTGATCTGCTCCATGACTGTTTTTTGAGTTGGCATTTGATTTTTTTTGGTATGTTCCCAGCAGATAATGATCCTCCAGTGGAGGCAGTTGATGATGTTGGTAAACTGGTGGTGTTGGTGGTACGACCACAGATGACAGACATAAAATCGTTGATTGTTGAGATTTCCCTCGTGCTTGAATCTAAAATTGTTAATAAAAATCTACATCAATTACGTCATTACGTATCATTAATCTTATCCAAAGTAATCAACGGTTAAATAAAAAGACGCTCATTTTAAAGTAGTGACCGTGTCAACTCACGTATTCTCGCCGTTCCCCCGAGATTAATTAGGAGCCCGTTCTGTCTTTCCTGCCTGAAACCATGCCATCGAAATATAATTAGCTAGTGACTGCGATCGCAATGAGAGACGATGTCTCCTCCTCCTAAAATGTTAAGTTATTAATCAAAATTATATATTGCTGCGTTGAAAATATCTTGAAGAAACAAATCATATCAATCTAATATTTTAAGGGTTAAAAGGAGTAAACCAACCAACTAGTATCAAATTGGACATGATATTATGATGATCTTGCAAAATGTCCAGTAGGACCCATTTCTGGATTCCGCGTTTCAAAACACGAGGTCAGGTCATGGTCCCTCTCTAGCTGAGAGAATATGATAATGAGGGGTAGGTTATTTGGAATGGCTGCACTATTTCCCACTCCATACCTAAATACGATAATAAATATAACATTGATCAACGATTTAAATTTGTTTATTCGACACAGCAATAACATTATACAAAGTAATACCAGCGTTGGTTTATGTTATTAACAGTGCGGGTTTTTTCATTTAGAATCTCCCTTGAACATTTTACTCAATCAGAGAGTGAGAGAAGAGAGGGAGTTTGAATTATCATTTCTCTTGGATTGGTTAGATTCTAATTTTTTAAAAATATTTATTTATACCTCTGAGATGAGACGTTGCATCTATTTTCTCCTCCATTTGAAGTGGATTCGCTAACTGACCTCTTCTGATGAACATGTTATCTTTTCCCTTTGATACACAGCAACACCATAAAATGTCTATTGTTGAATTTGAATGAAACAACAATTACAAAAGGAAAAAAGTGAGCATTTAAGAAGACTCTGTTCACATGGTTTCAAAATTTAATTGCTACCTATCCCACCTTTGTTTTTACAGCATATAAAAAACTAATTATTATTCAATTCAGATCACAAGTCTACTCCTAGTATATTCACATCCTCCTAGTATAGTATAGTAGCACATAAGCTGCGTTCAAACCAAAATAACCCACTTATGGAAACTGGGAAATCAAACATCGCGCAAGATCCTCTCTGCCCCAAATCCTTTGTTTCGGCTTATGTGAGCCTTGTCGACAGACGAGTAAATATATACAAGCTGTGTGTGTTGCAACCAGTAACATATAGTTGTGTGATGTTGATGTGAATGCTGACCAAGTACGAGATATGTTACTACTCCTTTCGCCAACGGCCATACTACGCTGAACACACCAGTTCTCGTCCGATCACTGAAGTTAAGCAGCGTCAGGCCCGGTTAGTACTTGGATGGGTGACCGCCTGGGAACCCCGGGTGCTGTTGGTATTACTTTTTTGCACTTTTGTCATTCGAAATTTATTTTTTGTAACTAATTTCAATTACTTGAAGTGGTAAAACTTTTTCATTCTGTAGTCAAATGACAATATTTAGAAAACCCTGATGATATTGATGATGAGCATGAATGATAAGGATATAGGATGGTCAAGTTGCCTTGACTTTTATTTGAGCTGGTTAATTATTATCATTTGTTAAGATTCATACAAAAAATAACACATTTGATTTATTCATTTTTAACCTTATTTGCTTACTTAAAAATCATCATAATTCTTTATCTAATTATCATAAAATTGGCATCAGTCTTAATTACGCAAGTTTTAACACTTTGTACTGTAGCCAACAACGGACAGAAAAACCACCTACATACAAACAACATCACTTTGCTATCAATTATTAGCATCAATCAATCGGAGTTATCAGTAATTCGACTTGCAGCCTTGCAGAAGTTCAATATGTAATTTTAATTCCAACCATTTTATTTGTAATTTCTAATAAAATTCCTTTCATCATTACTGTTAAAAATATAACAAAAACGAATGAAACTCTAGTACTTGTATATCCATTTTCCGAAAGAAATCTGCATGTTTCTGCACAGCATTAGGATTAAACGGTAACTTTGTAACCCTATCTATAAAAAACCCAATCCAATGTTGTGAAACAATATAGCATTGGCCTTGTTTTCTCATAAAATATAAATTTACAAATGTTTTTTGTTTAAATAATCTGTGACATGTAATTTTTACATCAGTTTCAAAGGACGTTATCTGCAATTTTTACACGAAAAACTGCAAGTAACATGTCTACATTTCATAAAAACACCTACTTTATTTGTAGCACAAAAACGAGAAATAAAAATTTGCATAAAATATTCTAGTTGAAAGCCAAGGCTCGAAACAATTCCATTACTTCACCATCTCGTTTGATTTTGGCACGGAATCCCTCGCGTGTGTAAATAAATTGTTGTCTTCCTTTGATTTCCAAAGTCTGTAGCTTGCGGAGGACCTCCCAAATGTTGGAGTAATATATTGAAGATTCGAATCCCTTCAATGGGAGAAGAACTGGAGGGGAAGTCATTCCTGGAAGAAAATCGCTTCCGCTTACACATTCCCCCGTGAAAGTGGCATAGCTCTCCAAAACAATGCGTTTGAGATCCACACATGGCAAAAGAAAGTCCAGGGATTTAAGCTGATGGTTTCCCACGTTGAAACACAACTTTTGTAAGTTGGGAAGCTCAAGTCTGGAATCCGGAAACTCCTTTCCAATATAATAATCAAGGAGGAGCTCCGTCAGAGTTTCGTCAAAGTGGGAGACCGCCTCAAAAATATCATGTAACTTAACACCACTGTTACTGTGTTTGGCATCCACCTTCAAGATTTTTAGAGGAGCGGTGAGAGTCCACACATTATGAAGGTCAGTTGAGGTAACCAAAACCACGTTAAGTTGCTCCAGACATCTCATTTCCAGGTGTGGATGGAGCGTCTCGGAATTTAGTTTCTGGATGCTTGCATACATGACGGGTCCTCCATAAGGTAACAAGCCTGCCACGTTCGTGCTCAACTTAACCAAGTTTCTCAAGTTGGTGATTGGTCCGTGTGGCATCCTAAAGCAGTGTTTTGCTGCTCCAGCCACCAAAATTGACGCCGTTTTCAGGTTGGGCAAGAAATACAGGCACCGGCGAATAAGCTTCTGTTGCCCTAATCCTTTATGGGACAGGGAGAGTTCCAAGTGCCAGATATCTGAGCCAAATTTGGTTATCAGACTTACAAATGTTTCCCGCTCTTGTGAAACATTTTGATGATTAAACTGATGATTTTCCTTGTAGCTCAGGTATCTGCTCATTTTGAAAGGGTTGCTGTTGGTACGGCTGTAGTCCTTCATAATTAATTGATTCATTTTCTCATAGTCCGCGTTCGTGAATTTATGGAGTAGTTCCCGATGTGGAAGTTCCAGATGCGAAGAGCTGGACGGAATTCCAATGTCAAAATGGGCAACATGATTCTGAAGATGATGGTCAACCCCATTTCTCCACCGGGTGCAAGCTAGCCGACAGTGAAGACCTTCCTCTGACTTTAGATACGGAGAAATATGTGGATAAATCTGTGGAAAAAATACATAAACAAATTTATCACGCTTTCCTCCAGTCTTTACCAGATAAGAATAGAGGTAAAATGATGATTGTATTTCTTCATACCACTTCCATAATAAAGGCCGCCTTTTGGCTATGCAACAAGTCACTCCAGTCTTGGGTGGCCGTCGCAATGCTTATCAAGTCCTTTGCAGGC
Source organism: Orchesella flavescens (assembly GCA_964034955.1). Classification (NCBI taxonomy): domain Eukaryota; kingdom Metazoa; phylum Arthropoda; class Collembola; order Entomobryomorpha; family Orchesellidae; genus Orchesella; species Orchesella flavescens. The sequence goes on along the minus strand of OZ035953.1, from coordinate 9,917,082 downwards.
TTCACATGACGGAAAACTGCTTCCCACACCTAAAAAATGACAATTTGTAGATAAATTAGGTTTTGCTCATGTTCTTTAATGATTCACAGATGCACAAATAAACGTGTGTTCACATGGAATTTATACCTCAAAAGGCAGCACTTCTGCCACAAGTTTTGGAGGAGAAAGAGTTGGTGGTCGGGGTATTAAATCCATTGTCAAATTTGATTGCCACTTGTTGACTAGTTGTCAACCCCAAACGAAAATGGTTCGCTGTGCTACTATCGCATTTGAAATCAATTTGTCAGTTTGATATTTACAGTTTTGAACATAAAATACTATAAACTGAACTCAAACTTTATTTCTTGAGATGTTACAAAAATCTTAATCTCTTCCTAAACCAAGGTCACAATCACTTGTTCCGCTAACCACAAATAGGTTGGTGCACCTGTGTCTTCAAGGAAGAGTAAGAAAGAGCTCTGGAAGCACAAGTGAATTACAGCAGCTCGACTGTCACTACGATGCGATACTTTACTTTGGTTCAGGTTGTGTGTGTGGCAGTAGGAGACAGGCACGTAAAAAGTCGATACACAATTTATATCCCGAAGTACACATTTACTGTTCACTTCTTCCTTTCCTTGTTTCTTCTTGTACATCTATGTCATATATGAACACATTTGCATGAGTTCAATATAGCATTCGGTTAGATACATAATTTTTGGTAGATTTGTATTCCCAAATCCTATTCAAATGACAGAAAAACAAGCGTTGCTGATGGTAATAACAAAAGCAGCATCCAAGTAGATTGAAGATGGAATGTCATTGTGCTCATCATCAATCAATGTACCGTTTCTTCTCATGTCTTGCTTCACTCATCTCTTGTAAGCATTTACACCTAGAAAAATTGGACACATGAAAAATGAAATGGAAAATAACCACAGAAATGCATATGTTAATGGGAATGATAAATGAAAAAACACGAACCTTTAGGTATGATAGGTACCTTCAATAAACTTCAATGCAGATAATAATGCTACACATATTGTAAATACCATCCGTGTCTGTAGATCACAGGTAAGTAGAATCACGTTCATGCAGGGCCATGGAAGCGGTTTCATTAGACTAAATTAGAGGCCGATTAGTTTTTTTAATAGCCTGTCCCCAGCCTTGTTTTTATTTGTTTTACTGCGATGACATTTACTAATGCAAACTGATGATACCCAATATAATATAAGCGTCTCAAAATTTAATACGAACTCCATTGCATTGTAAGGAAAACAATAGTAAAAATGGAAACAATAAAATGGACTAAAGAATGCTACTGTATTCGACGAAAACATGAATTATAACCTACATAATATTTTACTAGCAATGCATACCCTCATTTAATACACAAGATTGAAATAAATCGTATAGTCTCAATGACCTCACAAAGCTACAACTTGTAGGAGATCGCTGCTTTAAATTAGATTCCGGGTTAATTTTCCGTCCATTGGGTAAGCTAGATATTAGTCTTAACTCATCAAATCTAAAGGATTTGGATTACATAATTGCTTCAAGAGGTTTTTCAAGCTTGAAAACAGGGAGAACTGGAGAAGTCTATCCAATAAAATATGAAACTCCATTTATTTCTAACAATTAGAATGAGCACCCGTCTCCAACCCCGACATCTTGTTGGACTCGGTGATTCTGGTCTCCCAACCTACGACTTGCAGCCAAGATTGGAATGGGAAATCCAAACTCAGCTTTGTCAAAGGGAAGGGAAAGTGCTTCCACCTCCACCTGGCTTAGTGCCAATAACATGCACCCAATATGTGGCTGAATCTCTACCAACGACAGACTACGCAATCATCCAAACGGTAACTGATCAAGGGCCAGTGACGCTGACTGAGCTCCGCCCAGTAACGTGGAAGGAGCTCCCCCCGATTCAGCAATATGTTTCAGGCCAAACACCACTTTCGGCTGTATCAAAGCCACCTGCACATTGGCCATCACTTGCTTATCGATATGCCGTACTTGGAAAGGTTAATCCCTGGAATCCACAGGCATGCTTCCAAACCAGAACTTGATACATTTGGAGAACCAAGCCACTAATCCAATCCTATCTTCATCAAAGCATCCTTGAGAAATAAAATGTGGTACACATTATGAATGAAAAACTGGTAAAATAACAAAATAGAGAAGCGTCTTCCAAAACTGCGTAAGCTACTTTTTTTTCATTTTAAGGTAATTATTATTTTTTTTGAAAACATTAACCACCTCAAGTGGAAATCATAACTGTAAGAAAAAAAGCAGCAACATGCATACTTTCACATCACAGCAAACCAACGCAACGGAAAGGGATCCTCCCTACTGTACTGCAACCAAAAAGCCTTTAGGATAGAAAAAAGTGTTATGTAAGAAGTAGTGGTATGGTATGGTTTGCTTGGCGTGGTGACCTTGATTTGGGTCCTTTCCAAGAAAATCCTATTGTGCAGCCAAACTGGCTAGCTGGTCACCACTTCCACTTTGATTCTCATTCCATACCATTTCCATTACCCAAAAAGCTCTAGGTTCCAGCAACTCCAACGCTTGATACATATGCATCCTTTTTTAGGTGGTGGTAATAAGTAGTAGTAGATCCATCATGCTCCACATATGCCTTTCTCTTGTTTTTGCTCTACTGAAACATATACTTACTTTATCCACACCAGGACTACTACTACTACCAACCCTATTCTGGACTGGATTGGAGTTGATGCACGCATCAGAATGAAATCGGAAGTGCATTAAAAATAGTATATGGAACTGGGAGCAATAGCAGGGATTTTCTATGTACGCCTTTTCCATGCATATACTTTCCCTCATGATCATCATCAGCTTGATGATAAAGAAAAAAGGATGGTAGTCTGGTATGATATTGAGTGCGGTACTATGTTGCTGACAGAAGGTACACCGCACCATACATTCTATTCAATAATATTACGTTGGGAGAGCTGAGATCAAATAAAATGCCTATGTATTGCCCCCACAACTTCTTTATCATTTTTTCATGAGAGAACAAAACCAGCTAATGTAATGCAGCAGGTAAGAAAATGAGCACACAAAAATACTTGGTTATATCAAAATCCTATGCGTCTTTATTACGCAATAAACCCACCACACCACCAGAGATTTCCATATTCATCCGGTTTACAACGCTCCCGATTCTAACTCATCGCATCGTCAGACAAAAACGCTAAAAATGGGTGAATTAGGCATGAGCTCACTTGTTTTATTTATTTCGGTTTTGGCTTGGTTTGGTAGTCATAAAAAGTGTGATTTTTCGCCATTTCCGTCTTTCTCTCATAGATATTCTTTTTTATGTGTTTCGTTTCTTCTATTTCTGGACCAACTTCCTGGCTATGGCACAAGTAAGAGCGCAGCCAGTTTTATGCCATTTGATCTTACTCTCGTGGATTTTGGATGAGGAGCATAAGACAAATACAAAGTAGTAATAAAGAGAAAACCCAAATGGTACATAAAGTCTGAGTGAAAAACTAGTCTGGTTTTTTCTCTTCTGGCTGGAGTAGAGGAGAAGAGCGAGAGAAAAGGAAGAGGAGAAGCGGCTGCCTGATATTATTGATATCTTGAATGGTTCTGTCGTTTTGTATCACCATCGTCAACCATGTAGGTATATATGTATATGTGTGTGTGTAGTGCATACCATATAAATTACCATGCCATAGATATTTTGGGATACTTACATAAACAAACTTATTTGTCTGTCCGTCCCCAAAATCTACAACATAAATACAGTTAACCATTTGCAACAAACTCATGAAACGTCATCACGTATTCCCGATGTTCCGACGAAAAGTTGAATTTCTAATTTTTTTTACCTGAAAATAATTTACCAAAGCAAAAATATTTTTATAATTAAAGAAAAATTAAAAGTACGAAGTTCCGCTCCTTTGCTCCATCCCGTTCGTCCCTAAATTATTTTTGAGTGCAGCTCATCCAGCACACAATTCTCATCCCAATAAAGCCCATTCACATCGTCACATCTTACATTTTGCATCTCTCTCTCGCTCTCTCTCCGAAGCAAAAGGTACATAGAGAGCTCGACGACATCGTCTCTAGCTTGGTTTCAGCTGCTGCTTCTACTTTGCTCCATCCTTTCTGGTGGTGGTGAGCTGTTGTGTTGTAGTATTCTCAACTCCTCATTCCCTAACTTCAGTTGTAAATACACACGGTTCATCATCACATCACATCAGCCATCTGCTCTCTTCATAATCTCCATACATACTACTTGCTTTTCGGTTGTTCGTTGAAACTCTCAACAACCAAAGCAAAGGAACCCAACTCTCAATTTCTTTTTCCCATTTTTTGGTTGTTGGATGATGTGAACTTGAGTTGTGTATAGTATTCTGTGAGTAATTCAACACCGCCTTCCTTCTTTCCTTGTTGACATTTTAAGCAATTCCAATCCCATTCAAAACTTTTTTTGTGTGATTTTTTTATCATCAACTTCAAAAGGTCTCTCTCTCCGTTTGAAACGAATACATCGAATCTCATCTCATTCATCTTCAAACAGAACTCTTCCTTGTGTCCTGTTTATTTTTGTAGTTGTGCCATAAATAAAGAGTTTAACAATTTAAAAATAATTGTTTATAATTATTACAACGAATTTTAATTGTGTTCCTAGTCAACCAACTAAAAAGGACGGTGTTTTATTCCCTACTATAGAACTCAAGCCAAGAATTATATTACTCTAGTCAACTTACAAACAAATTTAAGTTTTAGTGTTAAAGCAACGAAAAAAATTATGTTGGACTAAATCTGTTACGTATTACTGCCAAGTGTTTGAGACGCTGTTAGTTACACAAAAAGCACAACCAGACACCAACATCCTCAGGTAAAAAAACATTATCTAACAAACAATTAAACGTTACTTATTTTAAAGAAATTATCTACTCACGGAAAGAACACCAGAGAATAATATTGTTTTGTTGGGTGTGTTCCTGTTATTTAACATTGATTAATTAGCGTTTGTGTGAGCTATCTGGATGTAATCTCGAATAAGAAAGAAATAGTGCGTTTATGAGTCAGAGTTGAGAGCAATAAATAAATTAATTGTAAGTGGGCACAAGGCAGGCAAAGTAGAATAGAATTCCTTTGGGGGAAACGTAGAATATATTTTTTTCTATTTGTGTTTACAATTTACTTGCTGCGCAGCGTTGCATTAGGTTGGTGGTGTGGTATCAAACCGTGGCATATCATATCCTTTACGATGAGTGATATGATATTGATACTAAGAAAAATGAAAAAGAAATCCTGTCAGATTTCTCTTTTTTATGAATGAGCAGCGCAGCAGCATTCTCAACTTTACCATTTGAGTTGTTGAGTCACAGAGTTGGCTTTGGCATTTAGATTGGGTTACTTTGGCTCGGCGTTCACCAACATTGCATGTGATATGATGTGATCCTTGCTAATGACCAAGACCAATGTATCATAATATAAATATCATCATGTGCTTTTGAGTCGTTGGCATTGTCTGCTGCCTCTAATCTTATTTTTTACTCACACACACACACATGTGCACAATCTATCTCTTTTCTTGAAGAACATGCACTCTTGTCATCATATCATGTTTTTACCATGACGTAAGTTACCTGAAGGCTTCAAGAGTAGAATAACAATTGCAATATTTACTCATGCATTTTTTTTCTTTCCTTGAATTTTTCAAGTGAAATCATCATCATTCAAGAGTTAGTCACTCTAATGCAATGAGCATGAGCTCATATCAAAAAGTGTGCAAATTAAAAGGACAAAAATGGAAGTAGGAGTAAAACTCAATCATCATCGTTATTATTAAGTATTAAATATGGTTCTGATTGTGAGGTCCTTTTCATTGACAAGTAGGAGTGGAAGTTTTTGTAGTTGTTAATTTAGTTTGAATTGTGTTTGTCGGCGGCGGTGGTGGTGGTCTCTGCAAAAAAAGAAGTGAGTTAGATTGGATTATTGGAATTGAGTGGGAGGCAGGAGGAGGTTTATCAGACAAGCCTACTTATTTTCATTTTAGTTTCATTCAACATGCTCCTCATCATCATCATCATCATCATTATTGGGATTAGGGAGAAGAGTCATTTCTTCAATTGGGACTAATGATCCATATCCATCCACTTTATCTATTATTCTCCAGTCAGACCAAACCAGACGAGTAGCGTAGCTTCGCAATGCAATATAACTTTATAAGTAGTAATAGTAGTAGCAGACAGTTTGGGTTTGGCTGTGTTTTGTTGTGATGATGATTCACTTTTGAACAAGGATATTTTTATCAATGACATGCATGCTCAGTCCTAATAAAACTCATTGGAATCATAATCATTTCGTCATCCTCATGTCATGTAAAAACTCACAACCAAAACCAAACCAGAGAGACAAAGTAAATTGTTATTTTGGTTGTCATTGGATACTAGATATTTTAACCATTGATGATAATAAAATGATTAGATGAGAAGATGGTTATGTGATGTGAAGGGGTAGAAATAACAATGGATCGATAAAAAAAAGTTCTGATGATGATGATGATGATGATGATGATCTACTCTAATCTAATCCAAGTGTGTATGCTAAAGTTTATTCTATCTCTGCAGAGCCGAGAGAGGGTGTGTTGTTTTATGTAAACTGTGATGTTGAACGTTGAGTTGACAACTGTCATTTGTTTTTTACCCCAACCAGAAAGAAGCGAAGCTAATGAGCAGCCAGTTCATACTGTAGTTCCGGCTTTTTGGATCAATAGCCAAACATCCTCATTTGATTGTGATGCCAGCTTAAATTAAGGAATCATCAGTGAAGAATTGAAACCAAGGAAATTGTTTGGAGTCAAATTAGTTCTCACTTGGAATGCCTGTGAACACGATGGGTAAAAAAATTAACACATTTTCAAAATATTTTTTTATCTGCTCAAATTTATTACGTAGCTGAAACTCAGTCAGCCTAGTCATAACTTTACTATGTTGGCCATCCGTCTGTCTGTTGGCACTTTCCTGTTGACATAAGTTGACCCATTTCCCCCGTATTTTGCACATAGGTAGTAAACCTAAAGAGGTTGCCTGGCATTGCTTATCAGCCAAATCGGTCAAAGCGTTTGAGAGTTATGGTGGAAAAAATTCACCAATTTGGCAGAAATTTCGTAGTTGGAGGCTGTTTGATGTGATGAATCGATTCCTTATGGTAGTAATACTCTACGAGTAGTATTTCATGGTTTTAAATATTTCTGAGCCCGAAATTTCTATCATTGCCAAGTATTCCTATTCTCCCGTTTATGCCGTTTAGCCACGTTTCTAGGCCTGCTTATAAGCAGTTTATTTAGTGAGATTTTTTTTAAATGTTTTATTTTGTATTGCAGAGGAACAAATAGTTATGACGCCCAAGGCGAAAACGGATAAGTCCACCACAATCGCAATAGAACGGCGGCGAGTGGAGCTGAGCGACGCGAGTGAGAACCGCAAGATCCACGTTGCTGGTGGAGACCACACGGGGATCATTATCAACAAGCAGATTGGGAATGGTTCTTCTGAAGTGGATCATGGGATCGATGACTCTCCACCGCATCAGTTGTCCCTAGAATTCAAAGTGTTTTTGGTGAATACTACCACCCAAAAACATACTTTGGAGAGTCGACAGCTTCGGTTCTGGTTCAAGGACGAGTTTCCTCATGCCGAGAGAGCCAAGTACTCTCAGGAATTTTTCAAAGAGCTGGTCAGCCCTCTGGAGTTTCCGAGAGATTACGTAGGATTTATAACCAAAATTTTAAAGCTGATGCAAGTTCGTTATGTCGGGATGAGGAAGATTGAGATTGAGTTGAGGCAGTTGGAGGAAACGGATAGGCCACCGGAGAGACCTAGTAAGAAAAATATATAGGAAAAATATATAAACCATTTTTATAAATAAATATAAATATTTTTAATCATTGTAAAAAACATGATAATAGCCAATCGAGGTGCAATTCTCATTGAGTTAGATAGACTTTTTCTGAAAAAAGCCATGACCTCCTCGAGCAAAACGACCACTACCTCCAAAACCGTTTCTAAAGGTTCTTGTTTATTTTTCTTTTCAAAAACAGTTGGTGTGACAAAAAATAATTAACTTGCGTGTGGTCTGGTTCTGTTTTTGACATACTTTTTATTATCCACATTAGTCCCTTGTCCTATTAATTTTGATAAAAACTAATTTGTGATCTGATGTTTGGGGTGGTTTGTGCTCTCAAAAAAATGAAAAAGAAACAGTTTTGTTGTTAGTTTTAAAAATCTGTAATAAAAATTTACTCACTAAAATTATATCATTTTTAGTGTCAACGGAACCGGGTCTGGCTGGAGAGCGGACGGAAGTGACGGAAAGGAAATTATTGGAGATGATCGAGTGCGCCTATCCAAATCCAATGTCGCTCCAGGAAATTGCCAAGTAATTTCCTCTCTTGAAATTAATTAACAAAATGGAATCTGAATAGAATCATAAATCTTCTAACTGTTTTTTCTCTTTCCAGACAAACCTGTAGCTCCGAAGAGGAAGTGCGTCACCACGTGTCCAACCTCCAATCCAAGGGCTTGATAAAAGCCCTTGACAAAGAAAACACCTCCTTCACCCGCGTTGTCCTCAACGAAACGAACATCCGGATTGTGAAGCAAATGCCGAAAATAGTAAAAGCAAAGCAACCCTCCATTGCCATTATCACCGCTCACTACTGTGAAAAGCTGGCTGTGGACGCCATGATTGAGAATCAGGAGACGTTTGTGCGCTACACAACCGTCGGAGAATCCAACGTTTATACCCTAGGAAACATGGGAAGCCACAGGGTAGTGTCCACCAAGCTGCCCTCCGTGGGACACACTCGGGAAGCCATGATCGCCGCCGGAAACACGACCACCCGTCTCCTCGGCACCTTCCAAAAGGTTGATTACGTCTTTCTGATCGGCGTCGGTGGAGGAGTTCCCCACTTCACGGATTATAACAAGCACGTGCGGCTCGGGGATGTGGTGGTGTCATCTCCCACCGACAGCCAAAAGTTTGTCTACCTATACTGCGACAAAGCGGTGGAGAACGCGACGGGAGGGATTGAGTTTGAAACGAGAGGGTGGATCCCATCCTCCCTCGTTCTTCAAAATATTGCCCACGAGCTCCAACATGAGGGGGAGGAAGAGTGGGCAAATGCGGCGGAGGAAGGGATGGCCATCCTCTCAGAACAGGATTGTGACTTTGCTCGCCCTCCCGCTACTTCAGATAAACTGTATATGGCTATAGGGGAAAAGGACGTTATTGAAGTGGCCCATCCTGCCGCTCCTTCCCCACAACAACCAAAGAGGAGGATGGAGAGTAGGGTTCATTTGGGACCGGTGGCGAGTGGAAGGATGGTTGCGAGAGATGACCACATCCGGCAAGAGTTGGCGGCGAGGTTGGGCATCCTGGCGTATGACTCTGAGTACGATTCCGTGCTCGAGAGTATCATAGGAAACCGGAGGGATTGCTTTGTGGTTATTAGAGGGGTGGCGGACTACAAGGATGGGACGAGGAGAAAGGATTGGCAGCCACATGCAGCATTACTTGCAGCAGCTTTTGCAAAAGCGATTGTGACCAGGATGGACCCACCTACGGATGATTAAGAGGACCAGACCACACAATTTTACACTGTCATCGTCATCATGATGATCACCACACACTTCACAACATTTTTAACTGGGAGAAGAAAAATCTCTAGTCCTACTGCTTCATCCCATCTCCTCATCCTCATCATTCTACATTGTCAAGAGAAACCTGAAAAAGAAAAGAGAATTTTAACACAAAAAATGTATAATCTCTATTTAAAAAGAATATTATATGAAATACATATATTCACTATTTTATCGACAAAAATATTTTAGAGAATAATATCTCCTTGACCACTACTACTCCACTCCCCCCTCCACATGATGATCCTCCTTGATCCATAACATAACCTTAATTCTTTCCTTACGTGTCTCTATTCAACAATTACAGCAACTATTACTCTCAGCAATTTTGCTTCAATCAACAAATCAAGTTCAAAATGTAGAACGAGCGGAAAAAACTACACAAGAATAATAGAATGAAAGTCATCTCTCCTATCACCTTCAACAATTCAACAAACCCTTCCTTTCCTCCGAATGTTAAATAGCATTTAATTAATTTTAGTTAGTTAGTTGTTATGCTAACTAGAATCTATATGAAATATATATATATATTAAAATTACATATTATATTATATTATCAGATCAGAAAATGAAATGAGATGTAATGTGTACCTTGCAGACAAAAAAATATGAAACATTTTTCAAAAAAATATTTAATGACTACAATATACTACACTACAAAATATACTCAGCAACAAATTAAATTAATTAGTTAATCAATTTTTATTTTTTATTATGTCCTGTTTTTGTACTACGTTTTTTGCAATTTTTGTATCACTTACGATCTGTTTTGAATCTCTTTTTTTGTTTAACTTGTATTTGTAGCAAAGCCGCTTCTCTCTCACAGAAAAGGAATATCTGTCAATGTCAATGTAGCTGAGCCTAATGATAATGATACTACTAATCATAATTAATTACTACGATACACACTCAACTTGTTCAAAAAGAAAATTTAGGTGGAAAAATATTTGTGAGCTAAAAACCCATTTTAATTTAACTTAGTTTTATTGATATACGTATGTATCTCTCAATTTTTAGCTTTCGCTGAAAAAACAACTATGAAAAATGAATGTGCAGTGTTAAAAGTAATTAATGAGCTAAAAGTGTTAACAAATCTATATTATACATAAACACAAGAATATTTCACAGCTACAAAACATAAAAACTATATTATGATATTGTAATTGATGAGCTACATATTTTAATTTTATTTAGTTTAGTTCCATCCAGCTTTTTGATGATTAATGATGCTGATTTTAATTTTTGTGGATGATTTTAAGTATTTCTAGTCGAAAAAATTGTTAAGTTTGGATTTTTGTGCTGTGTTTAAACTTTAACGGGTGGAAAAGATAGATGATGATGCTGTAAAAGGTGGTCATAAGGATCATAATGATTGTCAAGAGGTGAAAACAATGGAAACTATTAATTTTTATTATTATTATTATGAATTTTACTAAGAATATATATGAGAACCGTGACTTGACTTGTGTTTCTGTTTTGCCAGATAATTTTAAAACCAACAATAAATTAAGGGAGTTAAAGAATATTTGTTTTTTATCGTTACATTTTTATTTCCATTCATTTGATTTCTTGCTCAAATGATAATTATTATCATTTCATCATCATTATCAATTCAGCATAAAATTCCATGTTCATTGTAGAGGTCACTTTACACGTCATACTTATCATATCATTTCAATTCAATTTTTTGCTTAGCTCTTTCATTTCATAAAGTTAATTATAACAGTGATTAATTAATTGTGTAGGAATTCATGTATGAACTCATTTTATTTAATATGATTCATTATATTTATTACACGACACGTTAAAATCACACAAGAAAAAAGCACTACAAATAATGCAAACAATTCATGAAAAGAAAGAATGAAAAACGACGACGAGGACGAGAATGATAAAACGACGCACGGCGCACCTATTTTTTTTCTTTTTTCACTACAAAATAAATACGAAAAAAACTCACACATTGTTTCGAAAAGGTCACTTCACAGTAGTAGTTGACCTTCAGTTACGTTACGTTACGTTACCTACAAATAAAAACTTGACGAAGAGACAAAGTCGTAGGAGCTTCGTCTCTTGATCATATCCAATATATATGATGATGATGATTGCGTTGAAACGTAAAACAGTTGATAATTCAATATCATTTGCTCCTTTTGATATATTTTGTTGGATGAGGTGGTGACGGTGGAGGTGGTAGAAGGTGTAGAAAAGTTTAAAGTTTGTTGATGGAAATTGGCCCTATTTCCTGGGAATGGGCCCTCGTTGGGTGAGACCGTCAAATCGCTTGAATGTGTAGTTTATAAATACCCAGTCGTTGTATGCACCACCTTCTCCCTCCTTCAACTCTTTTCCTGGCGCTGCTACAAAAAAAAGGAAAAGAAACAAAACATTTCATGAAAATGAATTTAAAACTACTTGATATTATTTTAAAGTTGTACTTCAAGTACAGCTTGTGTTTTTCTTACGAATTCTAAGATCGACATCTGGAAACTCGTCAAAGTTGCTGGTGTCATCAATACTCTTGACAGTGACGGGGATAGCTGCAGGTCGCTCACGAATATGCTCCCAGTCAACTCCCTTAAAGAATTGGATTCCCTTGAGGTCTTCTATACCCTGCTGACTCCCTAAGCGTCGGTCTGCTTCGCAGCAAAACCTGTAAAAAAATAAAATAAAAAAAGTTTTTTTTACAAAAATTCAAATCAAAGTTTATATTTATTTTTTATGATTGAATTTCATTCAAGTTTTTCTGTACCTTAGAATGGCATTTTTCGCCTCCTCAGAGATGGGCACTTCCGGTGGGAAGGTCAAGGTTTCCCTCCAATTCATAATTTTTTTGTAAGTTTCTTGTGGGTTTTCACTACAGAAAGGTGGGAAGCCAATGAGCATTTCATACATGATGACTCCCAAACTCCACCAATCGCAGGCTGCCCCATAGCCTGTTTGGAGAAATACTTCCGGTGCAATGTAGTCCGGAGTTCCCACCGTGCTGTAGGCGAGCGCCCTCCTATTCTTTTTCCAGCTCTCTGCCCTCCTCTTGCTATCAAGTGGGCTCCAGTTTCCCGCAAAATCACTAGGCTTAGCTTGGCTAAGATCCCGATAAAATTCCGTTCTATGGCTTTTCTTGAGCCCGGTGCAGAGCCCAAAGTCACTGAGTTTAATATGACCTCTTGCATCAAGTAAGAGGTTATCCGGCTTGATGTCCCTATGGATAAATCCCAACCTATGTATGGAATGGATGGCGAGTGCCGTTTCCGCAATGTAAAATTGGGTGCATTCCTCACTCAACGTATCCTTTTTCATGAGGAGCGTCATCATATCCCCACCCGGTAGAAATTCCATAATTAAATATAGATTTACCGGGTCTTGGAAGCTGTAATACATCTTAACCACCCACTGATGATCCGCTTCCACGAGAATATCCCGTTCCGCCCGCACATGAGCTACCTGCTCTTTCTCCAGCATGTCCGCCTTCCTCAATATCTTCATGGCGTAAACATGTCCAGTATCTTTCTTTTGAACGAGACGAACCTCTCCAAAAGCCCCCTTCCCGATGACTTTCAGGGCTTCGAAATCCTCCACGCCCAGACGAGCCCGCTTTAACCGAAGGAACTCGGTTTCTCGCTGATTATGTTGGTTTCTCTTCTGCTCCTTTTGGTCTTCAGAGAGCCCTTTGAGACTCTCCTCCAGTCGGGCCAGCCGCTGCTGTCGCTCCAGGTGTTGGGCGATCAAGTTACTATAGTAATTTTCTAGTGTAACTTTTGCCTTGGTGGCTTTGTCAAGGGTGTGGCCCGAAAAGCGAACTGTACACTGGGGGTTGTTGGTGAGGATGGAGGGCCGCTGGAATAAAGTTTGGGATTGATTTGTGGGTCCAGCACCACTTTGGGATGTGGTGGAGGAGGAACTGGGGTGCTCCATTGCGGAGGGGCTACTACTCGAAGCATTCATTGTGGGTGAGGCTGACATCATTCCGAAACGGGAAGAGTCCACCAAGTGAGGACGATCTGAAGGTGTCTCTTTGTCCGCTGCGGTCATTCCCGCATCTGTAGAAAAATAAAATCAATAATAATTAGTCGAGGAAAGAAACCCTTAACATTCTCATCATCATCACAATCAGGCACAATCACACCACCCACTTTTCAAACGGGCTGGGCGACGACTCCTCGACTTGAAATTGAGGACGTTCCCGCATGACAGGGAAGTCAGTGTGTTCATCATTGACATGGAGTTTTTTTTGCAGTAAACGGTATTAATTCAACCAAAAAAAATGGGAAATTGTTCCCAGATCCGACTCAATTATGACTAGACTAAACTAAACACTTTATTCGCTACCAAAACTGTTTTTCATGAGTAGACTTCTATCACAAACTAAAAAGGGAAAGAACAGATCACATTCTAAGCGCAACTCAAAAATTGCTTTCAGTGCGTTAAACAATCCATAATGAATTTAATATACAATTATCACATTTCTGTCCGATCCTTGTCTTCACTCCAACAAAAACATGTACAATTGCGTAAAAGTTTGGTAGTGGCTTTGATGTTGGTAGGTTGGTGGTTTGGTTGATGATGTGATTTAATAAACTAGTCGTATGATCCTATCATCATCACATCCTTATCGTAATAATTATTACGAGCGCCATAAATTCTGCACGAGTAAAATCACCTATTCATTTCATCATCATCATCACACAGCGTCACACACATTTGCTGCGTATCGGGAAAAGGGAGACAAAGAAAATGGAAAATTAGCACGTAAAAAATTTAACGACGCTAATTATTAGTCAAGCTTTTATAACGCAACACACGACGCAAACAATTGCTCACTACACTACCATTATTACAATTGCTTCCCAACTAAAGCTTCCGGGAAGGTTTTGGATGCCTGGTGGCAAAAAAGGTGCGAATTAAGTTCTAAACAAACTTTCAACAACAAACACTACACAATAAAATCTAGCTAGGCAACACAAATGGATTTGCCAACTGTTTCTTTAGAAGAAAGGGTTGAGATTGAACTAGCAAAATAAAATAAATGTAAGTTAAACACTTTGTACTCAACCAGCTCACCAGTCGACACACAAAACTCATGATGATAATATTTTGATGAATATGAATGAGGTGAGATGAGCAGAGAGAGAGAGAGAGAGAGAACTGAACTGTACTGAAAATGAGCTCAACTAAACGGCTAAAGCCTCAACCTCATGAATATGAATGGAGGAAATTTCTTTTCAGAATATTAAATCAGGATGTCATGTCATCATCATCACACAAAATTTATTTTACTATCAACCATACCATACCACACCAAACCAAACCGAACGATGGTCAAGGCCACTACCAAAATGGAGAAAACTAATCAAATCCAATCACATTTTAACTCTACACTTTGTTGAAATCGTTGCGAAATTTGAGGCGCCATTTTGAATTTTGAACAACAGAAAAAAAAAATTTAAAAACGTCCTCATTAATTCTGTGCGTTGTCCTCTTGCAAAATTGCCAATCGGATCGGCCCAGTTCCTTCTCTTGGAAGGAAGGAAAGGGAAGAAAGAGAGAGAGAGAGAGCTTCACATATTTCTGGCTTGGCTCCAGAGAGCGACAGAGAGCCCAAAGATGATTATGAATGATGATAAAAATAAGGAGGAAGTCAAACTTGGAACTGATCAACTCAAAACTGTTTTGTCGAGTAAAGAAAAAGGAATTGAAAAATTAAGGATTTCGTCCCTCAAATAAAAAAATAAAGGATGTGATAGTGATTTTTTCCCTGTGTATATTATTTTTCCGATTTAGTTTATTTGATTTGATGACGATGATGATGATGATTCACAACACGTCAAGATTGGATTTGGTAGTCCGCAGAGGAATCATATCACATCACATCATCACCAATATATAAACATTCACAAGGACAATGACAAGCAAAATGAAAAAAAGGTATGGTAGTATCACTCTGGTCTCCTAATACTTATTACTTATGCTTATTTTTATACTGCAAAAATAATCTCTTTTTTTTGGCATTGACAAACATTTGCATACTTTCGGAGATTTGTATGTGGAGAACGGAGACACACAGGACAGAATAGATTAGGATGCACTACTGCACGTGAAAAATGTTCAGTTGCATGGCAAAAAGGTAAAACCAACATAAAACTAAAATAAATATCATTTATATTCAGAGTCATGGACGGGAAAAGAAATTGAATAAATATGAATATTATTCATGATAATAATGAAGATGTGTGTGGCATGGCATGGTATGGCATTGCATGGCTTTTGCTTGCAATTTTTCTCCAACCAACCCAAACCAATATATCTCCTTATCTCTCTTGAGCTCATAGTACTTATTCATATCATCATGATATTATCATCACCAGCCAGCATTATATTTGTCATTTTGCTTTTGCAGGGAAAAAAATTTACCAGCGATTTTTTGTTTGCGTTTCTCTTTTATTTGCATTGCATAAAAATGCGGATGCTCTGCTTTCGTCTGGTGTGATGTGGTGTGTGGTGTGGAGGCGGGCATGTAAAATCGTCCCGATGAGACTACCTACCTACTAATGATGAATTTATCTACGGACTTATTTGTGAGCCGGAGAGGATAGATAAATGGAAAGTGTTTGGACTCAGGGGTTTGTTTGTGCATCTAATAAGGTGATTTATGGATCTTCATGTGTGTTCATGGATGGGTTTTGGAGGTGAGATGAGAAGGATGCGCCAGCCTCTCTTAAAATATTGACAGTTAACCAACCGAGCGGAATCAATCACTAATTGAGTGAAAATAGAAGGTCATGGCGAAATTCTGATAAGGGATTAAGTTAGTCACTGATTTCATAAATAATTACTACCTTCAGCCTTTTTTTGGTGATATAAGTTTTTGGAGGATAGTTTTTAACTTTGAATTGTTTTTGTGATGTGAAAGTAATGATTTTTTGTGGGATGATAGAAATGTTCAGTTTGAATTGGTGGGAATAGAAAGAAAGTGACTTACTTCTGCAGAAAAATGATGATGAGCTGATAACCCGGGTTTTGAGAAGGTTGTAGAGGATGGAAAAGAACCTGAGGAGAATGGAGGATATGGACCGCACCACCTTTCTCGACTCTAAGCCCCCAAAGTCTGCCGTGGTTTTAGTGGAGTTGGATGGAATGGAAGGCGCTTTCTTGCCAATATAAAAGTCAACGTTTTACTGGGAAATTCGTAAGAAATGCTTAAATATTTTTTGTAACTGTGACTCTATAAGAGAACAAACACGGTTTTAATTTTATTCATTTGAAACTGTGATAACCTTACCGATTTAAATAAGATCACGGTGGTTACAGGCCAGCCCACTTTCAAACTTGCTTAATAAAACACGGAGAAAACCAGTTTGTAGTTCGTATTTTGTAAAATTGAAAACGCTTTCAGTTAAAAACGAGAGATCAAAAACGTAAAAGTCTTTTGTCATCTAAACTGTACCCGTCAATTATATTTTAAGCACGGTCAACCGTCCACAAAACTTATTCTTAGAAATTGGTATAATTTTGTATCAGGTTTTTTAAAGCACCAAAAAATAGGAATCAAAACTAAATGCTAGAAACCAAGCCCAAACAACATGTTCCTTTCGAACCACAAAGTTCAACTACAACCCGTTGATTCAGTTTCAACTTCACATGTAGATGTATGTAGGTGAATCAGGTGTTATCGTGTTGTCAAGGCAAAATTTTTAAAAAAACTGGAGATGGAGACGATGTGGAACAAAAAACTCCCTATATTTGTAGTAAAAAATTAAACTGCAAGTAAATGCACTTTTTCGGTGACGTACTGTATAATTATTTTAAACAAAATTTATTATTTATTGGCACATAAAAAAAGAAACTAGAATGGAATATAATTTTTATAGCTAATAGCTTTTTTGTCGTTGTCAGATGTTTAAAATAATTTGTATTATTGTTGTGGTTGGTTGAACCCAAAGCCAAAAGAATCACGTAGAGTGAGAAGTAGATATATTTTACAGTTTGTTATTAATTATCTCTTTGTGGGGATGGAATAGTGCCAGTGCCAAAGAAAGAAAGGGAGAGAAAAGATCAATCCTGATATACATAAAATGTATATTATTTTTTATGTATATATCAACTCACTCACTCACTCACTTGTCCCTAAGGTAAAAATTCTAACGTAACATTTGGTTATGGATTTTACAGTCAGTTGATCAGAATCAGGAGGATCGAGAATAGAGACATAGGAAAAACAATTGTTTTTGTGTATAAAAAACATCGTCATCATCATCATCATCATCATCATCATTTACATCACCATCATATCATATGATATGAGAAGGAAAAGGTTAAACCAAACCAGAAACAGAGAGAGAACGGCTGGTGATGTTGATGTTGAGGAACATGTACAGGTTTTGAGCCGAGTTCTGCTCATGTTCAGTAAAAAAAAAGTTTTACTACGCCGCTCTATATATTTCATGGGAGCATCTGAAATACTACAAATCATGAAGTAGAAGGGAAATTTTAATGCATGGGAAGGGTAGGTTATCCAAAAAGTCGGGTCTCCCCGACGAGACCAGATTCTGCTCTGCTAAGACAGAAAAGTACGCTTTAGTTGAGCCAAACGGGACTCTGTTCAGTGCTGCAATGCTTTGGTGCTTCAAAAAGATGCGGATGCTTTGCTTTGCTCATATATTCCTCTTACGCTCGACAATCCACCGAACAGCTTGCTAGGTATATAGGATAGCTAGAGGTTAGGTACATACGCACGTAGTAATTCTGATGCTATATGCATAATATTTCACTATAAAATACATTTACCTATGAACTTTTATGTATCAACTCAAAAAGCATTATGGATATAGGCCGGCAGATCCCATGTGTTTGCTTTACTCTGCACAACATTGAACATAACAAGTTGAACTACATTTTTAGCCAAGTGAAATAATACACAAGTCAAGTCAGGTCCCAACTTATTTACTGGCGTTGGCTTGATTTGAGGTTCACATTTTGTGACAACAATTAATAACTCTATCTTTTCGGCTGGTGATGAGGATGATATGTGAGTAAACATGTCGTTGTCGTTGTCATTTACTTGTCAAATTGTCATTGTGAATTTTTTTTATCATTTATTCCAGCCAAGTTAAATAAATAGGTAAGCAAAATATTTGGGTGAACAAAGAAACTAGATATTCATTAGGTAAATAAAATTCTCATGGTGATGATGGTGATTATGAGGCAAATGCTGCTCGTCCGGAAAATGGTATTGGATCATAACATGTTACGTTTATCGAATGGAATGAGATGACGATTTTTTCGTCGTTCGTTTTTTCGATTCGATGAGGTATTTTTTTGGAGAGCAAGCGCATTTCCATGTAAATGACGGAGGTATTTTTTAGTGGCGGCTTTGACAATGTAATGTAAACAAGATGTTGAGCTCAATATTTGACATGATGATTGTAGAAAGCAAATGGAATAAAAATGATTTTTACTTTGATTATCAGAACAAAATTAAGTCAAGTAAAGCACATTTTTAATGAAAGTTGGTGATTGTGACACCGGAAATAATTAGTATGAGAGAACAAGAAGAAGAACAAGGTAGTTAGTGGGTAGTTTCACATTTCTGCATTGAATATAAAATCAAGTGACCTCCTCCAATCAAACTTTTTCTTTACGTTGTTTTTCCGAACAGGAAGGGAAATCAAGTTGGATGATTTGTTTTGCTATACTTTTATTTAATGGGAAAAATTATGAAGGGCAAGGGTAAGGAGAGGAATAATAAAAAATGAGGAGTAATTTTTTTGTCTGGCGTAACATTAATGCAAGCTAAACTAAAGAGGAGGAGGAGGCCAAGCCAGGCCAACGGACGTTTGCAAGGCCTTCTTTCTCCTTCATTCTTGCAAAAAGAAATACCTCCAGAACAATTTTTCTTTTGTCGCAATTTACAAGTCTGGACTTACTAATGCCTTTTCTTATTCTTTTCCTTTTATATTCTGCAGGTAATTTAGGTGAAGTGACTTGAGCTTTTTACCCAACTTGTTCTTCTTTTCCTGGAGAAGAAAAAAAACGCATGTGTGCCAAGCCAAGCCAAGCCAAGCCAGTATTCACTTTTACAACTTGTCTTATTTGAGCGTAATGGGTTGCTCGTGTGTTAGATTTGGAGTTGTCGTTGGTTGGAATCCCTTAAAATGAAGTGGAAGAGCTTCCTCGCCTGGTCAGTCATGTAGGATGGCTGCTTGTGTGAACGAGTCGTCTTCGTCGTCCTCCTCCTCAACCAGCAAATCCTCTCCATCATCATCATCCGTTGTGGATCAACATAATAATCTCAGTTCCTCTCTTCCCCCCACCAAAACATCCCAACATCATAATCAAAATCATCATCAACATTCTTCACATTCCCATAAAAATATCAAAGGGGACGCACATATTTCCACGGGAGGAACAGCAGAACCACCACAGTTATCTCCTGTTGATAAGAGTCGGGAACATAGCAGAGGCTCCTCACCTCTTCGTAACTCGCTCCACTCCACAAATCCCCAGTCTATGGAGACCTGCTTCTCATCTTTTGATAGAGATGGGTAAGTTACTTCAAAAAATTAAAATTCATTTAATTATCCTTTTTTACTTAATTATAAGTTTCCACCAAATTTCCATTTTCTTTGTTGTAAATTTCCTTCCACTCCGTTTCTGCTGCGGAGTTATTGAAAGGAGTGCAGTGCAGTGACATTAGGTTGCTGTTGTGTTTTTTTCACTCGTCGAATTGTTTGATCAATAATAAATGCTTTTAGCCACAGGCAACATAAGTAATAGTACGCATAATATTATCGTGATCATATCATCACCACGTTCACGTCCTTTTTCTTAAAAAAAGGAGAGAAAAGAATAGAGCATCGTCTTTATCTGCTCACGATAATAATGATGGTGATAATACCGATGGTTAGCTGATTTTTTTAGTAAAAATGCTATATTTTTTCGTCTTCTTTTTACTTGATTTAGGGATGGTTTCCTGAACTACGCCGAGTTTGTCGTGCTATGCCGAGCTTTGTTTCGCAATGAGCGGGACAAGCCTTATCCAGTGGAGCCCAAGAGATTACGAGATATGTTTGACACCTTTGATATCAACAAGGTCCATTATTTAAAAATAATAATCTCTGCATGTAATTTAAAATGATTTATGAAAATCATAAATCAAAAAATATTTTTAGAATTTATTTTTCATTTATTTGCTTATGAATTGTTTAGGATGGACTAATGGACATCAATGAGTTTGAGCTATGTTGGCAAAAATGGATTCGAAAGGTGAGTGAATTTATTTCCTCTCTCTTGAGCTGCTCCTGCTATAAATAATAATAATAGTAATAATAATGTTTTATTTGCTGAATTGCGTTCCATTCACAATTCCTTTCATTTCGTTTGGCACGCTATGGAGCGGATCCATGCAGAGATTTGATTGTGCAAAGTAAATAGACTACCCACCTATTTTTAGAGAACAACTCTATATTCCTCTCTCAACAACCTTTTTATTTCTTTCTTTAGTTGCATTATGTCTTGATGATGGTGATGATGATGATACTAGTCATAGTCCTCTCCAATTATTATGTTTTTTTGCAGTATGTCACCAAAAAAGGTTCATTATTAGTTTTTTCCCATTGGTGTTTTTTTTGGTGTGGTGATGGTGATGGGCCGTGTCACCCTCCCCAACATATTTTTTTGCTAATGATATGATACAGAGAGAGAAAACCCAAAGAAATGTCAAGTAGCAAGTGATTGTGATTACTGTTCTTGGTCTCTACTCCACACAAGTGCCCCCAACAAATCTTTCTCTCTTGATTTTTACTTGGAATCGCAACCAAAAGCTAACTTTTATTTTATAGCTACATATACAGATCTCCACTCTCCTTTTTGTTGCAGTGGTTTGGGTTGGTTTGGTTCTGGCTTGTGGCTTGGTATTGGTACGTTCTCGTGCCAGGCACAACCTATTGATTTGGCCCATGACATTTTCTTCAAACTTTTTTTTCCTTCCTTTCACCTCCTGCCACTCAACTGTAATCACAATCCGTTGCTCTATAGTATACTTACATTATACCACAGGATAAAAAAAATACAATGAAACTTTGTAACTATCAACCAGCTAAACTTCAACTTGTTTTTTCCTTCTTTTTGGATAGATTGTACGTCCGGTCTGTTGTTTGGTGGTGGTTGACGTACAAAATGACTTTATCACCGGATCCCTTGCCATATCCAATTGTCCTGCGAAACATAATGGAGAAGAAGTACGTAAGCAAGGAAGAAGGAGAAAAAATATATGATGAATTAAATCAACTCAATGAACTCAATACTCTTTTGATGAAGTTAATGATTTGATTTTCTTTGTTTTAATTTGTAATCGCAATCAGGTTGTAGAGCCAATCAATCGGCTGCTGGATACGGTGGAATTTGATTGTGTTTATTACACCCTGGATTGGCATCCCGACAACCACGTCTCCTTTTATGATAACCTCCACCTGAGGAAACTCCATGGGTCGAGCTCCGTCAAGACGGGGGCGGAGGCGAGTCTTTTTGACACCGTTGTTTTTGAGGGACCTCCCGTCATGGAGCAGAAGCTTTGGCCGAGACATTGTGTGCAGAATACGTGGGGCGCCAAAATTCATGAAAATATTAAGGTAAAAACAAACTTAAGTTTTGATTTTTAATGACTTGTTTTTAAGCGGGATTTATTTTTCTCGTGTGGTTTTAGATAGTAGAGGGAAGCCCTTTTATCTACAAAGGGACGAACCCCGAGGTGGACTCGTACTCGGCCTTTTTTGACAACTACAAACTGTCCAAAACAGCTCTCGACACGGAACTAATGAATAAAGGGGTTACGGACGTGTTTTGTTGTGGAATTGCCTATGACGTTTGTGTCGGCAAGACAGCTCTTCATGCCGTTGAGCTGGGCTACCGCACAATCATTGTGGATGATGCTTGTCGTGGGATAACTGTGGAAGATATTGGCAACACAAGGCAGGAGCTGGAGGACGGGTGGGGAGAGGTCGTCAATAGTGACGAGGTCAAGGCAATGGTGCAAGGAAGGGATAGGCGACCCCAGCTTGGATACAAATTGGCCATGGAGCTCCGCAAACAAATAAAACAACTTGAGGCAGAAAGCCACATTGGATAAAATTACGAGTGAACAAGTGAAATGAGCACAAATTAATAAATCTCACATAAATTTTTTCATCTCATATCATCATCATCATCATCAAAAAACTTGGGGGGAAGGGGAGTCAAATGTTAAAAAGAGAAAATTAATATATTCACGATGTCGTAGCCCACACGAAATTAAATAAATAATCGAGTTGCTAACTTAAAATAATAATAAATAATAATTATTTAAAAAAAATATTTACAATAGCAAAGAAAAATGTCAAATGTTAATATGTACTTTGATCTTGATCTCCTTGGTCACCATTGTAGCAAAATATTATGTATTTATCTGTCTACATAAAGTCTCAACCCAAGTCTGAGCAAAGTCTAGTCTATTATTTTAAATGTAAAAAATGTAATTTGTCAACAAAAAGTCATTTAAATTCCATTTTCTAGTAAATACTAGGGTTGTAAGTGATAGATAAAGTTTGAGGTTGGTTAAAATTGTTGGAATTATCTCGTTATTTATTTATATTTACTTGTTGTGTTAGAAAAGTAGTTTTAGTTACTCATTACTCTTCAACAAAAATCAAGAGCTACTTATAAAACTTGCTTTGAGTTGACTGGAAAGATAAAGGGAAAAGTTGATTGAGAAAATTGTTTGTTAACTTACAATTACAATGGTTTTGGTGACACTACGGCCTTACAATTGTTGCCTTACAACAGATGAAGTTTAAAAAAAATGTCTAAATAAAAATAAAATCTCTCGTGTTGTCATTGTAGCAAAAAAAACTAAAAAAAAGTAGGATGATGTGATGTGATGATTCTCTTTTATTCTCCACCTGGTTCTGTTCTCTTGTGTTGTGACCACCTACTTCGACATAATCAGTTCAATCTTCAGACTCATCATCATCAGCATGATGATTTTATACACCTTGAAGCAAAAAGAAGCAAACCACTTGATCGAGCAGGCCAGTCTGCTTGTCTCCTTTGCCAGAGTAGTTGAGAGTTGAGGTGAGGACGATTCACAAATTCATAAATCAACGGGCGCAACACATGTCTAAAAAAACATACATACATCTCAAGCCCAAGTCCAACTACCTCTTCTTCTGCTGATCCGGTCGGAGATGATGTCATGTAATGGACCATGGCCTACCACAGCGCACAAGTGTCACACCCGCACCTCTCTCTCTCTCTCTCTCTTCTTTTTTTTGATGATACTAATCCTATGTAAACATGCTCATCATCATACTTAATATCAACATCAAACAAACTAGCATCACCATTTATTTTCATTCTCATCCTTCTTCCGCCGTTATGTTATTCTCATGTTCAAAATTATGTGAGCCTCCTTTTTCCCTATCGCTCTTTTAATCTATATTTCGACGAGATTAATTAGCAATGACGTAATTGTATGATGATGATCATCATCATGACCACATAATTTGGTTGAGGTACATTTCAAACTCGAGCTCAATTTTTAATCAAAATTGTTCACATTTGCATATGAAAACGGATCTCACATCACAAACAAGATGAAAAGATTCTATGAAGAGAGCAGCTCTAAAGAGAGTTGTGGCGTGGCGGCCAAATATTTTTTGGGAACATGACGCAATTTTTAAAAATGAAAGAAAAAAAGTATTTTGCCCTTTGACATTTTCATTTCGATTCTTTTGTCAAGCTAGCTTTTGTAGTTTTAAATTTTGTGATTGAATGATGTCATTTGAGAGCTCTTATTGGAAAAATGACCAGGTGAAACATACTTTTTTGAATAATGTCAAAGGGAATCTAAAAGGTGATGTGATCAAACCCCAATATTTTTTGGTAGGTGTGGTCCTCTCCTGTGTCTCGGTGGCTATTAGCTTCCTCCAATGATTGATTATCCATTTTTGTACCCGATTCGATTGAATCCATGCAGGTGTTTTATATTGTGAGCTGGCTTCTCAACCCAACCGCCCAAGATGATTGTTGACGAAATCGGTAAAAATATGCCTCCAATATTTTTTCCCTTTTTGAGGATCAACATGAAAATGAATACAAATAAACTTTATGAATACGAATCTATAGGGAAAAATCCCCCAAAAAAACCAAAAGAGTCTGCTTCCCTTTTCATTCCTCCGAAAAAATGGAATGTAAGAAACAAACAAACAAGAGAATAACGCTGCATTGAGTTCATTGAAAAAGGTATAGTATAACATGCTCCATTTTATTCATCCCCCAAAACAATGATCTCAGGTGTCATCAGGTAATTTGATCTTGTTGTTTCTTCTCCTCATTTCTCTTTGCTGCGGTATATATTTATCCAATTCTTTTGATGATCATGTTTTTATTATTCATGCTCTACTGCGGTCGCACGCGCTCTCCTTTTTTCCCCTTCTTCTTGCTCTGATTTTGTTTCTCTTGATCAACAGAATGAAAACCCTAAACCACAGAGAGAAACATAATAATTTTGGACGAAAATGAAGTGAAATGCTGACATTTTTGGCAGAAACCCTGTGCATTCATTTTATCATCTTGTTGCATTATATTACATTACATTAGATTAGTCGCTAACGGTAAAAAACGGCTTAGTTCTTGATGATATTCCCATTAAGTCCATTGGCATCCTCTTGGTATTATTGCATTGTGTGAGTTGACAAGAGACAACAAAGAGGAACGAGAGAGAGAGGCAAAGTGAGAAGAAGTGTAGGAGTTGGAGTTTTTTTTGGGGGATTGTAGACTCAAAGCGTCTGTGAAATGATAAGGTGAGCATCAATCTGCATTATTGCAATGTGAGGTGGAGTACACCAAGCCAGGCCAAAGCCAATGATGATCATGATGCTACACCTTTTTTGCACAAGTAAAACTTTTTTTTCTCATAACAAGACTGAACAAGTTGTCCGACTCGGATTTGGATTATTGTGGAGAAGAAGACAAGAGCATCATGTGTGTAGGTAACAAGGCATATGTCATGTCATGTGTCCATTGTGCGTTTTTTTGATCAGAATCAAAATCATCATCATCAGCATCATCATCAACAAAATGAAATGAATGACAAGGGTGGTGAGTGCTCTTTTCTCGCACCATTCAGCCTCTGCCCCTTCACCCTGACACAAGAAATCAGCAAGAAAAAAACAGAGTTATTCAGTGTTTTCTCACTTCGCCCCAAAAAATCATTATCATAATTTTTCTACAGTTTCTTAACAAAATATTTTCTGGGTAGGAAAAATGTAATAAACGGCACTTTTCCTTCGAGAAACAAAAGTATTAACAAGACAAGAGGTTATTTTGGTTGGCTTTAGCTACCAAAGGAATTTATTGCATTAGTGCAGCTCTCTTGTTTTCGCCGAAAGAAAGTACATTACTCGCAAATAATCTCATTTATTTAACCTGTGCCACTGTAGATTAAAAAAAATGTGAATGCAAATTTGTTCACCATCAAACAAAAGTATGGCCAAGTGATGAGCAAGGTGTTAGTGCAAAGTGTTAGCCAACATCTGTACTTATCTTCATCAAAAGATGATGATGTAGAGTTTAGTTGAATGTGAAATAAAAGAGGACAGATAGCACACGACAAGTGTGCAAGGGGCAACTTATCATATTAAGTTAACAGCCTCCAGTTTCTAACGCCTTTCAAGCAATTGCAGCCAGAGCAAGGTTAATTCTGTCATTATGTAGGTGGAAAAGTACAACAAATAATGATAAAATTACACTTAAATATATGTTTAAAAGTGAGCAAAATCCTAATATCAGTTCTTTGAAAGAATGAAACAATTAAAATAAAATGCATTTCCTTAGCGCCAGCATCATTTATGATTGCATTATCATCAGTTGACCTTAGCAATACCATGCCAGTTAGATGCAGCTGCTGCTGCTGCTCATGTCTTGTCAGAGCTATTTGCATTAAATCCAGAGATCAAATATTTGATGATGCATGCGGCTAGCCAGCCACTTTGCTTTGAAGAAGAGAGTAGATAATAATAATACAATAAAATTAATTGCACTATTTTGACTCTTGCCTACCCATTTGTTTTGAATGAATGGTGGTGATGATGATGATGATGCTAATACCAAGTGAAAAAAAGTGATTACTCGTGTCTTGATGATCGTAATTAAAAGGATGATTTCAAAATATCAGGGAAGTAGGTATGCAAGACTGACCTATTGAAATAATAAAAAAAGATTGAGATTAGAGGAAGAGAACAAGGGAGGAAACTAAAGCAGGAGGACATAGCTGCTTGCATAGGAAAAAGGAAGTGCAGAGAAAAATCATGATGTGATGTAATATAAAATGTAAGAGTGCTTGTGTGCATGCATTACACATGCATTTTATCTCTCGGCTAGGGCAACCTCTCGAGGGGAAGAAGAAGCAAGCTGTAGCTGTAAAGTAACGTCTCTTGTTCACTCTCCGCACAAGAGCCATTCATTCTTTGTCAAAGCATCACATCGCATCATCACATCTGCAGCATATTCTTG
Organism: Orchesella flavescens; assembly: GCA_964034955.1. Classification (NCBI taxonomy): domain Eukaryota; kingdom Metazoa; phylum Arthropoda; class Collembola; order Entomobryomorpha; family Orchesellidae; genus Orchesella; species Orchesella flavescens. The sequence continues at coordinate 9,889,870 of OZ035953.1, read as the reverse complement.
CAGAGAAAGTGTTAAGTCAGTAGCACGAGCCATTATTAACCTTTCTGTCAAGATCACCGTTGATCCAGTTCCATTCAAATAAATTTAGCCAGTGATCCATACTTCTTTAATTTTCAGTACTTTCATTTCACAACATAACATCATGCTACTCATTAAAAACGTCGAGGTTGTGCGTTATGGAAACCTTTCATTGCCCTCATCATCAGTTTCAACAGCTTGTTCCTGACAAAATAAATTCGGCTTTTGGAATCAAAATTTTTGGCTAGTCAAAAAATAAGCGAAAACTTATAGTAAAAAAGTTTTGGTGAAAATGAAAAATACAGTAAAGATTGGTAATAAAGTACATTGGAGAAGTGAACTCTTTGAAAAAGAAGTCATAATGATAGTGAATCATTGTAAAGAAAAACATTTAACAAAAAGTAAAAAATTAAATGAGTTACCTTGTTCATATCACCATCTTAATACAGAACTACAAAATGAGCATATAGAACATCTACCTTTTTTGTTTTGTGAAACCCTTTGTTTTCTGTGCTGGGCACAAGTGACTAATTTTGAAAAGAATATTATTATAATTATCATTGTGTGATTTCAATGAAATAGTGCTCAACTTGCAAGAAATAAATAAAGGAAATAGTTTAAAAAATTAAAGTTCTGTGATGGCTCCCATATCAATATATTCCCTAAATTTCCACAGACACATGCCGTTTCTTGTGATGTTTAAGATGATAATAATAATGGCAATTGTGTCAAAAAGTGAGCAAGCTACGAATAACTCCTCAGCCTCATCTGTATTCGTGATGATACCTCATCCAAATGAGGATGAAAGGAACCTAACTGCTACCAATAATTCCAATACTACTTCCCGTCGCTCTCGTTCTCGCTTGCAGCGGAGGCACGGAGATGATGCAGCCCTTGTTTTTGGGTATGAATATTTCACCATGCTTCAAGTAGAGAGCGGTGCCACCCTAGAAATCAAAACGGATGGGAGGATCAAGTGGGATCGAGGAAGTCCCACGCTTTACAGTAAGTCCAGAGAAGGAAGCTTGTGGTTTGGTTTTGCTTCGTTGTGTTGTGCTTCTGAAAAATGGGAAGAAGGCCAAGGAAATAAATATGTTACTAATGAGAATGATTGACTCTCTCTCATTTCAAGGTGTTTTAAGAGAGCAAATGATAGAACAGAAAAATCCAAAGGAAATCATGGTCACTTTAGAAGCAGCAGCAACACCCTTTTGGATCTGTATGAATGCTAAAGGAAGACCTTATACGGTTCATCGAGACCACTTTTTCCAGGTAAATGGTTATTAAATATTTTATATTATTTAATTTTTTTCTAAATTCACAAAGATATTTTTTTACTTGTGGTACCAGATAGAATCGCGAAGGAGGGAACGCCATCTCAAAAAAATACGTCACATTAAGCGAAAAATTGTTCGCATAGGAGTACGACGATGGATGGTCGGCAGTGATGACAGAGACGGTGGAGATGATGATGATGATGCTAACTCAATATTTCCTCCATCTGAGTGCTTATTTAAAATGTATAACTTTGCCCCAACCGAAAGTTATGAGTATTCCGTTGGGATTTACTCTTTCACACATTCCAACTCGACGCACGGACGGTTTCTCTCGATCAACATGGAAAGTGGGAAGCCTCGAAGTTATCGAAAGCCTTTTCGTCACCTCGCCAAAAATTCTCACCTCAGGATAAGCCAGGAACCAATTATGAACCTAAAGAAAATGGTAAAAGCCACCCTCTTTGGAAGAGAGGAAGCTTATAACAAAGTAGTCAGAGATTGTATCCTCCACCTGGGACTCAGCTGCAACAGGAAAGTGTGGTGGAATGATAAGAAAGGACATATACTCCACAGGATCATGGAGAGGTGCAAGAAAAGGGCGATGGAGAGAAAAACTACGCTACCCAAATGCTCAAGGAAGAAAGCTCGCAGAAGAAATAGGAAGGGGACCGGATGAATTTTATGAAAAGAAAAAGGATGGTTTTATGAAAAAGAATTAAAAATAAATAAATACACTAATTAAAATTTTTTGGTAATCTTGATGTGATTTTTATTTAAGCAAAAAGTAATTTTTTATTTGGAATATATAATTGATTATCTTAGAAAATATACACCATTATTTAAGTAATAATGCTTCCAATAGACACTCATCTAATACATCTCGTTTATATTATTGTTAATAATTCATTAATTCATTATTTAATATTGAAGCCATTCAATTTCCTTTTCAAATCCCAACAATAACCTAAAAACTAATAATATGATTTAAGTGTACAAATGAGCCAATCCCTTTTTTTTAAAAAAAAGGTGGAATAATCTAATAGTATAAGCATGGCATCTGACAAGAATATTCGTACCTATGACTACACTAATTAAACATTAGTTCCTAGAAACTACTATAATCTACGAAGAAAAATTACTAGAATTTCTAATCATGAGAATGAAGCAAAAAAAGAAAAACAAATTAGTACTATTTACAGTTTCAAAGTCAAAAGTGGAATGCGCCCCCATGGCACCACTTAAACCATCATTTTTTTATCTACTCCAGTTTCAAAGTCTCTTGGTTGCATATCATTTTTTTGCATGTGATTTTTGAATTGTTGGCATTTATTTAGTCCATAATTTTTTTTAAATACCAGCTGTAGTCTGAGCAGGACGGAAGAAATGATGATGACGATGATGAGGGGATGCGGCCACGTACTCAGTCTCCATCATCCCTTCTTCTTCCTCTTCAGTGTCATTATTTTCAGGTTGTTGATGATGATTATGGTTTTCAAAAATCTGGTGATGAGCAGCAGCAGGAAAAAGAGGAGGAGGAGCTACAGGACCAGCAGCACCACCACAACCGTCGTCCTCATTATCAACTACAGCTATGGTTTTATCGGATTTTAAACTTCTATTTTCCATTTTTAGCTCCCAGTTTTCTTGTCTCAGCCTCAACATCTCTTGCTTAACAAACCGGAGGGTTGTTGGGGATGAAGAGCGAGGAGCGGGTGGAGGAGGTTTGGCAAAAACGTCATCACAAACGATCACCTTCTTCTCCTCCAGCTTTTCCTTTAGAATTTCGTTAAGCTTTGATTCCAAGCTCTCAACTCTTTGTTCCAAGAGTTGGTTGGCGTAAATGAGCTGCTCCTTGCTCATCCCGTGGAGTCTCTCCGATTTGAAGACGTTGTAAGTCTGGGTAAAGTCCCTGGATTGGTAGTCTTCCTCGTCTTCGGGGGATGAGTAATGACTATCATCACAATAAGGAGCATCGTGATCATGCTCGTCCATCAGAAACTCGTTGTTGTTGTTGGGAGCCGCTTGACTGTTTCGAATGAGAGGGTGACGGCGGCGCCAGCGTTTGGCCCGCTTTGCGAGAAGAGAAGCACTTCCTTCGGAGGCTCGTCTTTGGCGTGCAAATGATGATGCTTCCGCAGAAGAAGATGATGAACTGGATCCACCTCCTCCGTTTCCATTTTCTTGGTGGTGGTGAGCGTGGTGATGAGCATGAGCAATGTGATGATGATGAGCGTGGGTGTTGACACCTCCACCACACATTGACATGCTTCGCTGACGAGCCCAGTTCATTTGACGTTGTTGCTGGTGGTGTTGGTGACCACGGTGGACGTGGTGGTAGTGGTTATTGTTCCCGTTGCCACCTCCGCGAAAGGATGTCACGGAACCGTTTCCGTTATTTACTGCTCCACCACCTCCACAATTGATATCTGATTCTTCTCGATTTTCCATCATTTTCCATTCGCTACTTGAAAATTAGCAACAACCATACCAAAACTTAAAAATTATTTCTTTACAAACCCCCTGTATTTCAAGCAAATAAGCTTTGTCATAGAACTCTCACCTTTGCGTTAACTTTTCCAGTCAAATTTTTCCAGCTGCTTGACTCTATCAAAATAGGGTGTATTTTTCGTTGTGAACTTTCTGCTTTTATACCGAGTTTGTGTGACAAAGGGTGAACTGTCAGTCAACTCTTTCTTCAAATTTGTGTCGTCCAGTCTACCAAAAATGTGTAAGAATGGGAGTTTAATTGCCTTCTTGAAACTAACCAGCCTTCAACCCAGTTTTAACTTTTTATCTATCTCTCTCTCTCTCCAAATGAAGAAAAACAATTTTGTCTGGTTGTATTATCATTAGCTTAGTAATGCATATGTTCTGTTGCTGCCGTGTAGGTTGGATGTTGAATGTGAACTGAAAGAGAGAGATAAGAAAAGCTACACAGGCAATATGGGCTACTAGGATATTTTGCGACGTTCTTTCCGTCTCTGAGCAGAAAAAAACATGTGGTGTTTATGCACCATGTGTATATTGTATGGATACAATACACGGGGTTTTCCAATCTTCCATTACCCGGGATCCCAATCCGGAATGTTTTTGTGATTGGTTTTTTAACACGTTACTTTAATTTGGCAGGAAAATTCCCGGTAAGCTACAACAGGGTGCTGGAGTATTTTGGTAGCCCGAACCGTCACGGCAGTCCTACTAAACTACATGTTGAATTGCACGTAGGTACATACTATATTCTCTGCTATGCACGTAGCTTTTCTCATTCTCCTACAATTCTGTATCGAAGCAGATCCTGATGGATCTTGGGTTGGCTGACTATCCTTCGGGCAAACTTGTCGTGTAATACTTAAAAGGTCTTATGTTCTTGATATCTATATGCATATATCTATTTCCCTTTTCTCTCATATACCTTTTTTAGCTTGCTTTTGAGAGGAGTTGGATAGTGTGCTCCTCTCTCTGTTTGTGTTTACGTTCCCGTTCCACTACCCAAACTTCTTTGTCTTTCGGTCTCACCATTACCATTATATTATGCATGTGCATTGCATTACGTTACTTTACATTATTGCGTAACAACATCAACATTTTGATGGTTGGAGCTGGGACAAGTTTTCCTTAGTTGTCGCGTAAAATAAAAAAATATCCACAATGAGAGAAAAGAACTGGATGGACTACTGCACTCGGCTAGTAATGATGATGATGATGATGGACGAAAATTTCCATTGGAGACAGCTTGCATTTTTGTATTTATAGCACGACCGAGTACAAATGTTCCTTTGGATAAATGTACTTCCACGTTCAAGCACGCAGTATAGTAGAAATAGTAATTTGTTTATGGGTTATGATGATAATGGCCAAAATTTTATTATAACGGTGTCTAGACTAAATACTTGAACCGGATCAAAAATACGTAAAAGGCGGAATGAAGATAAAACGAGATTCATACAAATGCCATAATTTGTTTTCATATGAAGACGTTATTTTAAACTGGCTTTGAAAAGGGATGGGCTGTGTTTCCGCTTTTAATTGGCATGAAATTGGTTGGTGGCGTAAAAATATTTTTTTTTTGCAAAAATTCAATAAAAAAGAGGAAACAACATCTGAATCCAAAACACTAACTGAAAAAATTGCAAAAAGAGGTACCAACAGCACCCGGGGTTCCCAGGCGGTCACCCATCCAAGTACTAACCGGGCCTGACGCTGCTTAACTTCAGTGATCGGACGAGAACTGGTGTGTTCAGCGTAGTATGGCCGTTGGCAGAGAAAGCTGAAGTATATATCCTCCATGTGCAGCTTTACTACCACAAATAGAGAGGAGCATAACAGGAAAAAAGGCTATAAAGTAAGCTTCTGCCTCAGCTAGCTGTGTCGTTAGGTTTACACGTCCTTTCCTTTATCGTTCTCCAGGTTTTAGTGAGTTGAAAGAGAAGGCCAGCCGAGTCGCATCAAAACACAACAAATATTACAGATATCTGTCCAGCAACAACTACTTTAGTAACTAATCCGTAATTCAATCAAGGTCGGCTATTGCCAAATGATAAAAATGCTCAATCACTCTAATTCAATATTTTATTTATCATGATATAGGGCATGTTCATTCACATTTATTTTTATGATGATACTGGATATGGACGGGAATTTTCATTCCAAGTGCCGCTACAGATTGGTTTTTCATAGCAAAATCTACGACTAATGCTGGATGATAACATTTAGTGATACATCATGTGCTTAAAATAAAATTAGATTCACATAATTAAAGAAATATTTCGAGACCGATAAGCGTATCAAAAGACCCAGTTCCTAATAAGTTTATAGAGAATAGTGGTTGGTAGTAGTTGTTACATTCATCCTCATCATCAACATCATCATGGTTTTCTCAATATTGTCATTTACCTACGGAACGAAAAAATATTACCACATCAAGTAACTGAAATTAGTTATAAAAAAATAACTTCGAACGCAAAAAAGCGCAAAAAAAGTAATACCAACAGCACCCGGGGTTCCCAGGCGGTCACCCATCCAAGTACTAACCGGGCCTGACGCTGCTTAACTTCAGTGATCGGACGAGAACTGGTGTGTTCAGCGTAGTATGGCCGTTGGCGAAAGAAGTAGTAACATATCTCGTACTTGGTCAGCATTCACATCAACATCACACAACTATATGTTACTGCATACTGGTTGCAACACACAGCTTGTATATATTTACTCGTCTGTCGACAAGGCTCACATAAGCCGAAACAAAGGATTTGGGGCAGAGAGGATCTTGCACGATGCTTGATTTCCCAGTTTCCATAACTTGGTTATTTTGGTTTGAAGGCAGCTTATGTGCTACTATACTATACTAGGAGGATGTGAATATACTAGGAGTAGACTTGTGATCTGAATTGAATAATAATTAGTTTTTTATATGTTGTAAAAACAAAGGTGGGATAGGTAGCAATTAAATTTTGAAACCATGTGAACAGAGTCTTCTTAAATGCTCACTTTTTTTCCTTTTGTAATTGTTGTTTCATTCAAATTCAAGACATTTATGGTGTTGCTGTGTATCAAAGGGAAAAGATAACATGTTCATCAGAAGAGGTCAGTTAGCGAATCCACTTCAAATGGAGGAGAAAATAGACGCAACGTCTCATCTCAGAGGTATAAATAAATATTTTTAAAACAATAGAATCTAACCAATCCAAGAGAAATGATAATTCAAACTCCCTCTCTTCTCTCACTCTCTGATTGAGTAAAATGTTCAAGGGAGATTCTAAATGAAAAAACCCGCACTGTTAATAACATAAACCAACGCTGGTATTACTTTGTATAATGTTATTGCTGTGTCGAATAAACAAATTTAAATCGTTGATCAATGTTATATTTATTATCGTATTTAGGTATGGAGTGGGAAATAGTGCAGCCATTCCAAATAACCTACCCCTCATTATCATATTCTCTCAGCTAGAGAGGGACCATGACCTGACCTCGTGTTTTGAAACGCGGAATCCAGAAATGGGTCCTACTGGACATTTTGCAAGATCATCATAATATCATGTCCAATTTGATACTAGTTGGTTGGTTTACTCCTTTTAACCCTTAAAATATTAGATTGATATGATTTGTTTCTTCAAGATATTTTCAACGCAGCAATATATAATTTTGATTAATAACTTAACATTTTAGGAGGAGGAGACATCGTCTCTCATTGCGATCGCAGTCACTAGCTAATTATATTTCGATGGCATGGTTTCAGGCAGGAAAGACAGAACGGGCTCCTAATTAATCTCGGGGGAACGGCGAGAATACGTGAGTTGACACGGTCACTACTTTAAAATGAGCGTCTTTTTATTTAACCGTTGATTACTTTGGATAAGATTAATGATACGTAATGACGTAATTGATGTAGATTTTTATTAACAATTTTAGATTCAAGCACGAGGGAAATCTCAACAATCAACGATTTTATGTCTGTCATCTGTGGTCGTACCACCAACACCACCAGTTTACCAACATCATCAACTGCCTCCACTGGAGGATCATTATCTGCTGGGAACATACCAAAAAAAATCAAATGCCAACTCAAAAAACAGTCATGGAGCAGATCAGTGATGTCCCTGAGAAAACGCCACCACCTGAGGGGGGAACTAATGGACATTGTTCCAACAGTATTGCACTCTGTCAATGAGGAATAGCAAAGTTTAGCCGTTACGGGTGAGTGGAAATAAATATATGTAAATATTATGTTTGTACATTTGAGATAATGTGATGCACTTGTTTTAGTTTTCATTTTCAAAATTACTTTTCCATTTTAATTTAATTGCACCCTTTTTGTGTCTTTTGATGAAGGTAAAGATGAAACTATGCCTGCAATTGACGACATGTCTCATGCCGATTGACCTCCTCGTGCATGCAGCTAGAGTATAAACCGCAGCCACCTAAAGTAGAGATGATTACACCTGCACCACCAGTATCTCCTATGTCTTCTTAATTTCATCAGAACATGTTCATTTTTTTTATTACATGCTTCATCAATTTCCATGTGGAATAAATTTAGCAATTCATTTCTAAAAATGTAACCAATTATACTTGGGCTTATTATAAATGCTAAAACTTATTTGAATGTGGATAGTGTAGGTTTAAATCGAATTTTGAATTTAAATTGTGACAGTTTTAAAACTGTGACCAGACATAAAATGTTTCAAAAGAAATGAGATAACTTCTGAAATCACTTCTTCTGTTTTCAGTCTTCTGTTTGGCATGCATGCGTTATATTATTCCTAAAAGAAAGTTGTGACTCAAATCCACAATATACACAAAGATAAAAGCCTTTTTCGATTGTTGTACACATCCTTTAAAAATGCTGTTTTTTGACAACTTTCTCCAATTATTTAATCTCAACTCAAAGCTGAATCCTTGGATAGCTACTTGCCCTTTCACTTTGAAAAGGGATCGTTTGGGTGATCCTAAACTTGCTTCTTGCAGTCAAAAAAGCATACATTGGCAATGGTTTAGTTTGGAATTTCATCTGGATTCACGTTAGTCTTGTGGGTGCAGCTATTCCTGGAAAGGAAAAAGGAACAACTTATTACACTTGTGGAAAGTTTATTACGCGACACAGGCCTCACCGATTTCATTATAATGAACGCCGCCTTCTTGAAATATAATCAAGCTGTTGTTACTCTCTTCAACTCCATGATCCAGTTGGACAAGCGCAATGGGCAAGGAGATACTATGCCGTTGGTACCCAAGCGTGAGAAATTGATTATATACTTTTGCCAGATTTGTGGTCTCGGTGCTGCTCCAGCTATAGTGGCTTCAATTACTCTTCAACGTTGGATGAATCCTTGTACTAGTGCTCTCTTCGCTTGGAGAATTCTGGAAGAGTGCTCCACAGGAAAAGTTGATGATTGGAGCTTAACATCATTAATATACAGGGTGGCGCCTTCTTTTTGATAACGCTTTGTTTTATCAAGTATCTCTGCTCGTGCTTATCGTAGGTGGGTTGTCAATGCAGCAAACGAAAGGTAAAGCGATTTAGCATGGAATTACAAAAGGTTTCACATGAAAATCTAAAATCCAGAAGAATTGTGGTCAAATGAAGTGGGCAATGTCCGGCAGGAAGTTTCCAAGCAATCACTAAGAGAGAAAGCCACTAAAAGCTGTGAAAAATGTGTTGTTGTATCTTAGTAAAGATGTTTCTAATATATTTATCTTTCGTACTCTTCATAACATCGAAGAAATCAGTGAGATAAGTTAAAACAGCAGAGTGGCACCTCTATTAAGTGCAACCACCGGAAGTGCGGACTTCCGGTGGCCGACGAAAGTCAGCCCGTGGACTTCTAAGGAAGAACTACCATCCCAACTATCGTTATCCAAACTATTAAAAACATCCCTGGAAACCGTAAGAAGCATCATTCACGACGATTTAGGCCAAAAAACTCACCGAAAAATGTAATTCAATGCTCAATTTACAACTTTTTTTCGAACACGACCAGATTGATGTCCCAGTGTGTGGACGGAATTGAAAAAATGTTCGGTATCACCGTCATTTCTAATAAAAAAATACCTGTTTAATCCTGTGATGCCAGCCCCATGGATTTATTTTAGCTTTCCGTATCTAAAAAAATGACTATTTCAGAAATGAAGAATCAGTTTTTGATGCGATTTGGAAACTTCTTGTTGGCCATTGCCCACTTCATTTGACCACAATTCTTCTGGATTTTAGATTTTCATGTGAAACCTTTTGTAATTCCATGCTAAATCGCTTTACCTTTCGTTTGCTGCATTGACAACCCACCTACGATAAGCACGAGCAGAGATACTTGATAAAACAAAGCGTTATCAAAAAGAAGGCGCCACCCTGTACCTTAGTGGAATCCATAATTGGTTCAGGCGTCGTGGCGTCTGCATTTCAAATAGCGGAATTGATTTTCTTTCAAACCTCGTATATAGTTCACCACATCAAATGCTTTAAAATTCACATGCAGAGTTTTGGGAAATGGGGCGGGTATCCTCAAAGGCAGATAATGAAATACCGACAGCTTCAGATTTTAGAAAGAGTCTTTAACGGAATTCAACATAACGTGATTATTGCTGCCCTTCTCAACATCATTTTAACCTTCATAATTGGGAGTAGTTTTGTGATGATAAGAATGGGACTGGGCATCTTCATTTCTCACATGATTCTCTTTTCGTCTGCACTCGTGGACACCATTGTTGTCAATATTGTTCTCTTTGGTGCATTTGCAGAGGTTCATTCTCAGTCAAGCATGGTCTTGTTTTATTAGAAAACAGAGTTCATTCCGAGATTGCATTTTGAAAACAGAACCCAGCTGAAGCGTATCAACAATTTTGTCAATTCTCTTTATCCTCTCAAAATTCGGATTGGGCTGTCAACTTTTTTAAAAAATTCACTCCAATTGCTTTCTTTCAGTTTTCCGTTCATCAAATCGTCAGATTGCTTCTAATCGATTGAATTCACACCTTGTATTTATATATTGGGGCAAAACTAGATTTTCTACTCGTTATTTACTGTTAAATATTAGTTTAACTTTTGACTAGCAATTCACTTTTGCTTTGTCTATAATAGTTAAAACTGAATATCACCTCATTTTAATTTATAAAAAGCAATGCCGGGTCAACATCAACCAGGATAATTTTAGGTGTATTACTATATACAACCTTACATATTTTTCTTTCATTCATAACTTTTGATATGATATACCAATCTATTATTAAACGTAACTATTTGGCTTTGCTCATTTTGAAAGAATGAATTAGTGATAATAGTTTAGTTTGACAACATCTACATTTATTAGTCATCAAAATCATGACATGGTAATAAAACTTATGTAGCTGCAAACTGCTGGAATAATTTCAAAGCGAATGTGTGGACGTCTCTTTCCTTCCCATCAAACAATCAAGAGTTGGATGAGCAATATGTCCGTCATAACACATGCTGGATTTACAGAATTCACCCGAATTGTGTGAGGTCCAAGCTCCATCGCCATTAACCCTGTGAGCATATCCAGAGCCGCATTTGTGCAACAATAAATTCAACAATTTGGGATGGGTCGTTGGCCACACTATCCCAAAAATCATATTTGTAACATGCGTGAGAGAAACTAAATGGAAAAAATATTAGTATGACACTTACAATTGATGGCATGTTAACTCTGAGCCTCTATTTCCTTCGTCAATCATCTTCCTTGCTACGATTTGGCTTACCAAAACTACAGCGTTTATGTTTACACTGAAGTGCCTTCAAATTTAAAGTTTAAAAAACATACACCTCCATTATTCCAGTACTACTTTTTACTTTTCAATGCTTTGTTGTGAAATCGATTAAAATTGAGAACGATCAACCAGTCCAGCGTTGTTGATGAGACAGTCAACAACTTCAACTGGCTCCAAGGCACTTTTGTTATCTTCCCAGTTTGAGAAATCAACACAAACCGGAATTGCTTTGGGAAACTCTTTTTTCAGAGTTTCTAAATTTTCTGGCGTTTTAGAAACAGCGTAAAAAATGGCTCCTTGGGAATGCAGTTCTGCAACAATATCCCGTCCAATTCCTGATATGAAAGAGATGCCGTCACAAAATAATTTCATTGAAAGCTTTATAAAAATCAGTGAAATAAAACTATATTCTCGTTTTACCCCGTCCTGCTCCAGGTACAATGCACTTTTTGCCAGAAACCCCAACACTTTTCCCACACTGCACATTTTGATTCAACATGATCAGAGAGTAAGCTGAGGACTTATTTGTGAACTTGGAGGTCAGCATGTCACTGATTTCATCTTCTTTTTGCAAACAACTTTTTATGTAGCAGGACCTTATCCTGAAAGGAAAAATGTAGTAAAGGGAGATGACGTTACATCATAATCATCATCATCATCATCAACATTCTCATTCCAATGACTACGTCCAAATGACTCAGCACCTATTCATTTAATGGGGAAATTATTTTATACAGATGGATCGAAGCCAGTCTTTGCAATTAACTGTATTACATAACATCATGCCATGTCATTTGACGTCAGTCTATGCTACGTAATAAGTAGTTAAATGATTAAGTAGGTTTATACGGCAGGAAAACTCATAGCGAGTATCATCATCATCAATTATCATCGTCACGTCATCACAAGGCGTTAGAGTAAAGGGATTGCTGTAGGAGATTTCAGAGATCCATCCATTCATTTCTCTTGTTCCGTTGATTGAGGTAGATCAGGTTGTATTTCTAAGCTGTATTGAATTTTTTCGGCAGCTGAGTTGGTTAACCATACTTCACGTTGGAAAGCTTGACCTTGAGATACTCATGAAACGGGATGCCGCTTCCTATCTACACATAGCTTTGCCAAAATAAAAGGAAAGGAAAAGAGCTCCAGTTTAACAAGCCAACCCACTTTTCTCCCTAATCCAATTCTATTTTTGAAAAAAAAACCAATTGAACTTAATCAGCATAACAAATGATGAATCCATCGCAAATCCTTCTTGTTATAATTAGTTTCATTTAGCTCATCATCATTACAAGAATCGACACAATTATGTTAGGGACACATTTTTTACTTTATTTCTTCCTATCTTATAAAACTGTTTACATTAAAAGAATTCAGCAATTTTCATTTACTTTAAATTGAAAATTGAGAGATTTTTCATCCCCAGTTTAAGGCGTTTGTGGTGGGAGGAGATAACACGCAAGTTCCTTTTGTCATTGGTAAGAATTTATTTATAACACTTACTTTTGTCGTGATCGTTTCACAATAGCTTGAATGTGATTTATGTAAAATGTAAAAAGTTAAACTCTGGAATAAAGTCTATGTATTCCTTTTCACACTAAAATTTATCATGAGTAAATCAAAACTCAATTACTATACAACATGCACTGATTTCCATTTATGCTTGAAGTACTCTAACAAATCTCATGCATTGTAAATGACTGTTATTTTGTGTAAAGTAATTATTCCATACATACATTTTTAAAACGAGCTAAGTACAATTTTAAGGAAATAACGTCGATAAAAACCAGAGTCTGTAGTACAGAGGCAAAAAGGGTAAAAAATATGAAATAAGACCATGAAAAACTCTTTTGATTTGCTGTGATGTGAGAACAATAGAATACATGAAATAGTACTCAGCCCAGCATGATTTTTCAGCTTCATAAATACATCAATAAATTCGTTTCAGCCACATGTAATATAAACATAATTTTTGACATTTTTATTTATTTGCATAGAAAAGAATAACGTTGTTTGCCTACACTCTGCCTTTAATTATCTCAATGAGAGAACGCATACGGGTTTATTACAGTAATTGGTAGGTGGTTACAGTAACTTATTCACTCGCAGAACACCACAATCATTTTGTATCACGTATCAAGATAAAAATTTCACAATATGAAATCATCAATATCTTTCTTTACACGTGCAGCATAATATTCTAATGATTCTTGGGGGGGGGGGCGGTTCCTCCGACTTCGGCGAACTTGTGGTTTGACAGCTGAATCAATCATAAGATTTTCTATAGCAAATTTTTTCTGTAATAAACAAATGTACAAATCACAATCATTAATAATAGGAGGCAAAGTTTACAAAGTAATTTTATTTATGAAAGTCATCAAACTACCTTCATTAACTTTTCAAGCGTTCACAAAGACTCCGACATCTTTAATACCCGAGCATGCTATTGGTGGAGCTCCTTCGACTCCAACATTGAATTGAACTACGGAACCTGCACCATGAGTGGATGAATCATCAGAATACTCAAACATGTCTAGAAAAGATAGGCAATTGATTTTCGATTGACTCTTGACGTTTTGACTTGGCACTAAGTTATTATTCTGCAGGTGCAGTGGACTTATTACTACTGAATATTGCCAACAATGCAATGCAGGTGCACTCTGGTTTGTGTAGATTCATTTATACCATCATCATCATCCACAGGGTCCTGAGTGGCTTCATTTTCAAAATCTTGCTCATGGTGATAAAATTGATGAGCCCCTTCTGAAATATCGGTGGTTTGATCTGTTATACCAGGGATATCCATATCATCTGAATCTACATTCTAAGCTCTCGGGTATCAATATCAGCACCAGTAACAGGATGCTCCTCCTCGTTCTCAAGACCCTCAGCTAATATATCAATCAAACAGTTCTTCATTAGAATGAATGTCCAAACAAGCATTATCAATTAAATTCAATTATCATTTTCTTTCGTTTACATATTCAAATATTACATTTACCTGTGACGGCATGCTCTCTAACATCCCTTCTCTAAACCTTAGAAATCGCCTCCTCATCATCATTTTCATCACCTCCAGATGCGAGGCCAATTTATGTCACTTGCTCCCTAATAGTATTCCAAATTATATCCTTTAACTTGTTGGAATTAAGAGGAGTTACGTTTGCAGCTTCAATACTACCTTTAACAAACGGTAGTATTCGCTCACAGTATCTACACACGGTTTGCAAACTTTCCCAAATCCTGGATGAAAATTCCCCTCCAACTTAGTAAGATGATTGCTCAGTTTCTCCTCCGGAATGTTGAGAATGTCCCTCAAGATAATAAAGAGAACTTTCAACTGCTTCCCGAACTTGGGAATGCTTGAGCATGTACACAATACTCAGCTGCCGTCTTGATCATGCTTTTATCCCGTTTATGAAGCATTCACTTGAAGTCTCTTATCGCCCCTAAAAAACTTTTTCGTAGAACGCACTTTGTTCAAATCACCTTATTTTTCACATGCACTGGGTATCTGCTAGGACTAGTGTCCTTCCTTGATCATATACTGTGTCAACAACAAGAGAATAATATTATTTTGCTTCGGTTTACATTCAACATTTTATTCTGCTCCGCTAAGAAAAGCAAAGCTGAAGTTAAAAGTAATTTTTGTGCGAGTTAAAGTTTGCTATGGTTGGACACTCATCGCCTTTACAATTTTGATAGTTGTGACGAGTTGGATAGCATTTAATTATTTATTGTGATCATCATAATCATCATGCTTAGAAAAGCTGTCACTTGGCCACCTTAAACCAAAGAGGTATTTCTAAGTTGTACTTTAAGTTCACACTTTTCCTTTTTAATTAATTACAGTAAATGATGTCGAATGTCGAATGATGGTGGTAGATAATGAAAACCAGTTTGAAATTATTATGATACATGATTGATAATGAGATGACGTATTTTTTTTAATTTCAGGTGAAAAGTCGAGTTGCAACAGAAAGGAGTTGGAGTGGGGGTCCCCTTCACTCGCCGACCTCTCATCGATCAAAAACTGCTGAAGAAGGCACAGTCCATGTCGGCCACTCTGGACAGGGTGTGTCGCAGGTGAGGAAGTTTGAGTTTGATGTCGCTGCCATGAATGTGCGAGGGTAAGTAAAAGAATATTTAAATCATCATATTATTTTTTACGAATATTGTCATCATCATCAGATGAATAATTGATTGATATTTTTGTTTGAATTTTTTATATTAGATTCCTTCGCTTCCAAAAGGCATACGAGCCACCTCAAGACGCGAAGGACAAGGTGCTCCGGCTTTGCCAGACTCTGAATTTAGGAAAAGGGAAAGGAGAGGGTTATCTCATGAACGAGCAGCTAAGTTCCTCTATCTCGGCTCAAGTATGAACAGCTGAGTAGAGTTTGACCACGGTGTTCCAAACTCCATGCTCCACATGATGGAGACGGTGGGGGATGTGGTTCCGTTTTACTGCACCCCAATCACCACTCACACTCCGTACTGATTCGAAATGAGGCGAACCTAACCTAACCCACCCAATCTCCATGTGCAGAAGGAACCTATTCACTTAAAGCCTGGTGAGAATCGCTTCTAGCTTCTATTTTCCGATTTATAATCATCACATGATGATAATAATAATGAAAAGAAATTCAATAAAAAGGTTTCTTATTTTTTTGTATTTAAAGGTGATGATAGACTGGGACAAACTGCATTTAACAAAAGCTCCACAATTGTCACTGGTATCCGAGCAAAAAAGAAATATATTGGCTATGAGGCTAAAATGACTTGGCCTTGAGAAGAGATGTAAGATAATGTTGGATCTTGTCACTCATTTGCGAAATAGTCTTTGATGAATAGTGTTTGGTTGTATTTACATAATAAATTATTATCAGACTTTTAATTTGTCAAGTTCGAGAAGTTGAACCTCCACCTCCGCAGCTTGTTGTGGATTACTTGTATGTTCAAAAATACTATGTAGTTTCCTACCTTTTGATAATATTCATCATTTTTTAGCGAGGAGATCACAGCTTTCTATATTTTTGGTGAAGTGGTACAGCTCCAGAGCAATATTCATGCTGAACCATCCTTTATTATTATCACAATCACCACCAGGTTTATCTAGTAGGGTGTCAATCACGAGGTTCTCCAATGAAGAAATGTCATATTTACGTGCTGCATAAGGGAGCTCCAGACAAGTTTCTTCGGGAAGCTCCTCCGTTTTGATATCCCATTTATAAAGATAGGTTAGCAACGCCTCCACCCCTTGCATGAAAAACGTTACTCTGAGCTGCTAAAATACAATAAATGGAGAAATGGTACATTTTGGTTCGCAGTTTTGTTAATTATAATGATTTAACGCATGATACAATTACAATTTTTTAGAACCGTAGATTTGAGAACGTTGACAGCTTCGCAATTATTTTTACTTAAATTTTATTTCAGGATACTATTTTTATCAATAATGTATATTTGTTTGAAAAAAGTTTTGATACATTTATTCGCTCGAGGATTTTGCTTGGCCAATTTTTGAAGGTCTTGGCTAATATCTCATGCATTTTTCACCATCTTGATCAGAGCCTCCTTGAAAGAAGAAACCAAGTAGGGCAATCTATGCTTTTGAGCAAGTGTCTTGACCCTCTCAACAGCCAGTTTATTTCGAAACTGAGGCATTGTGGGGAACAAATTTGGTAGTTTAGATAACCCATCCACCAGTCACACCAAGGACTCTGTTCCACATCTGCCGTGTGCAAAAGTGCATATTCTATTCCACCCAATGAGTTGGTTTGTCTGTCACTGGAAGGTGAGAATGAGACAACCCAAAGTTGAGAACTGAATAGACGATGAGCACGAGGTAGGTCACAACCCAAGGCCAAAATCCAATTTGATAGGCAACCGCATAGTGAATCCCAACTGCCAGTAATTCCTACCAAATCCTGTACTCAAGGAGGCACCTTCCTGTCCCCTAGATAAGCACATAAAACAATGCAACAAGTCCGTGAAGGGGAGCCAAAAGAATTTGATTTCTTAGCAAAAAGGTTTGTTCTTTTATGGGATCATCAAGGACTTTGATGTGGACGAGAAATAGAGGAAGAAGATCTAAATCCACATCGTGACGAAGTCGTTGAGTCATTGCGTGGTGATAGTTGTGATGTCGCCTCCACCAAATTCCACTCCATCCAATCATGCTCCCGAGAACCATCGTTTGAATTAACCGACCAGCCTTTGGAGATCTAGTTAGGGAAATGTGACCCGCTTCATGCATTATCCAGGTAGTTCTTCCCATTCCCGTGGATAACATCAAGCATCCGAAGAACTTGATCCAGGCGTTGGTATATTGAGTAATTAGATAAAAGCCGAGCAATGCATAAACCCCCATTTCTGCCGGTCGATAAGCTATATGTGAGAAAGACGGCTCAAAAAGACCCTTCGCTTTCAGTTCCAAAGAGAGATTTGTGAAGTCTTCCGTCAGCGCCCTGTTTTTCTGCTTTGTCTCTTCATCCTCATAATTCTCTGCAAAAACAAATTGAAATTAAATCATGTTCGATAATCCCTTCAATTTGGAATAATAATAAGTAAAAACATTCTGTACCTTGAATGTCCGGGGCCGGTCGATGTTTCAACGCCTTCATGATCGCATGAACTTTGGGCAACGTTCTCTTATGGAATTGTTGGATTGCAGCTGTTGCATCCTCTCCAGGCTTGGAGCAAATGCGTAAGCAAGAATGATATTTATGAGCAGGTTGGCCGTAGTTGTCGGGTGCAGTAAATTTTATGTTAGGTGTTCTAGTGACTAGTTGGATAAGAATAATAATGATTGTCTACTGTTCAAACAATCACACAATCATCATTGACGTCTAGATGGAAAGAGGGCGACGAATGAGAACAATGATGAATGCAGGAGAGGGTGACAAAAATAAAAATTAATTAATAGAAGTTGATAAATAGCACAAGTGAAGCATTGCCACTAGTGACTATAGTGACGTCCATACACGAATGCCATCAAATAATTGTCGTGTGCATCAATTTTGAATTGCAAAGCTATGCAGCTAAAATGTGACTTGTTACTCCAACTCTAATCGTAAGTGAACTCCGTCAAAAATTCCCTATGAGCGAAACCTGATTTCTGAATGGTATCATGATTTTACCAAAGTCAATAAATTTATAATTAGCTACTTGAAAACTGCATTTTTACTACGCTTCAATAGCTGTAGATTTGGTTGCTGATTTTATTTTTTATTTGTATAAAATATAAAAGCAAAACTTTGTGTTTGATTTTTCAAAAGTTCATCCTTTCAATTAATGTGCAAGGTATCCTCCATCAACAGCAAGACATTGACCAGTAAGCTGTGAAGTCTGATCAGAAACAAGAAAAAGTGCAGTGTTGACAATATCTTGCATTGGCATCAAAACTGTGTTAGTTGGCGTTCTATCAAGTATTTTTTCTAACACAGCCTGAAAATCCCGTTCAACTGATTTGCTTGGATAATTCTTTGGGTCAACCAAATCCGTCAATACGGCACCCGGGTTTAAGGAATTCACCCTGATTTTGTGAGGGCCAAGATCCACTGTCATCATTTTCGTTAGCATATCCAATCCCGCTTTTGTGCACGCATATATTCCCGTAACTGTGATGGGTACGGGTCGGATTCCTTGCTGTTAAATCAAACACTTAATGTAAATCACTTTTCATTTTTACTTTAAACCAAAACTCGAATGCTCACAACTTCCAAGGGATGAAATGTTGAGAATTGAGCCACCAGTTCCTCTTTCAATCATCTTTTTCGCAACTAACTGGCTAATGATCATTGCAGCTTTCAAGTTCACATTGAAAACTCGGTCAAAGCTCTCTCCACTTATTTCCAAGAATTTGCAAGGCTCACAAATACCAGCGTTGTTGATGAGAATGTCAAGTGTCTCAATGGGCTCCACTGCTTCTTTGATCTCCTCCGCGTTTGCAAGGTCAACAGGTATTGGAGTCACGTTTGGAAGTTCTTGTTTGAGCTTCTTCAAATTTTCAGGATTTTTAGAAAGAGCATAAACGATGGCTCCTTGGGCATGTAGCTCACTAGCTATTGCCTTACCGATTCCTATATGAAGTATATTGCAAACAATTGAATACGTATGATTAGATTGAAGGACATTAACCTCTTTTACGATGAATTTTACCTCTTCCAGCTCCCGTCACGAGACACTTTTTCCCTTTGAAAATGCTCGTTTCAGACATAGTTTCCAAAATAATTCGTGCAGCTTTACTTACAACTGTGCTATGATTACTCAAGCTTAGCTCAAAGACAACTGAAATAAAATGAAAAGAAGGAAACATATTCATAATGCAAGTTGTAACGCCGTCCTTGTTTAGAGTAAAAAGAAGCAAAATATGAATATGTCTCCATTTGAGGAAGTTACAAGTGGAGGTTTTTTTTTGCAGACACATTCTTTTACTACTTGCTACTATCATCATATTTTTTGTTGTGCTCGTACTCCTGCTGTTTTACAATGAAGCGTCATCATCTCATGCTGCAATTCTTTAGCTGCATCATAGAACTGGATGCAGTTGACCTTGATGCTGAATGCATTTGATGAACCTGATGACTGCTGCATGCGATAAAAAACTGCATTATCAACTATATGCCAGAATCACTGATAAAATAATTATTGACAACCGTTAGATCTCCTTCTATTCATCAAGCATTTACAATAGTATTTATTATTATTATATGATCTATAAAGTGGTGACACAAAGATTTTGAGGCAAAATGTTTACCTATTACAAAGTCATAGTCATCATGCTTAGTTTGTGGAGGAATTTCTTGAGCAAAACAATTGGAGTCTAGCCATCCGAAATTGGTGATTATAGAAGGAACCACTGTGTAAACTTGTAGCTGTGCTGAGATACATGCTCAAATATTCCTCTCAGGCTGACAAAACCAAAGATTACTCAGAAGAAAGAAAGAAACTCAGACGCTCATTACTCACGGTTTGCACAAAGTTTCTGAAGTGAAACAAGCACGTGCTTGAATAAGGTATTTCATTGCTTTTGGTAACGAAAATAGCTTAGCCATATTTAATGCAAATGACCTTCCTGAAACCCACCTCCAACAACCAAATAAATTAACCTGGTAAGCAATGAAAATAATACTAAATATAAAAATCTTTAAGTGGTTATTATTCACATGTGTGAATGCCTAATTTTTTCTTCAAATTGCATTGAATATTTGTTCATACAAAACTTCACACAGATGTACATATGTAGATGTAAAAATTGAGCTGCCCAACAAACACTTTGTGCTATATGTACAAGAAAGAGGAGAGCAGGATTACTCAAGAAGAGTTGAGACTCGAGAAGAGAACCTCTTTTTGAAACTCACGCTGTCACGCTTACAAAAGTTATTGATTAGTAATATGCAAATCAAGACTCCAGTCTTTTTCTCCATTTAATGAACCATGGTCAAGAATTTAAAATATCTGGATACAAGTGAAACTTTTAGGACCCTTGTAAATCCATATTATATAATGAATTCTTCATAACAGGTTTACTTCATATAAAGACGAATGATTTTTTAATGTCATTTTATGCATATACTTACTTTTACAATACGTATTGCACTTCTTTGAGCAATTTAATAATTATTCAGTTCAAGAAGAAAATATTGATGATATTTTATGTAGTTTTAGATAATAATACGCAGAGCAAAGAATTGAATCGATTCAATATAAACTATTTTATTAGATGCTTTCATTCTGTATCAATATTAAACGTGCATTTCTCAAAAGAAACAAAAAAACGCAGCCAACAATTTATTTAGTTTTCTATTCTGAGTTTTTCAAACCAACCTTCCTCTTTTGCGAATTGGATGTCTTGTTGAAGATATTCAATTGTTGGTCTCCCTCTCAGATTAAATGCCGGCTCATATTTTAAAAGTTTATTGGTTTTAAAATGATTTTGATCACCCTGCACCCATCCTTGTAGGAGTCTTCGGTGAAGGTTGAAATAAACCTCTTCCTTGTGAAACTCTATGAATAAAGCCATCATACTTTTTTCCTCTGTTGACTCATTTTGAATTTCATCAACAAATTCTGAATATTCCGTGATGTTTTGTCACATTTAAATTGTTTGGCAACTTGAATGAAATCAAAATCCGAGTTGTGCCAAACATTGTAGATATCTGGTGGAGCTTCTTCGTTGAAAAATATGTTGAGGCTGACCTCTGAGCAAATGTCCACTGGTAAAATGAATATCGGAAATGGGAGAGAAGGCATCTTCCCTTTTCTCATCATGAAAAGGTAGCGGAGCATAAAACGATTTTGTTCCGGAGAAAACCTACCGATTGCTGAGTCCCCAGAAATGATGGGAAATCTAAAGCTTTTGCAAGGGATGCCTCTTTACGATAAATCATAAACGAATTGTGAAACTGGGTAAGCAAATGGACTCACTCCATCAAAATCATCAATATTTTGCCAACTCTCGGAGAGAGAACCAGAAGTAGAATCTGTTTTTGCCACAGCTATGATTAAAGACGCATAATAAACACGTTTGGTTTTGGTGGAACAAGAAAATTCAAGTATATTTTTTACTCCAAATCAAATTAGTCTTGCGAGTGTCTCCTTCTTCCTCATCCATTCCTCTGTAGTAATCCGCAAAGTTGACCTTGACTGCAATGTGGAATATTGCATCAACACTGGAGCTTTTTTTCTCCCAATTTTCTTGACTAATTCCAAATTTGGGACGGATGATTTCTCCTTCAATGCATTCCACCCTTTTCAATCCACATCTGAGGAGATTCCCCTCTTTTTTCAGAGCCTTTCCAAGGAGTTCTTTTACATTTTGATTTACATGTGGACGAATAAGACAGTAAATGGCTTGGATTTCTTTTCCCGTATTGAATTGCACAAATCCCGTAAAATGTATTAAGCAAGGAATCCCGTTGCACCTGTAACCAATACTTAACCTATATTTCTAACTGCAACAGGTGGACTCCCACTGGGTTTGATGTGAGGTAAAAGTTTGGAATCACTCCGAATCAGGTTGTTCACACTTTCATAAGTGGGTGGCCCAAGTTCTTGAGTAGATATTTTAGTAGACTTATCAATCATCCCAATTAAATTGGAAGCCAGTTTTGAAATGCTACTCGAATCTCTAATAATGCTGGAATTGAGGAGGAGATGGAAAACCAAAAGATTTTGAAGGCTGTTTCTGATCTCCACAAACATCAGGAAATCTGCTCCCATTGACTGCATACTCGTCTCATCCTCTATTTTATCATCCTCGTCCAGTCCAAGTATTCTTTGGAGGATAAGTCTAAAGTTGACTCGAATAAACAATTTCTTGCCGTCCAAATCAGTGAAGGTGTCATAAGTGCTCCAAAAACTATTGGGCTTCAATGCATCAGAATCGGAGGACGCTGCTTAAGAATTGTTTTTATCTAATCTAGCTCTTTCACCAAAAGCTTACTGTCAACATAACTTTCTGTTTGTAAATTAAATGTTGAGAGCTTATCAAAAGTCTCGACATTCACGACGCATATTTGTGTATTTCGGGCTTTGAATACGTGTTCTAAAGCAGCTAGTCCCTCTTTTGTTGAGAGGCTGTTAAGACCAGGAAAATTTATTTCGGTGACCAATCCCACTTCACCCCAGACTCCTAAACGAAAAACAGATGTAATTTTTATAGGATTTTTATAATATCTAAATAAAATATAGACTAATACTAATACAGAAAAATACTTTTAAGTACCCGAGTTGATTGAGGTAGCAGGTTGCCCCATGGAATGTCTATAATGAGCAAAAGAGTCCTGGAAACAATTGGCGGCAGAGTAATTCCCCTGTCCTGGCGTCCCAAATAAGGCCGTTATCGAAGAGAACGAAACAAAGTGCTCCAGATTGATCCAAGAGGATATCCAATTGTAAGTTGGTGGATATTGAGGGCTCCGTCAACCTTTGGAATTAAGGGAACTGTTAACTTTTTCCAAGTGTGAATCCATCGCTAATCTCTCCAGCACAATGCATGATGCCTCGTAGTTGTGGCAGGTTCATTTCTGGCTCATTTATTTTGAGCAATAACTCTTTAACTTGGTCGTAATTGCCAACATCCATTTGCATTGGCACTATATGAGCATTAGCCTCAATACTGAGCTGATGAATGAGCTTTTGAACTTGGAGAGAATGTAGCTGTCTTCCAGCAAGTTTTAAATGCTTTGCACCTGAACTCAGCATTCATTTTGCTACTTGAAAGCCAATGCCTCCAAGTCCTCCTATTATTAGATAAGTACTCCTCTCGTTAAATAGTAAGCAGTTCAGTTCACCTCGTTCTCCCATTACGCACACCACCTTCCAAATGTGTTTAGCAGTTTGTAGATAGCTGAAAGCCCCCCGAATATTGACAGCATCAAATTGAACGTAAGGAAGAGGGCCAACTATTTTCTTCTCAATAAAAGGCACCATCTGTCCAAATATTTCCTGACTCTTGTCGCAAGACTCGACGTAAAATTATCAACATCTGGTCGCAGCTTCCTTACGTCTTCATTTGCCCGAATTGATAATTTGCTCAGTTCCACAAATCTAGCGGAAGGAGCACAAGCAGCTAATATGGCTTCCTTGAATCCTTCACTTGTCAGCGATTTCAAAACAATGTCAACCCCGCGGCTTGTGGCTGATTCCAAAATGTATTGTTGAAATTGAGCACTTCGAGAATTAAAAGCATGGTAAATTCCAAATGACAAAAAATAGTCGGACTTCCG
This sequence comes from Orchesella flavescens, assembly GCA_964034955.1. Classification (NCBI taxonomy): domain Eukaryota; kingdom Metazoa; phylum Arthropoda; class Collembola; order Entomobryomorpha; family Orchesellidae; genus Orchesella; species Orchesella flavescens. Next base: position 9,865,623 of record OZ035953.1, on the reverse strand, counting down.
TTTGCTTCCCGGCTCCTTCTGGCTCTGTGTTAGTACGGGGACGTATCACTGTAACGCTGTTACTAGGGAGGTGCTATAGCGTTGCAGTGGTCCTGCCTGAATCCCTTACCTCTTTTAGGGAAGCAGGGCAAAAGTCTATCCGTGGAAGACAATGCTGGCTACAGTATTAACGGAGACGACTATAAACCTTGGTTTTAACTTTAACTGGTCCAAATTATTCTGCTCATTGCTACAATAAAATATTATTTTGGCATAGAACTTTCCGCAATTGGATAATAACAAAAAAAATACTTTTTATTTCCCAATTCTATACTGCTTTCGTTTTGCCGCAACAGCAACACTCTTAATTTTATTGTCAGTCATGAGCAAAGCAGGTTGCACACCACAACAACTTGTGTGTAATTTTGCATGGTATGCTTGGAAAATATAGTGATGATGATGATACTCTAACTCTCTGATCGCCTGCTCTGAGCATTTAGGCTGGACTTTAGGCTGAAATGCTTTGTGTATAAAAGTCTGGTGTTAGTTTATGTTGTGAGAAAACAAACGAAAATGGGATACAAGTTCCAAGACAATTCTAAAGTATAATATGTATGGTATAGGAAGTCCTCTCAATTGAAGTTATTACAGCGTTGTTGTAGGAGCCAAATGATGAATCAAGATAATATTATTAATTATAATGCCAAATAACTCCATTGTGCTGTTTAAACATTGTAAAAATAAAGAAAAGCTAGTTATTTTAAAAATCCCAACCAAAATAATATTTTTGTTAAAAACATGAACACTGAATGAAAAGTCTCATTTTATGTACATCGGTGGATTTTGATAAACATTTTCAGACTATTTATTAAATTCATACAAGAATTTGACATCACAAAAAACCTTCACTGATTTGCCCAAACTGTATCCACACATATTATATTATATTTGAAATATTTTCCTCCCACACGAATCAAATCCAAGTATTTTATTAATCTGAGGAGGTCTAGAAACTGATCTAGGGCATGGTTAGAGCACAGGGTCAAAATTGGAGGAATTGGAATGATACGCAGAGCTGTATAAATGCACTGCATCATCATCACGCCAGTTTTTTAGTCATTGGCTAATGGAATTTATTGCCCCTTTTGTGTAGACACCATTTGCTAAAACAATAGAGTTTTGTTACATGTGTGACGGGTTCAAAATCCTGTGGGAATACATGTCCAATTCTGCCAAAAAAGCTCTATCAGGCAGACAAGAAATATGGCATGATGAGAATTCTCATGTAATCGGACACGATTGCATTTGGGACTTTTCTACCTGATGTGGAACGTTGAAATATGAAACAAAAAAATCAAATGTCCAAGTCCGCAATATCCAACAAAACCACTTCCAGGAGCCCGAATGAACGTCAAATCTCTTGTATCAGAGGATTTACACTACTCTATTAGATTTGTTGAAGACCACATTACAGAGCTTACTCACTTGTCTTGAGCTCACATCTCATTCATCATCATCATCAGTTTATATTCGCACAATGATATGATATGCATTACTTTCTTACAACATATGCATTGTACCCAACATTTCCCACTTACCATATATGTTAACGTACTGTTTTGTTGACTTCCACTTTATATTTGCTATTACAGATACAGTCAACAGTTATCAACAATAACAATTTCAACACATCAACTATATTGTACTTGTATTGATCAAGCAATTGTATTCAATTCATGTCTGCTATAGATTCACAAAAATAAAAGTGTTTATCCATGAGCATGTAGAATACCTAAGTTGCAAAAAATAAATTTCGAATGAAAAATTGCAAAAAATTAATACCAACAGCACCCGGGGTTCCCAGGCGGTCACCCATCCAAGTACTAACCGGGCCTGACGCTGCTTAACTTCAGTGATCGGACGAGAACTGGTGTGTTCAGCGTAGTATGGCCGTTGGCGAAGGAAGTACTAACACATCTTCTACTTACTTAGCATTCACATCAATATCGCTCATTTATTTGGGGTGTGCTGTAAAGCAGGGTTTATATCTACGGAAGAGATTTATATATATCTAATAATATATACGCGAAGAGAACCTGAGCATATCATAAACTGGTTGTAATTGTTACTCTGTTCCCTGCTCTGGCTTTGCCTTTGATGAACAGTTTTACTGTGCTACAACGTTTCTTTTTTCTCCCTCCCCATCACTGCTGCTCAGAACATAACTAGCAGTTAAGGCTGTTGTTCTTATGTAGAACCCCAAAACTTCAGAGCCTGTACCACAGTGCAGTGTGCAAGCAGGCAAAACTAAAGCATACAACTCCTGTCTAACTTTTGTGGTTCTCTTTTGAGTGCTAATGCAGATCAAGTATCTACCTGTATCTACTAGCTAAAAATGAGCCAAGCATTGCTTGTTGTAAGTTATTAGATAATAGTACATGATGCGAAGGAAACAGAAGTAGTAAAATGATGTCCTGAATGTCACCTACTAAAAGCTCCGCATTTTGAACTTGGATTAATATGATGAGGTGCTACAAAACGTACTGCTACTTTTAAATATCATTTAATATACTTCCATTTAATTATAGCAAATTTTACTCCGAATAAAACTCAAAAAATACAAACGATTATATTATAACGATACAAAATATATTATCAGTTAACAATATTTCTTTTTTGATCCGATTTATAAAATGGATTGCGGAGAAGCTAAGGAAACCATGACAAAACTTACGCATTACGTACCTTTTAAGTGTAATCATATAAATTCAACGAAGTTGACAATTTTTCGCTAACAAACGGTTGAAACAGTCTCCAAACATATAATTGCACTTTAAAAACACCAGCCAGTGACAAACTACTGCACAGTACTGACGAAATCATATAAATCGTATTTACATGCCACTGATTACATTCCAATCTGCAACTTAATAGAAACGAAAAATAATTATTAATTTAATGTATTGATAATGTGTACTATTCACAAACGACCCATTTAATAACCAACCACGTAACATGGTGTTCGTACCATCATCAATTTCCTCCTTAATACATATGCATGACAAATTTGTGAATTGATTCGAAAAACAAAAATTAATTGGGTTTTGGTTACAATTTACATGTTGCTACCTTGCACCATGTTAATATATTATTATGTTAGTCTACACAATTGAGAAAAAAAATTCTAGTATTTTTATACAATTGGCATATCAAGACCACATAAAACCATTTAAAAGTGGACTGTATGTAATTGCTAGTCGATTAGGTACATAATTTTCTCATACGAAACACCAAAACCGATTTCATACGCAACTTGATCATTTAATGTGGAAATTAATGATGTTTTTGGAAACTAGTACGTATTGCTATAGTCTACCTTTTTACCTTCAACTAACAAATCTGTTTGAGTGTCTGTCAAACGGTCAAACAGGTCAAAATGGAGGCTATCAACCTCCTCGTTTCAGTAAGTTCCAACACCAAACAAATGGCAATAGAAATAATGTCAGGGATTATGTAAATGAGCTGGCAGCTCAACGTTTTCAATTTTTCAATGCTCAAAATCGAAAGTTAATTGATTGATTTGTAATTTTCTTACATTCTTTTCATTACAGTGGGCGCTACCTTGCACCATGTAAATTTATCCTATACTACACTATGACTTGATTAACATTAAATTATACTAGTATTTGTTTACAATTGGGACCAAAGCTGCTTAAAACTATATAAATTGCTTTTAATTGTCATTTTAAATTCTGGAAATATTTCCGATATGTGAAGGGGCAAGACCAAGATATTATACAAACATACATATATACGAGTTATTATTCTAGCTTCGTCATCAAATTTTAGAGTCTTATCTTTTTGTCTTTTTTCGGATTTTATAAACATTATCCCAATACCTGAACAATAATGTTTTATGGAGTATTATCGACCCTATAACTGAACAATTCGACAATAAAATGATATACAATTTATTTTTGCTACCTAACTATGACTAAGCATTAAATATTTAAACGTATCGTAATACCCGAGAGCGACATCATACCATAAGAAGTTGCTAAATTTTATAAACTGGTAAAAAAGAAAAGGTTTACAATAAAATCTTAAATTCTTCATTAACCTTCAATATTTTCTTGCTGTTCATTTATTTTAACTTTAGAAATTTGATTTTATTGACAAACCTGCGCGATAAAGATTCTTTAACGAAAAAATCATCATGAAAGTTTTCGTGAGACCTAAATACCTTATACGTTATATTTAGCATTTTTTGTACGACCAAGCGAAAATCAGAACAGTTTAACACTTTGCGTGGCTGCTCAACATAATTCCGACGACGCTGATTGAATTATGTCTGAAGCAAATGTTTTTGGCATAATTTAAAAGTTTCCTGTACTGAGTAATTTCTTGGTTACTGTGGTTGGTTCTATCTTGCACCATTATGGTACTCTACACATTTGAGATACATCTGCCTTTGTCAGTATTTCCAAGTCTGATTGCATTTTTGTAAGGCTGAGCCTGTAAATTCGAAATAATAATGCAATTACAAACATTGAAATTTTTATTGACAAACAAATGATCAACATCACGCTTTAAATCAATTAAAAATGTTTTCATTGAATTTACCCATCACATATCATACTATGATCTTCCACTTTTAGGACACAAACGCAATTGCTCGTTGTATTGTAATTACACCTCAGGTCAAACAGGGTCGTGCACTCTCTCCATTTGCTCACCTTCAAATCAAATCAAAAAATTAATTAGTTTTCACCACAAACTCCACGCACTTCCAACATAATCACCATAAATATTTCGATAAATCAGAGCATAAATCAACATGAAATTGATTCTATATACTTGCTTCTTTAATTTCAAATCATTTTAATCTTACACGTACTCATTTAAACTTCCTCTGCCCATCAGTGATTCTCACGCCTCTTGGTTGTAATATAATTCACAAATTACACATTTTGATGTTAAGGGGTTTTCGAGCTGTTCCCATCCCAGTTCAGAGAGAAGGGGAAGCTCAGATTTGATTTGGTTTGTAGTCATAACTTTATAAGAATCCTTTGCTCAACGTTTCCGGTAACTCCAATTCAGCCAGTCTCTTTCAAGTCTCGATATTCTGTAACAAACAAACAAATAAATTCACATCGAATATCAGATATAGGTCTCATGAAGATCAGTGAACGAAAAATACATTTATTTGCGAATTTTACAAAAGGAAACTTCGGTGCAAATTGCCAAATTCGAAATAATTATCGAAAATTAAATAAGTAGAATGGATTCAAACATTCCCTGCAATCAAGTGTCGGCTAATGGTTATTACTTAAAAAAATTATGATGGTATTTAACTCTCTGGTGTTAACTGTTCATAGTTATTGCTACAAGTTTTGTATTTACTATTAACTTGAGCTTGACAGATATGAAAGATGAGGGATTATTCCGGACACAATATTTTCTTGATAAACAAGAGTAAACTCAAAGAAAGAAATTGCCTATCATCTATTTTTTCCCTGGACTACTTGATATTTATTGAAAGTGATTACTGACAGGCTAAATTAATTTAAGAGGTGCTATAGAAAATGGGATTATCAAAAAATACCTCCGCCTTTTTCTGTTGATTATATGAGATAATTCGAGAAAAAATAATTGTCCCTAAAGCTGATTCCATTTGGGTACGGTTGAGCTTGTAAATTCGTAAAAATAATGCCATTAGTACAACCATTGAAGTTTTTAATTGCACTCGTTTCATAAATAAATGATAAAAATCACATTTGAAATCAATTGGAATTAGTTTTATTGAACTTACCTATCCAATATCATATCATGATCTTCACCTTCAAACCAACCCTTGAGAACAATTGGGACACAAACGCTCGTCGTGCTGTAATTAAACCTCAGGTCAAAGCAGGTCGTGCACACTTTCCATTTGGTCACCTATGCATCAAATCAAATAATAAGTTAGTTTTCACAACAAACTTCACGCACTTTCAACATCACCATCGTTATTTCGATAAATCAGAGATAAATCAACATGAAATTGATTATTTATACTTGCTTCTTTAATTTTAAATAATTTAATCTCACTCGTACTCATTTAAACTTCTTCTGTCCGTCAGTGATTCTCTCTCCTTGATTCTTGGCTGTAATAAAATTCACAAATTACAAATAAATCCACATTCAAAACAACACAATCAAAGCTAATCAACCTTTCAGTAGCTCACAAATAAACGTCGGAAGGATAATAAATTCATCCTAATTACTATTAAACAACAAACAACGTCACTAAATATAATTTTCACGTCCCAGTCCATCCTGAATGATAAATTATCTTTCTCTCTCTCAAGAATCTGGACTGGAGACGGAGAGAAATGAAGTTGTTATGATGTTTCTTTTCCATCCTAACAGCCAAAAAATGACAAAATATATTGAAAGGATGTACAGCTCAACTGCTGATAAAAATATTATGATTTCTCACTCATCATCGTATCCTTGTATTGCAGTACATTTCAACCCAAGTCAAAGCTAAATCTATATTTGAATGCATTTTTGTGCCATATACCACTTTTCTACTTGAGCGACGAGTACTGTTTCAACAACAGCACTGCATTTCAAAAGCTTTGAAAGGATTAAGAAAAGAAGGACGAGCTTTTCGATTGACAAGAGCATTGAGGAGTACTTCGTGAGCACACTGCTTTGTAGATTAGGTAGAAGTTCAGAGAAACATAGGAAATTTTCATAAGCCAAAGCAGAACTAGAACTCATTTGTCAGCTCACAGCTCACTCACTTCACCTTTCGTTGCAAGCTTTGCTTTGTGATTATGCGTAAGTAGATGGGATTAGGGCTCTGATGGAAAGGGAGAAAAACGTCACCCAATATAATACGCAAAGCAATATCAATTTTCATCGTGTTTCATGCTGGTTGTGAGTTGTGAGTAGGAAAGGAAATTATAGCATATTTCATGTTCGTAAGCTGCATAAGGGTTTGTAGTTTGAGTGACTACAATATACTAGCGAGTTTTTTTGTTATTGTAATCAGAAGATTGAACATCATCATCATCAGAGCAAATGTTTATCCAATGAGGAAGGTGTCTGCAATGTGCATACTCACGTTCTCATCATCAATGATCAGCCTGACGTAAATCTATTTCTACAAAATCATTTTAAGTTTTGTTTACGGAGCGAAGTTTTATTATTGAGTTCTGAAAGGCTATTTAACTACATAATATATGTATGAGAATGACAACAAATATTTAGTAACGTTGCCTTTTAGAAAGTATTTACTTAAGCATCAGTTAGTAAAAAATTTCATGAAAAAAACGGAGCAAAAAGTAATACCAACAGCACCCGGGGTTCCCAGGCGGTCACCCATCCAAGTACTAACCGGGCCTGACGCTGCTTAACTTCAGTGATCGGACGAGAACTGGTGTGTTCAGCGTAGTATGGCCGTTGGCGAAAGAAGTCGTAACATATCTCGTACTTGCTCATTATAAAATCACCAAAATGAGTGAAACGAACTGGATGATGAAAAGCACTCGGCCGGTGATGATGATGAAGGACGTGAATTTGCATTTTTGTACTTACAGCACGACCGAGTACAAATGTTCCTTTGGATAAATGTTCTTCATCGTTCAAGCAAGCAGTAAAGTAGAAGTAGTATTTTTTTATGGGTTTGTGTTATGGTGAGCAACCCCTAATTATGTAGCATTCTCATCAGTATCGCACATTTATTTGTGGTGTGCTGTGAAGTCGGATTTATATCTTCTGTTAGAATATGCTTCTTCGTTCACTCACGTCAGTATGTGTTTTTCTAGTCCAGTTCTCTTTGTTTGCCCGATCAACTCTTGGCTTGAACCTCAGTTGACAGTACATGCCAAGCATAAAGTGAGCCTGTACTGTATTCCCTCATCTCTATTATTGTTGAGTGGCTCTCAATCTCATTCAAATGGTATAAAAATAATTTAATAGTGGAAGAATTGGTGTTTGTAACACTTAATGATTCAAAGAAAATGCCACTAACTTTATCGACTCACTTTTTTTTACTTTTGTCTTGCCATGAAGGAAAAGAGACTACTGGCAAAATAAGTTGATGAACTAGCTCACTTGGATTTTATCATTTTAAATGAGCTCATATTCAGTTTTCCCAGTATGTATATTTAAGTTACATTCTTATGAGACATGATAGGATGGTTGGAGTTGATTTACACTGGTTTGTGTAATACACATAGAATAAATGTGCACCTAACCAAATGCCATACTGTGCTCCAGAAAATGAAAAAATCAATGTGCTCATATCTGCTGGCAAATGATAAATTCCACTACGTGTTTACAATACAAAATTGGTTCTCAACAACACATCCAAAGGTTCTCCTAGTCTTCACACAAGAAATCGGCAGGCCACCAAACTTTTATTGTAATTCACCAGCTACCGTCCTATTTAATTTGCCTGTGATTTCTAGTTTAATTCATATTGAATGCCACTAAACAAATTGTACTGTTCTCTTTTTTCGTCAAAAAGTCGTGACACAACGCCTCTCCCTTTTCAGCATCTGTTGAAGAAATCTTGGTGAAAGTGCAACCTGCAAATCACTATCTCAGCAATATGAACAGGGCAATGATAACAGGAATAGTTATACAGCTTGATGATGTTGTTGAGTGCTGCACCTGGCCAGCGTCCTGATGTATGTCTTCACCAATTTATTAGCAAGTATACCTCCTACAGTAACCCAATACTTCAAGTTATTTTATTTATTTTTTCAGACGTCGGCGTATGAATCCAATTTTCTTCACAGTCGACTCTAATAGAACTCCCGAAGAGCAAATGTGAGCTCTGCCATCAAAAATACTTATCAAATTGATTTCAAATTTAATGAATACTTGTTTAAAAGACTACAAAATATGTTTTCCAAATCATAACATAAACGAAGGGGATACCCGACTGTCTCTCTTGAACAATAAACAATAGTAAGCAGTTTTCATGCCGTAGAATTTTGGGGTGGACGCACAAACAAATATGTTAGTCTAAAAGTCCCCCAAAAGGTTTATGGCATGAGAGGGTATATGGTATATATTGAACACAATAAACATATAGTTGGCGATGGTGATGCAAAGGGACTAAACCATTCAAGATATCAACATCAAGCATCTCCTTTCCTCTTCTGTTCTTCTCTCATTTCAGGTCCAGCATGAAATGTAAAGGAGTAGCATTTTACTCATCTTCCAACTATATGCACTATTTGGGTTTTTTGTTTGATACTCTTTTTGGCGAAAGGCATAAATGGCGAAACATTAATTTCCGATGGATTCCAAACCATGCACATATCCAAAATAAAAAATGTAAACTCATGCCAAATTCACAATTTATTAATGTTTTGTGTCATCTAGAATCGAAAGCGCTGCAATCCAGATGAATAGGAAAGTGATACGAAATGTAACTATCGATTGGGCAGTGGTTTTATTGTGTAATAAAGACTCGCAGAATTAGGATACTATTGATTAATTCTGTTGACTCATTTTCTAACCTTCGCTTCATTAATTAACACTTGGCTAGGTGGTTTTGTGTTCCACAGGCATTTTATTACAAACTTCCAATATTGCATTATTATGGAATGGATATTTGCATAAGGTTGCTCTGGTTTGGAATGCCTTATGTCAGCAACGACTTGTCACACACCGTCCTTTCTCGTTTTCGTCAACATCACCATGATCGTGACGAGAATGAATAACAGAAAATGCGTACAAACATACAAAATACCTTTGACTGCTCCCAGCTCCACACATACCACATTTAATGAAATTCCAATTTCATTCCGATGAGTGCATCAACTGAAATAAAGAATGGGGCTGGTAGTGGTCGCGGTGTACAAAGTAGGTTTATGTTTCAGTAGAGCAAAACAAGTGGAAGACACATAAACAGTTTGGATGTTTAATAAGATCTCAGAATGGTATCAAATAAAGGTCACCAGAACAAAACATACAGCACCATTATTTCGAATCGCACTTAATGTTTTTCAGGTTTTGGTTGCAGTTGAGTAAGGAAGTTGTGTTTCTTATTTACTAACTGATTTGGTTCTATCTGAAATCCTCTATCTATCACTTCATCATAGCTTTTACCTTCATAACTCTAAAAACCCATCATAAAAATGAACGCAATGATGAATACAACATAAATGATTTTACTCAAACTCATCATCAATTGATGATTTGCTTTGTTCACTGAGATGATGATATTTTGTAGGAATAAAGCCCTTAAATATACTTCTCACAATAATTAATCATGCCCCTTGTGTTCAAGTATGGGATGGATGTGATTGCATGGTTTTAGCTTGGAAGTATATATGGTATTTCAGTTGTATTTTGGGGCACACTGAGAATTTCCGTATAAACCGATAGGGTAGCAATTGGAACTGCCTCGCGTTAACGTATGATAAAAAAAATATATCGGCTTCACTCTACTACCGCTTCTTGCCGCCGGAATGAGATCTACTCACCTGTAATATATTGAGATGAAGAGTTTCTATTACAGTTTTGAAATGAAATTTTTCTATTTTGCATTCACTTTACTTTGCTGCTGCTTTTGACTTTACTATCAACATCATATAGCCCTAAAAAAACCCAAACACATTGATTTTAATAAGGATAAAACATTACTTGTAATTTCAATACTATAACTTGTTACGTCCTATGATATCTTGTTATTTTAGTAAATGCAAAACTTTTTATGTTATGTAAATGTTTAGTATAACGTACCGATATACTCGGTAATATGATATCATAGTAGTAATATAGTAATTGCTTTGGTCTCCGTACTCCTTTTTGGTAAGTTTTATAGAAAAATTAAAGTCAAGTGTCAACCCTTACGAGTGTTTATTACTTGCGAAGAGCTTGTATATCATTTAGTTTAAGTCATTTGTTAGTTTTGAACAATAAATCCACGATAAGCAGCTCGTTAGTTTCCTGCCTATGTTGAATGCACAAATTTATGTAGCAAGTGATAAAAATAGATGTGAAGCATGAGTCTTGTTATGGCGCTCCCAGTCTTTCGCAGTTGTGCTCAGGCTTTACAATAAACATAAACAAGCCAACACAACTTGTTACGGAAAATTGTTGCAAGGGGAAAAAGGTCGTGTTTATGATAACGGCCAATACTTTTTATGTGATTTAGATTTTTAATGGCAAGCTTTACGTTTCATTATTATGAATCAGTCAGGATTTTTTTTAATTTTAAGCTTCACATATCAAAATACATACATCTACATGTTGCTGTCACTGGCCTGTTATAAATCAGTCGGAGATCATAAATTAAAGTGTGTGAGAAAGATTTTCAATTTATCCTATTGATTTTGAAACAACTGTATTAGCTGTGGAACAAATGTACCTTGAATAAATTTACACGCATAATTGTGGTGGCGTTGAAGTGACGCATTATTACTTTGATTTGTGATGGGAGCTAATAAATGTTGCAAAATATTGATATTGAGTTGAGATTGTGTATGAGCAGATGCCTTTGTTTTTACCTGGAGAAGTCGTAAATAAAACCACACAGAAAGTAGTAACAGACAAATGATTCCTTGAGTTTGATATATTTTGAGAATATGCTGACTCTTGCGTTTGCAGTGAGTTTCGTTAAATCTTCTAAACCTTTCCACCAACACAAATAAACACACCATCATGCAAAACGTCCACAGATTCTCATACCGATCAACCTCATCAATATTTTTTTATGAAAGTCACATTAATAGTGTCGTAATGAGCATGGTTGTAGTTTAGTGTAGCCAAGTACTTGGATAATATTGTGTCGTTTCTTTCGTCTTGAGTTTTGCATGATGTCATTTTAGCCATTACCACCTCGACCTAATCCCATTCAACAGCCCAATCTGATGTTAAAAAGGATTGCTACATTGCTGAGGATCCCTGTCTCCATTGCTGAAAGAGTAAATGGGCATATCAGATCATGAAATGAAAGAAATGAATATCACTCTCCAAAATCTTATCCAAAAAGTGGCCAGTAACAAGCACCATCACAAACGCAAACACGGATAATGCATCAAGCTATGAAGGATAATGTCAACAAATCTTTACTCCTCAATTCTTCACACAAATTAGATTGACTTTAGCACTCGTTGAGTTCACTTCAAAAGTAATTTTGTTCTTGCTCCATTTCTTACAAAATCTGATTCAAAGAAAGAATTATTCTTTCGTTATAAATATGGACATTCCTCAAGATAAAATGGAGCCCTTGCAATCAGCAGAAATCCTACCAGTTGGTAGTGCGTTAGTGGTAAGTTGCTTTTCCATTTATTCGCTATTAACTATGCACTATACAAAGCCTCTACGATGCACATTTCAAATTGGCTTATAATTATGATTTTTTTTTCAATTGCAGCATGAAACATGCGGGGATTCAGTGCCTCAACGTGACCCAACTCCGCAGGATGTCACAAATGAGGTTCAAACTATTAATGGGATCCCTGATGGTTTGAAAGCTGAAAATGACGCTTTAAAAAATCGACTCGCGTTGGCTGAAATGGAAAACCAGAAGCTAAGAGAAGAAATTGCGGCTCTTAAAGGAAACAATCAAAAGTGTCCTCAGAACAATGACGAGTTAAATGAAGGCGTGAAAGTGATGGAGGGGCGCCTACTTAACTTAACTGGGGAACTGCAAAGTGTGCTGGAGAGCGGAAACAGTGAATTAACAAAGAATCTGGAGGGATGGAAGACTCAACAAAAGTTATATGAGCAAATTACTAAGCTGATGGAGCAAGTGCATTGTTCTGGTGTAAAAGTGTGTTTGCTCCAGGATGACAATAATGCGCTGAAAGAGAAAGTTGGGGAATTGGAGACTGAGAAAAAGTTGCAAGAGAACAAGATTGAAAAGCTGACAAATGAGAAGAGTATTTTGCAATATAACCTCGGCATTTCTCGTATCCTATTTAAAAAGCTACGGGATGAAAATGGCCTAGAAGCGTCTTCCCAAAAGAAGTTTCCCAACACTTTTGCTGTGAAGCGGCGTGTTATTAGTGTGCATCGTACTAACTTAACTTTATTACGGCTTGTGGGAAATGTGAGAAAGTATACGTCCGAAGTTGTCGAAAGCAATCAAACAATTTGGAAAATGTATGTAAGAAAAGTTGTGGAGCTAGATTTTGCCCAGGAAAAAATTGCAAGCCTGGAAGAATCATCACAAGTTTGTGAAATGGAAGCGGACGCCGCCACTGACGGTGACCCCCAGATTGGAACATAAGCTGTTGACACACTGGAAATTATAGAACGTATGTGGTATATCAAGTTGCACCCACAATATGAAGATGTAGATTATTTAGAGGGTTGTGGGATGTTTCTTTCAAGGTTTTAATAATAAAAATACTTTATTGCTATAATGCTTTGAAAATGCTAATTCTGTGACTTCAAAAAAGCTCTACTTTTACTCACACTCAATAAGAATTTGTTATGTTTCAACTTTGTAGTTTCTTTTTTTTTTGTTTTTTTACCAAGTTAATGCTTTTTGTAAGCAATGATGATATATTTGTGTATATATATAACATTTTATGATTCATGATCATTTGTAAACTATAAACCTGAATTTAGTCGGCCATGAAATGTATAAATTCAGAATCTATGAAAGATTTGTGTACCATTTTTGTACATATATAAATAAAAATATAATTGTATAAACGAAAACTTATATAGAATATTTTGTCTGAAATTTTTGGAAGGGAGCCGCTGAAACATACTGATTTTAAGTCATTATGAATCTTTTCATTACACTCTTGAGTCTACTCTTATCATCGGCGGCGCAGTTTCTTGCTTACAGAAAACAATGTTTAGGAAGCATGTTACTTGTTGCGTTCCATCTCAAAATCACTTGATTTTCCATTCGGCTCACTCACTTCAACCTTTTACAACAATTAAATTAATTACTAGCATCTTTTTCAATTTCAGTCCATCAAATTTGTTGATAACTTCATTCTTTTCATAACGGCACACAATAAATGAAAGTTTATACTACGAGAAAGATTGAAAGAAAGCGATTTAACCCACCTTTGGTTCAACCACCAGCTACTCGATCAGCTACTTATCCGTTCACACTTGCAGTAAATATCCTGATGGAAGACGGAGTTGGCGTTTTAGACAAACTTTTTAATACTACAGAATCATATTCAATGTACGCAGAAAAAGAAAGAAATAGGAAGCGTAAGAAATAGGCTATGTATGTTCGTGTGAGTACGGTGTTCTCATTATCATGCCTATGAGCATGCAATGCATCTATTCATCATTCGGTTGCGTATATTATTTAATCAAGTCGAGTTTTTCTAGCTTGAGTATAATTAAAATCAATACTTTTGTTCCCGACACTAAATATGAGGCATTCCTATTTGCTCCAAAAAATATGCCGTATGATTGCATCAAAAGCAAATTGGGTCAACCCCGTTCATAAATAGGATCATAGATAAATCCAGATCCAATTCCAACCCCCTACTCCGTCCTGCTGTTTTTGGATGCATTTTCACTTTACAAAAAACTGGCTGTGCAACAATGCTTCTCTTTCTGGGAAATGTTTTTGATATACTCGACTTCCTATGGGAATGTGGTGCATAGTGAAATATTTTGTTAAATAAATACATCTCTCGACGTGTGACCACCACACGCAGTCCTAAAGCATCGTTTAGTATGTTGACGTAACCGCTCTTTGTTACTTGACCCAGCCAAATCTCAGTTAAGCTTCGAAAACCGTTCTCGCCTCCACTTTTGGTTCGCTCAGTCAAATTTTTCACTTCTTCAAGTTTATGGTTTCAAAATTTCAAAGCAATAAAATGGCATTGAAATGAGATATGAGACGTCAAAATCCAGATCTATCCGTTTTTTATTTTCAACGCAGCCAGTGGCCCACATCAAATTTCTATAGATTGCACTAGTTTCCAAGAATGTGGATCTATTCACATTCTGAGTCAAATTTCAAACTGTTTTTAAAAATACCGTTTCACAAGAAACCTATGACATTGCGATGGAACAAAATGAAGTAACATACCAAAACAATTTTGAACAATGGTGCAGAATCAAGTGAAGAAGCAATGACGTTGTTGTGAGAAGAAAATGTTGAAGAGAATCAAATTGTGTTGCCTTAAAACGAGCCAAGCGAAGAGCAGCTTCATCCTTTTCCTTTACTTGTAATTTCCAGTTTAGCCAATCGATGTATTATGGATTTCATGCGGAACTCGAATTCGGGCTAGCTGCTTTTCAATTTGGGAATGGAGTCCAGAAACTCATTAAGATTTCGTTCGGCAATATCTACTTCTGTATCAGCAATGTCCGTGTAGGTCAATCCAGGATAGACGATGACGGTGCACTTTCTTGCAAAAGGGGAAAGGAGAGTGAAGTTGTACTTTGCTGGCTGCTTGTGGAAGAAGAAGAAGATAAGCTTGTGAAATAAATCAGGTGTTTCCAAGAGCGATCAGTTGATTTGCCAGAGTAATTTAGGATTGATTGGTGAACTGATTTGGGGATAATAATTTCATCACTATCATCATCGGAAGAAAATGCAGGGGAAGATAGTGGTGATGGTTATACGTGCTCAATGCTATTCATTATGAAAATCATTACTGAACAGCTCGTCTATCAAATAGCAATTCAAGTCAGATCTAGTGCTCCTAGAACATAACAACATTTAGTGGAATTCTACTCTTGTTTCTAGCTGCCTTTGTCAGCTCTTCCAACGAATTGAAGTGAATATGAAGATACAAGATGTATGACATAGAATATCATGCCACATCACCCACTCACCTTTCGCTTGGAGACAATCACATCAATCAATAATTCTAGGTGGGAATGGGAGAAAGCAAAAGGAAGAGAAAGGAAGGAAACCAGGCAATTTATCTCAAGCAAATGATGATGATGTTTATGGGAAGAGAATCGTGATATGATGGTGATGTCTGTTGAAAAAGCAAAGACTCGCTCAGTAGCAAAGTAGTCAGCTCAATGTTCCGTGAGAAAGAAGATCAGCGAAACATATAATGCAACAGGCAGCTCATTCTGTACGATTCAGAGTTTTGGTTTTGGATTGCAGCTACATATCAATATTTACTGCTTTCGGATACTTTACATTTATGAGTAGGAAAACGTGTAGCACAAAATTAAACCTGTAGAAGTACATGTTCGTTCTCACATGATTTCAAGCAGTATACGTCTCTCCCATGGCATTTATATGAATGCAGTATCTGAGAAAAAATCCGGTGGAAACTTTGGTTGTGTGGGATCTCAGCAACGCAATATTTTGCTGCTCGTCTGAACAGCTTTAGCGACTTGAGATAAATCTATATCCAAAAAAAATAGTTTCAGACGGTACGATATCTCATTAATTTCAGTTATTTATCCCTGGAACCCTCAAGGAAAAATAATTTAATTATACAAACTTCCGAGTTGGCCATATGACGAAACGTTTAAATACCTGATTTATCGTCCTCTTTTTTTCTTTTGCGCCATTTCACGTCTGTATTCTTGGCGTCTTTTGAGGTCTTCATTCAAGGGACCTTCCTTAACGTTGGTAATTGCTACATCATTCACATTCTTCATTCAGGGTCTGGTGTGGCTCCATTACCATCACTATTACCACTCATTTTAAAGACAATAGCTCTGCTACCTTCACTCGAGAGCCTTGGTGAGCCCAGTGGAGATGACGTAGCCAAATATTCATCCACCAACTCAGACTCGACGTCCTGTACAAAGAAGGCTTAGTGAAAACCTCACAGTTTCAATCGTCACTTTGTTTCTTTCTCTTTCCCCGTTTGCAGCTCTTGCTAGCGAGGTTCAAATCGAAAGAGTTCAGTTGGTCCAAATTTATTTGTGCTTCATAATTTTCAGTGACTTTGACAAAGCTTTCGGCCACAGATAAGACAATTATATCGTACATAACCCAATTTTTACACTACTTTATGTGGTGCACAAAGCAAACAAAGCCAAGACTTATGCTTTGTTCTTTGAAAAGAAGCACATTATGTTTTGAACTATCCAATACACTTTATGGTACAGAATTGGTTTTAGAATAATAGGCAGTTCTATAATGCGACATAATTAAATACAACAATACTGAAGGCCTGTGCCTGATTAATTAAATTATTTTAATGAAATTCTCATGGGGGCATCAAATTTGAGACGAGGTGAGAATCCCAACTCAAGCTTGAACTTTACTGATATATCAATTGATATGACATTTATTCTGTTTCAACAAATTCGAATCAATCGTTTGGCAAACACTGAAGAAACGCATATTATAATTGATTGGCTACTTATATAATGTAATGTGCCAGTGATGTATGAACTTACAACATATGAACAATTTTAAAACTTTGTTATTTGCTATCAAATTCACGATTACTAGCATAAGAAGTCCCCAATCAATAATGCATACCATATTAGCGACAACTTTTCCTCCCAAAGTTCACCTGGCAGTCAAAACTGTTCTTGTTACCAATAACTGGCCACTGTCATTGAAGAATAATGCTGATGTGGAAGCAGAACTGAGATTCCTCAGCTTGGATTTTATCAAATAGTCAGAAGATTTACGGAAATTCATCAAACGGATTTTAAAAGGAATTATTCATGCTGTTTAAGATTTTTACACGTGCCTGCAATTATAAACCTTGTCCTGACTACTTTTGTCATTCATCGGCTCAAGTTTAATAAATGCTGGATTTACTTGCTATTTTATTTTAACCAAAATTTGAAAGTTATTTGGATAAAAAAAGGGTTTTAATGTTATCCTATATTTGATTTCACAACCAAATGGTAAATTCACAATGTAGGTTTAACGTTGAGTAAAATAATATACAAAACAATTGCGTGGAAAAAGGTCGTATGCCATCAACAGATAGCCAATCACTATCACTAAGTCCTTTCTAACTGGCAATAAAAATTAATGACTTTAACTTTTATTCCAACCTTTTTTAACTTCTGAGCAGAACATTTTAGATACTTGATGATGTAGCATATCAGACAAATGCAAAATGTTTAAAGTAATAAAAATAACGATAACGATAAAGAATGTGAGCTGATGAAAATCAAAGCAGAAGTGTCCGAGTTTTATTTTATTTATCTTATCAAATACAACTTTTATGTTATACTTTGATTTAGTAGCATGTCAATAGTATGTGATTTACAAGATTACCTGTATAAAGCAATATTTCCTTCAGTTTAAAAAATTAAAAATATCATTCATATTGGTATAAATGCAGAAAAGTGCTTTTTAGTTACTTTATTGTACGTTTAACATATGAATAAATGTGGTTCAGAAAGTTGATTTAAAAGTAATTAAAAGAAACTCATTTTTAATTTTTAATAAATCATGATCATTCGTTGAAGTTTTCACCTAATTAAAAAATTGTATTGCACAAAAACGTTTGCTATTACTAAAATTATCGCCCGTAAAACTTTTGCACTAAATGAAATGGACTTAAAACGTATATTTTAAATTCAGTACTAATATGTACAAATGCAGCACATGAAAATTATTTACGTATGTATACCACTGTTTTTATTTTTATTCCATAATTTTTTCCCGTTTTTGAGACGCTCAATTTCCAAACGCGCTGTACGAAGCTCTTCTTCTAACTGCGACAACTTTTTGTTCCGTGTGCAGCCAGCTTCTCTATTCACTACTTGGAAGTAGCTATCAATACGCGCAATATGTTCCGCATGCCATGAATCATTAGCCTTTTGTTCATCTGACATCGCGTAATAACTATTTTTGTCGTTGTTTAGCATGACGTGAAGCTCATCCCGAATCCGATTTCGGTAGTCATCCACGGTTGTACTCTGAAAGGAGTAAAAAATTTGGAAACCGATGACAGTTTTAGCGAGCAATTTGCCATTCGTCAAAAATCAAGATAAAAGCTTTATTTTAAACATACATTAGCCTGTGGAGATGACACACTTGAATCCAATTCAAGAGGCTGATGTTCTTGATCAGTCTCTGCAAAAGTCACTTTTCCAGACATGGTTTTCCTTTGAACTATAAATGAAGAAAAAGATGATGATGAGCATACGGTGAATAATTTATTCCACACTTGATTTTTATCCCACTACAAAAACTGGAAAACAGTGAGTCTCTAAAACACAAAATAAACTTTACAATCATCTCTATAACATCAGTTACATTGAAAAAACTTTATATCCTTTGATTACTCACACTCACGGAAATAACAAGTGAAGAAATAAAATCCAAAAGAAATTCAATTCTGTTTGTTGTTTCGCTCCCCTTTGAGCACTCGTGGCACAAAGTTACGAATAATATTAATAGTAGATGACAAACAAACAAGGTGTTTTATGTAGTGAAAATCATTAGGTAGAAACTTTGTAAAATAACTTGTGAGATGTGGAATGATAACTGGATGCATTTAACCTCAGAACACTTATGACGTCTCTTGTGCATCTTTTTCCCAGATATCCCGAACAAAAAACCAAGGATGTTTAGTTGATATACATTTTAGTAACAGGTCACAATCTTTCTTTTAAGAGAAGATTAGAGAAAAATTGTATGCGTGGTCAGGTATATTCATTTATGTATTATAGAGTCTGATCGTCTCAACTCTGCTAAAGCGGTCGCTGAAAGATTTACCTATCTCAATGCTAACATTGAGCAGTAATCATAGGCGGTAAACTAAATCTTTGAACAATGGACCGTCCAAAAGTGATGGCAAATCGAAAATGACTTAACCATGGGTGGACAGCCCGACTTTAAAAAAAATGATAGTTAGTATTTAAACAATATATTAACTTCGCCGAGAATCACCCATCTCTCGTTTTTGTTGAAAACTAAGCAAAGCACATCAAAATGAACAGCCCATGACGTCATTTTTTCGAAATTTATGTCAATTTTCTTTTGTTCATAACTCCTGGTCACAAGAAAATTAATTCTCAGTTTTTTTTGAGTGGGTTCTTAACTGCTTGACGGATTTTATTCAATCATAAAAAGGATTAAATATTCATGCGACTTACCGTTAAAGCCTGTTGAAGTTTACATTGATAACGGCCAAAAGTTTCGAAATTTCAAATTTTTAAATTTTTGGCATGTTTGTCAATGGTATTCATAACGTTTTGGAATAGCCAAGTTGTCTAATACTTTTTAGTTTTCGTGTAAATAATTACTTTATGTTACATCATAAATTTGAAAAACTACTATATTTAAGTGAAAACTGCAAATTTAAAAAAACTAAAAACACAATGCTGTTCTCCTTTAAAAACTGTATTTATCTGCATATGAAATTCCCGAATCAAAATTTTGGCAGCGGCCAATTATGCAGAGTTGAGACGATCAGACTCTATACCTATCTTTAAAAGAGAAGACAGAACAACATGCATGCATATCCACATAAAAAGTTCCGTAAGTTTAAAGCGGATACAACCAAGGTTAGGTACAAACTTGGTCTGTTTTTTGTAATAAAAGTGTGAGGTCGTTTGCTTCTTATCCTAATGGTTATAATGTAACTTTTATGTATGTAATGGTTGGATTGCATTTTGAGCAAAAGTCAAACTAAAATTAAACACGTGAAAACTTCGTCCGTTAAAAAATGTAAGTAGATGTAAGCAAACAAATCTGATGAATAGAACTGTCAGTTTCCAAAAATGTGGCACATACCATCAGAATATGTATATCCATAGGTGTTTATGATCAACAAAGAACGGCTTCCTGGAATCTTTGGAGCATAATTGAAGGATTGATATGACACTAGACGGACGTGGCATCAAAGGTTACCGATTTAGAAGCTCAGACAAAGACTCCGCAGTCAAATATGAAGTGAGACTGGCTGATAAATTATTTGTCACATGTATGCCCGAAATGCCTAGCTTGCCTTCTTCATTCGACCTACTATATGATTATAAGATGGGATTATAAGACTAGACATTCAGTTGAGAACAATTCTATGAATGCCCCCTAGAAACTCATTAACATTTTAAAAACAAATTGTGAGCAATTTCCAGTTCTCCATATCCTTTCCCACCACAAGTTTTGCTAAAATTGTAGTCCCATTCATGGGGGAAATGCAGATTATCTATAGTTTCATTGTTAGACAAACAGAGCTCCAAATGTTAAAGGTGGTTATGACATCCGCCTCATCATCCCCCAAAGGTGGTTGGATGATTGAACCCCCATCCTCTTTCGTTATTGGGGGAGAAGAAGATTTTTTGCAGAATTGTTGGGCGATATAGTTAGACAAACCTCTAGAAATTCTCAAGACCTCTCTCACTGGGGCAAATGTTTGACTTTCAGACGAAAATTGAATGTGATGGAAGATCTCAAGTGTCTGTGGAAATAATGGAAGTTGCGTAACCAACGCTTTTATCCTGATCACAATTGCATCCTCCTCTTTCAATGAATTTGTAACACGTTATTAAAATTTATTTTTCAAACTCCACATTTTGCATTGCTGAGTTCAAATGAATTTCCTTCCAGTATCTGATTAACTGGTTCAGTTTTGGCTTCTGCAAGTTCTCGAGACGGACCGGACTTTGAAATTCCTAATACAAAATAGGTTGCTGTAATGATGATCATGATGATTGGTGGTGGTGATTCAAGTTGAGGTAAAGTCGGCAGTTGGAGCTGCAGATTCCTCTAAACTCTAAAAATGTTCATGACTGTTTCCATATTGAAAATAAGCAACCAAGTCAGAAACTGGATATTCCCATTGCTTCTTAACAACATGCAATTTCAGTTACTACCACTCCAGATATTTACGTAGAAAATGATCAATCTTGAGCTCCCACACATCCAATTCTGAAATAATTAAATATTATAATGGATAAATATTATTTGAACTTAATAAGTAATAAACCAAGCCAGTTGGCTCCTTTTTCTAATAGAAATTTTCACCAGCTATCCCAATAACTCGAGCTTTGGTTTTAAACTTTTAGATTTTTAGGCAGTGAGAGAAAAAGTGGCGTCACTATTAGGATCAATTCGGCTGGTGGTTATGAAACGAGTTCTTCAATTCTTTTCACCTCACAAACCTGTCTAAATACAAATACAAGCTAGTAATCCTGAGCCCCAATCAAGTTGAAGAGATGATTTATGGTGCTTGATGTGACTAAACTTTAGATGGAGTTAGTGATCCAAACTTAATCAATAGCGTCGTTTATACTCAGATATAGATTACGGTAGCATCATAAAAATGTTACAAAAATTCGTCATGGAATTGTCCCCAAGAGTTTCCTCGACAACCGGTGAAAGCCCCTCTTATGCCTTTCACTTTCAACTGCAAAATTTATTAGGCCTGTGTATTAACTAATGGTTTTATATTTCGAGGGAATACCTTTTCATAACATTAGTGATCATTTTAACCACTTTAATTAGCAAAGTTCCGAAAACATCCAAAAAAGCTGAGACCAGATGAATTTTTGAATCCGTAACCTGTATATCTGAAGTCCTGAGTACACTCTCTTCTAGCGACTGCTCTCATTCTCAAAATTGTTATTGTCTTTCCATTTGTGCCTGTAAGTTATCCCATTGCATAACGGTCGACCATCCTAACTTCCAACTGTACTGCAATTTATTCCAATTACCAAGGATGGGCAAAATCAAAAAATTGAAAATAATAAATCAAATACAAAATAACTCCAAATTTACAAAATAAATGTTTATTTAAAATATTTTTTCCCCTAAAGCGTCAAAATGTAAAATAAAATATTTTATTTTAAATAAACTGCCAAAATACAAAGTATTCATAATGAAATTTCGGCTCAAATTTTACGGTATTATTAAATTCTTTCATCTTTGTTGATATACAAGTTTGAAATATCGATATTTAATTTTCATAGCATAGGTTTAGCAGTACTTTTATGCTTCTAAGTTAATTAATTTGTTTCAACGAAGCAAAAATAATTGCACCTGTAGTTTTTACAGTCCTGACTTTATTTTAATATGAGCAAAACATATGAAAAATACGACGGATTATAGAAACCGTCTGCTCAAAATGCATTTATGTTAACAAAAACTGAGATTTTCAAAAAAGAAATAGTTTATATACAAAATACCATTGGTCCCCAAAATAAATATTTATTTTAATAAAATAAAACGGCCAAAATAAAAAAACGTATTTAAAAAATATTTTAAATGAACGCATTTTAAATACTTTTATTTTGCCCATCCTTGCCAGTTACTGAAGACACAATTGAAAATATTTTATCCTTAATTTATTGGCCCGGAGTCATACTTCGGTTTCACTTTTAATCAGCCTGATGATTTTAGAAGTCTACACGTTTTTATTATGAATTATAGTCACACACGAGCAAACTATAGACGCTTGGCCTGTTGTAAATCATGAAATTGTTCAAGACCAAAGTAAATTTTTGGGAAATGTGCACATTTTTTTATTTGGAATTTTATTTTTAAAAAAACGAGTTGAAAGAGCACGTTACACAAACGCAAGAAATGTAGTTTTATCATGACGATAAAAGAATACAAAAATTAATGAAACAAGAGTCCCCATAATGTACCTTGAATCTGAATCTACAGAATCATTTTGTTTTGTCATTTGACATTTGAAATCATAAATTTTTACAATAATTCAGATAACAAGAAATGTTAAAATGTTTAGCAAAATGTCCCAATTAGGTCTGGATTTGGATGTAACAATTATTTATTCGTATCTTATCAAAAAATGCTCACAACGCGTTGGTCGTTAAAAAGCAATATTAAAAAAACGTGACATAACACAATTTGCAATTGGGATACATGGAAAGTGTTTACAACTTAAGAATGTTTATTTTAAATTTAGAAGGGCACAATCACAACAGTGTGTAATCATAAACAAACATAAAGTGTCATGGTATTTAAATTTGATTTTTGATGTTGGTTATTTTACATTTCTAAAAGTAATAGTAGAACTCTAGGTCCAATAAGCCCATTCGCACCGTCAATGATCAACTCAAGAATTTACTGCCTGTAATAAAATGAAATAAAATATTTGAATAAAAAACACTCAATGAGCTTTTTGCAATCAAAGCACCAAAGCATCAAAGCACAAAGCAAAGTAAATTAGTTTGTGAATAATATTTAACAAATAACGGCGTCACTTCTAAAATTGTACAAATGCTCACAATGTTTTTCATTTTTGTTACAAATTAATTATGAAATTTTCATCCCAAACACTTACCCTCTGACTGCGTCTCCGACAATCGCGACTAATTACAGCCTTGCAAAAGTATTCCGCGCAATATCTACAAACAAAAGAACGTTCGGAAGTGTGTCTTCGGCTATGATATTGAAACCTTCTCTTTCTGGAGAAAATCTTATCACAAATAATGCAAAATAAAGTGATTTCCCAGAACTCAGCACTCTCCAGTTTTTTTTGCATCTTGTAGATTTCTATTGAGTTAGCAGGAGCACGAACTAATTGCTAGTAAAAGAATTGTGATTTCAGTAATGCTACTTGATCACAAGTAATGGAAGAAGACTTTAAAGCAGGACTAAAAGTGATGAACTAAATGAATAAAAATTGAGCTCGCGCGTGAATCATTTCACTTACTGTTGTACATAGCCCATGATGATAAAAAAATCCATGTGCTTGTTAATATGCATGAGTGTAAGTTAAACCGTAAAAAATCTATAAAGATATTTTAGTCCATCGTCATAACAGTAACCATTATCGCTTGCAGGTTTACTGCTTACTCAACTCGCTTATCCTCATTATATTCACCTGTATGCTTACATTCTTCACACTTAGAATATTCTTCACAAGTTCATACATTACCTGAAATGATCCCAGATGTGGTTTTACCTTATAATGTGTAAATGACGTCTTTTTATGTATGAAGTTTTTCTTTAAATAAAATAATGATATTGAAAATATAATGATGTTGTTTAACTTCTCATATTTCATGAGTGGAATGGACAAGGAAGGAGATGTCATACAGAATTACGGAACCATATGAACAAATACATGTAATGACTATACCCATAACATTTTTGACATGTTGCATAATTTGGGAATTGATTCTTTGGCATTACAGAACGTAAAACCGTATGCCAAGATTAAGACATTTACATAAGGCACACATACGTATTTTTTGTTTGTATAGTTTGCCCAAAATAATATCATTAAACTTAAGCAGACAAGTGTATGTTCTCGGTGAAAGCAAAGGGAAAGCATAAAACAAGAAAACGCTTTGTTTATCATTGTACAGTGTGTTGTTGATAAATCCTCATCTGATATTATTGACTATTGATTACTGGATGCCATAATTTCCATACCTGACATGATATATATATATATAAAGATATGTGAGTTAACCAAAAAGTATGCAAATCTACATCATGCACTGCTGTGGAAGGAAACTACAAGCTATTCGCCTAAAATGCGTCTAAAAATACATTTAGTTGATTTGCTTCTCATTTAATGATACATAGCAATTGGTCCTCTCTCTATTGCTTGAGTATAATGACTTCCAGTTTGTGCGAGAGTTGATTGAACATAACGTAATCTGTAGTTGTTACAATTTTAATAAACCCGATAACAGGCGTAAAGAACCGACACCCTTATGCAATTTATCCTAAATTTGAATAATTAAAAATTAAGACATTTCGACATTTAAACGATCGTAGGTCACACTGGGGTCATCGTAGAATTTTTAAAATAGCATGACTGAATACATCTAAGAAAATAGAACCATTTTGATGTATCACACTTTATACTTTGCTATTTAAATTTTTTTGATCTTATCTTTGACCTGGTTATCGATAACCGATAACAACACTCATCTCGCTTCCCAGGGAAGGTCTTGTCCTAAGGTATCGTTTACCAAAAAGAATTTTTGAAATTCGTCAAGCGTGTCGCCGCTATCGTGCTCACGGACAGACAGACGGACAGACGCCATTTGTGAAAATAAGAACCTACCCCCTTTTGCAAAGGGTGCCGGTTAATAAACATAATTCCAGTAGAAATAACCCATAGAGTATTTTACTTACTACAAGCTATGCAGTAAAAACTCTGTATATGCCACCGAAACTTCTAAAACTTGTCCCAATTCTGCCCCCAATTTCTCCTTTCCACTTGCGGTTCCTTGAGAACCATGTTCAATAAACATTATTGCCATCCTGAGGAACGATTTGCTGTTGTAATTCAAAGTAATTTAATTCCAATAATGTGGTTTTATGAATGCTACGACTTTTGACTCATAGTTAAAGCTATGTAGTACGAATGGAATGAGTATGCAAAAATATGAAATTTTTTATGCTGTTCCTACATCACTGTCGCCAGGGGTTTATAGTAATAGTTAGAAGAAGAAGTTGGCGTGAGAAATATGAACGCAACCAAAAAAATTTGCGTATAACACGACTTTTACTCTCTTATTACAGTGTAGGCGTAGCTTCAGCGCGGAAATGAGATCAATTTCGCCAAAGCGTGTTTGTGGGAAAGGAAAAATACCAACATTAAGCAGAGGACAGACGCCGAGGATGCAGTGCAAAGATAAACTCCGAACATTATTACACTGCCTTCATTTCATGTCAGAAAGTAAGACATTGTCACTACTTTTTGTGCATGGAATTCAAAACCTTATTTGCTTGTTTGGGTGAAAAATTATTTACTTATGCATCATACATTTTTCAACTCTTGTCTTTCAAGTTTTTTCACCTTGTTGAGTCATCCAATTTTAAAAACCGCATTATTAAACTCTTTATCTATTTTCAACAACTTATTGTGAACGTTTAGGTTCAGATTGAAACATAGCTGGTAATGTTTATAAAAAAAAGTAAAAGTGATGAGGCTGAGATTCAATTGTTTTGATTCTCTCCCGTAGCTTCCTCACCAAACGAAAGCTTCGCCGGTGCGTTTTCCTAGAATCTTGTTAATTTCAACTATCAATCTTGAATCTTTTCGACTTTCAAGAATAGTTTGTGCTTTACGACTGCTATTGATTTCTAACCTGTGGTCTGTTATTAGTTTGTATTCTTTCGCAGTGGAGGTATCACGGCTTGACACATAAAAAGTGGAAAGTGCCAATTTTTAAAATATTAAAATTATAAATTAACACATTCATTTGACTTATCCTTTCTTCATTCATCAGTAAAATGTACTTTTTCGCCAATTCGATCATAATATCGTTATAAGCAATAATTGGATATTGTGGATAGCTTGTATTCCGCCTATCAAAACAATTATTCATGTTAAATTTCCGCACATTACTCCAGATTAAAAATGAGTTTCAAAAATAGCATTTCTAATGTAAAAACTGTTTACCCTTTTTAGTGGGATAGATATACATAACTTGCACTTTCTCTCAAATCATTGCAGGAAACAGATCGGGCCATGAAGAATATGAAGACAAAATATACTTCCTGCACGTAGTCACCGATCTTTAAGTACTTTCAGTGTTTCTCTCTTTGGTTTGGCGAGCTTACAAACTGTTTTATACATTGCCATTATACATTTGCCCCATACATCCCATTAAATATTGCAGAATTGAACTAGTTAAGCAGGGTGTTATAAGTTCACTCATTCATTGACGTTAATTCAGTTTTGATAAATACTAAATTTATTTACTAGCTTTTAAAGCAAAAAAAAGATGAATATGTTTAGATAATTTGAAGCTTTGATTATCTGAAGCTTCAACCGTGAAATTGCGTCATTCAGTAGCGGATTGCATTTTTAACCACAGGAGTGAATTTTTGGTTTGGAAATTTTCAGATAAAATCACAAGCTCCATTTAAAGTCAGCTAGACCCAGTCCATGAAAATCATAATTCTAAATCTGCAATAATATTTTAGAATCATAAATTTTCAGTATAAGTAGGAAAATCAGTTTTTTTACATTTTTTTGCATTTAAAGCATTTCGTTCAGCCTTAAGCTATGACTTAAATTGAAAGTGATTCAACCTAGTAATCAGCAAAAACTGGTGGATTGTTTTATTTATTGGAAGCAAGTATATCATTATTTTATGATTATTGTAATTTGGAAACTTCGCCAACATGATCTTAAGTTGATTGATGAAATGTTAGAATATAATATTCAGAACATCCGTGCTTTTGTGTGGGATTTATGAAAATAACGAATTGATTTTTTAGCAATGTTGTAGCTAAAGCCTAAACCAAAATACCACTTAATGAATCTCCCATACAATTACACACACTCCTTGAAGTTAACACAAAGGGGGACGTTGACAGAGAATTATATTCATAATAAAAAAAGCAGCGAACCTGCATACCAAAAGGAAAGCCGTAGGTACGGTGATGACAATGAAAACGTACACCTTTATCTCTTTCGCAGTCGCATTCCTGTGGGTTTTCACAAATGAATCATGACATTCATTTGCAAAAAAACTATAACCAACTCGAAACCACAAATATTCATCACGTTGTAAGGATATATGTATGACGTGAGGAGAAGAACCTAAATAATAGTTATGTTAAGCAGTAAGTTGTTAATACGCAAGCGATTTGCATATGTGACTACGGAGCGATTCCGTAGCGGGTATAAATAGAGCTCGAGAAGCTGTAGTAAGGAACATTCGTTATGATGTCGTTATGCCGGCCGGTTGTGATTACTGGTTCATGCAAGCGTTGTGATAAGGCATTAGTTAAGTTAGTTGTAGTAGAGAGTGTGATCCTCTCCCAATGACGCGGCGTGATGCCGTGTCGGTCTAGTACGTAAGCGCGGTCATGAATTAGATATGCTTTCATAAGTATTGATGCTAATCAATAAATACCGTAAATATGTTACACGCTACGATTGAATCCACTACCTTGTGGATTTCTCCTGCTCAATTCTATCATTTATCATAATATATACCAACGCCTTATAACGTTCATTTTAAAAACATGCGCCCCTGTTGTCGTCCCTGAAGTAGAATGCTCTTAAAAATAGTGAGAAAAAAGTATTTATTCTTAGCTAACGTTTATATGATGAGGTAGTTGAGTTACTGATACGGCAACTAATTTGGGACTGATTTTCCATGCGTGATAAAACGAATAAGCTTTCATGTTTGATTAATAATCGGTTGACGACCCTGAATGGTACTTAACAAGAAACTATTCTACGAAGATCAACGAGTCTGTAAGTTCGCGTAATCGGTGTTGAGTGAAGTCAGGGCTTCCTGGACTCGCTCATACTCATTTTATTAAACTATTTTCCTGCTCCATGTATGATATGTGGGAGGATTGTTTCTGAGAAATTCATCCATAATATGGTCTCATGTATGGTTCTGGATGGTAAGTTCTGGATAGATTTTCTCTGGATGACGGAGTCCAAGATACAGAGTTGTTTTTTATTGTTGAACTAATCGCTATCGAAAGGCTTTTATAGATGAAATTTACCTTTAAATTGAGACAATGGAAAGGAAAATAATGATGTTATGTAAGCTCTCAAATTTCCATGAGTGGGATCGTGTATCACAGAAATAAAAAGTTATCTGAAAAACACTTACCTTGCTAGTCTGGATGAGATAAACTAATTTTTTACATAACTGTACATAAACGTTTAAGTGGAGATACACATTTGAAGCAAATATACGTAACGTGGACCTGTATTTGTCGCTCAAAATCAATATTATTCACACTGAAGCAGGCAAGTATACAAGCGTTCTCGGTGAAAGCAAAGAGAAAGCAAACAACGAAGGCGTTTTACTCATCGTTTCACATTTTTTGCCAATAAATCCTCAACTGGTATTACTGGCTTTTGGTTGACGCAAACAATAACTAACATGACATAAAGATTCGTGCGTCAGACACATAGTATGCTCCTTAGTGTCCATTCTAAATAAGTAAATTATACCGCGTTACGCTTTAGGTTTACATCTGGAGTTTTCAGTATTTTCATCATTTTGTAACCATTTAAAGTTTCCTCCACATAATAACCTCACTTTTGTATAACTTTTTTCTTTATGCATAATTACATTTGTGTAAAAACACACAAGTTGTTAGTATTTCAGTCGTGTACGCTATACAGAAATCGTTTATCGGGCTTTAAAAATTAAAATAATGTTTATTAATTGAAATGAAAGTCATATGGGATTAAAATTGAATACCATGGCGAACATAGCCAAGAATAAGCTAAATGATAATTTGCACGTTGTAACATTTGAATAGGAGAAAGAAAGGTTCACTACCATTAGACCACCGGTTTTATTTTATCGTTGCGTTGTCAGGTTCAGCACAACTCTCATAGATACTCCCTTTACTTTTATTCTTGACGAATCAAATCAAAGAAATATGACATAACCTCATATCTTCTGTAAGCAACTCAAAGCCCTCTTGTTATCCAATCACTTTACTTACGTCACCTTTTTATTCCTTGTACGTTTGTACAGTACCTCCTTGTGTTAAAAAAATACGGGACCGGTTTGCATAAGAGTTGTAACAGCTATCCATGAATTAAAAGACGTATTATCATACAGTAATGTTGTTATATCTCCTTTCCCCATCGGTGTAATGATATCCAGGTTACGAATCTCATCTCATAATGTTTGAAAAAGCTATAAAGCGATCTCATTTGTCAGCTTGATTTCTATGTAAACACAACAAAAATTGAACCTCTTGTTTTTTCCACGTTTGCTTCAGTAACCTCCAAAACATTTCTTGGGAATCGAGCAAAATCGCACACCGTTAGTAATAACAATAATGTATTCGTTGTTAAATATTCATCCTTTTAAATAACGTCATACAGACAAACTGATAACAAAGCCATAACTTGCTTACTAGTAGGCCAGCTTTATAATAAGGATTTCTCCTGATTTTCAGGAATATGTCTTCCAATTCATCCTCACACTATTTTATCTTGAAATAGCATGGTAAATTCAGCCATCTTCCCAGCGCATTTTACTTATTCTATCTCGCCAAGAAGTACACCGACATGACCCTGTGTTGTCAAGGGTGTACTATCAAATGTCATAGGCTGGTGGCTTCTTCGGCGTCAGCTTATGTTGAATCGCAGATTAAGCTTGATAATAGTGGGTACCCTGGGATTTACCTAGTAGGAATGCAATTTTCCCCACTGGAGAAAATTATGGAGTATATCTAAACGGAGCATGTGATTCTGGCACAGGAAGAGATGGATATTTTCATCCAGGCTGCAGAGATCATGGAATTAAAGGAGTTTGAGGATCAACCCGAGCATCCGTATATTTCCCATTTATCTGGCTGGAACGAGCCTGGAAATCTCGGATATACATTCCCAGGAAATTAGGAATCGAATGAGTTGGGAAACCCCGACAGTTCTACTTCCCTTGCAAATTCCTAAAATGTTGAGGGTGTTAAATATAATGGAAGTAAAAGTGTGCTAGGAAGAACCACACTTAAACGGTACACCAAAACGGACTTGACTACAGCAATTAAATATGTTGGCTTTGGAGCATCAGTCTGTAAGGCTGCTCGAATTTTCAATACTCCCGCAACGACACTTCGTGATACTTTGAGGAGGTTTAAAAAAGAAAGCTAAAATAAAATTTCTGCTTACACCAAAATAAAAAACATTGGCAAATGCAACACTTACGAGCAGTCAGTCAAAAGCGAGGAAAGTGTTGGAGTGACGTCTGTTGAAACGGAAGACGTTGTGATAAAACCAGAAAAGCAAGACTTTCTTACTCCGAAATCAGAATGATTTCATCCAACGCAGGATTCCCTTTTTACTTGAAATAATTTAGCAATTAAGTAGTTAAGAATTTCCGTCTCATTTCAATTATAAGCCGTGTACTAAACTTTGGCATTCATCAGTTTACTTACAATAAATACTAGATTCAGAGACTAAACCAAAAATTTTAAAAGTATTTGTATAACTTATAGTTTTTCATAATGCCTTTGAATTGTTCGCTCGTCACAAAATAAAATCGGCGTTATATTCTTACACGAGGTATTAAAATGAAACAAAAAGTGACGTGACTTGGAGCGCCTGGAGAGCCATTTCCACAAAATGATGTTGCAGTAGTGCCTAACATTGCACCACTGCGTGATGATTGAAGGTAATGCTTAACATTATAAGCTGCATGTCCTACGAAACAAGACTGTAAAGTATTGCGCTTTAAAACACTTTTCTTTTCACATGCCTAATTCCTAAAAAAACATTTGTTCATACATTAATTCAAAAATAAGATTTTGAATCACTGCGATATAAGTAGTAGCACCCTTTAATCCAATTCTCCCGTTTAGTAATCGAGTATATTTTGAACGAGGAAACATACTACAATTAATAAGTTTTCATTTTCCATAGGGTTTTGTAGCTTGAACGAAGTGCGGAATAACAATAATTTCATAAAAATGTTCGATAAAATTGAAGCGGGATTTAATGCACTGTATACAAACAAATATTTATTGAGGATGAGGGTCGTGAAAATATTGAATGTGCGCCACGAAGCTTTTTATAAAGCTACGATGAAAGCAAAGAAAGGATTTCGGGTGTCAGCAGGAGTATAAAAGTACACACGGGGAGACTTCGTCTAGTTCGACAGTCTATAAAATTTATCGTGAGCTTGGTCTTTGAAAGCCAGAAGATATACAAATGTGTAAAAAAGGGACAAGCAGGTGCTTTGAGATTTGTTGATGTTTCTAATGGTCTGGCTTTCGAAGGTCAAAACTTCCTTCATATCAGAAGTTGAATGTTGATGCGATGAAGTGAGTCTAAATTATAGAATGCAAAACATTTCATGAATCACCCAATCACTTTGAGACACTCTGTTTCTTAAATACAATTTATAGAGTGGTGTTAAATTTTAATATTTGGAAATGCTCACAGAATATGTTGTTTAGTATAGGCAATAGCAGGGAACTTTTATGTCATAGGGAAAGCAGTAGGTTTCACGATGACGGGTGAAAGTCCGTTTTCACCATTATATGGTTTTGCATTATATCAGAATGCTTTGGAAAGTAGCAAAACTATCGTAACCAGAAAACCTGCTTTAGAAAACAGTGTATGTACAAGTATTGCTTTTTAAATTAACGTTTGGGTGATATCCTACAATACGTGCGATGATGGTAATATTTGCCAGCCTAAAAAATTATTAAAAACTCGATGATGCTGTTTTTTAATTTATGTCATACGACCATAGGGGATTGGTTTTTCCATTTTACACAAGTTTTACGTATACTTAGCAAAATTTAGATTAGTGTAACGAAGTTCGCTTTAATGTTCGATGAAGCATACCATGCTTATTATGTATTATTGAGAAGGAATGACTTGTATTAAACAAGTCACCCAGCAGTATAACCCAGTATTTAGGGTTCTCACCATCTCTCTCATGTACATATTAGTGGTATTTTTTCGAGAGAAGTGCCATTGATAAGCAAACCTCATATCAATGGACTTTTCAAGCCAACAGTTCGGATATGCAAATTGCCACTTGTAGTCATAGCCTCACCTGATATGCATAGCTTACCGTTCGCCTATTTTTACTACAGCCTAGGGGTGGCTCTTTCGAGCCGTGGCTACAGTGTGGCGACAGTAAGCCATACATACAGGGATCACTAATCATGTTAAGTATAACGTAAATCAACTTACCGTACCCAAACTCAATGTGCTCAGTCTCATTTGAATACCATATATTATTGTTGGGGCGGCGTAGGATTGAACCTACGACAGAAGTAATTTTTGAGAATGCTAGGATAACTTCCTAACATTCTCAAAAACTACTTCCATTGGGGATTGGTTTTTCCATTTTACACAAGTTTTACGTATACTTAGCAAAATTTAGGTTAGTGTAACGAAGTTCGCTTTAATGTTCGATGAAGCATACCATGCTTATTAAGTGATGACTTCACAAAATTCAAATTCACGAAGCATTATAGTCATATTCCTTAGAGATGTAGCCGAGCTGCGATTTTACTCACCTCAAACAAAGTAATGCAAAACATGCATGCAGACCAGTTGCGGTTTTTTTCAATTGGCAAAACAATTAATGGTCTGCTTTTCCACACTCATGGTGTTTAATTGAAAAAGTATTTCATCAGTCAAGTTTTCATATAAAGTGTTATTATGCTAGGAAATTTAAAACATACTGACGATGTCTTATTGAAAGGAGGAGATTTCTAAAAAGTATGTTTATATTTTTTTAAAGTGCAAATGTTTAATACAACCGTTATATATAAGTCTTGTTATATGTATGACAATAATAAGGTAGTTTTACTGTGCAATCATGAAATTGTTCACTGCCAAAATAAATTTTAAAAAATAATGATTTTTACAATATCCCTTATTTTGAAATTGTCAAGCGAGTCCGTTGTAAAAATTAGCGAGGTTAGCTAGCCTCACAAGGAACTAACACACCTCCACCACCACTATTTATTCAATCATTATCAATCAACGCGGGACTATTTCAGGGTAACCATTGTCAGTGGCTACCCGCGTACGCACGATTTACTAGAACAAAGCCCGTAGTTAGCAATACTGATTCAAGATATTATTGGAATTGTGTTTGCAGATTTCCCAATTAGTGTTTATTTTTAGTAAGCAATGAAATTTTTTGCGCGAAAATTCAAAAAATCAATCGATTTAATTGAAAGTCAGTATCTAAAGGTTATTTTTCATGGTGAATCAAGGTAGCATTCCTCGCAAATCCCAATTTCATTGCTTGTGTATCTTTGTACGGTTTATTTCATATAATTTTGAACATACAATACAAGTATATATTATTCAACTCATCCGCAAATCAACGAATAAACTTGTTTCTGCGGTTTTCTCCAAAAAATTTCCGTTTAAAAATTTAAAGCTAGTCCAGCGTGACAGACTTACGTATTTAAAAAAAATTATATGATTTGAAATTGTTTTACAAATTAGTGGTTTCAAGGTCTCACAGTTTGCAAATTTAAGTTTGAAAATTGTCGTCTTCCAATTTTTCTAAAATTATGAGTGGAACTTTTCAGGAGGCTGTTGATCAATTCTTGACTAGGAGTTTTAGAAAACCAGCAAAATCGTGACCGTCTCGTGTTACACTCTCTGTAAATAAAAAAAACACAGTACCCCTTCAGAAAAAGTTATGAGCTTATTTTTAAATCAAGTTCATAAGTAGGTAGTAGGTATTAATATTTTATAAAAATGACAGTAATGTAACCAAACTGATTGAAAATTTACCTATTAGGAAACTTGAGTCAAAAATATTTGTCTATCCATTCATGACATCGAAGATGCAGGTAGTGTGTTTTTGCACAGGTAAATTCTAGCCCACAAATTCCACAATTAAAACGACGTTCGTTGTTGAAGTGCTCTACAAGATGACTTTCTAACGCACTCGTTCCCAAAAATGTCTTGTGACAAAAAATACAGTAGAACGAGATTTGTAACCCATAACCACCGCTTGGGTTACCGCTCTGCATTTTTTCAGTTGGTAGGTTTCTAGTGAATAATAAGAAAACGTAATAATATCAAATAAGAGAGTAATTGTCTCAGCAAGTATGAGATCACACCAACTTCATTGGAGAACTAAAAGCGTTTGACAAAAAGGGTGCAAAATGAAGTCACTCGTGGCTCAGTTTCCTAACGATAAAATTGTAAATAAAAGTAGTTGTGTAGGCCATATAGTAAACCCAGACTAAGCAGTTTGAAGGTAATAAGCTACTAGTTCAATTACATTCTTCACGTGTGGATTCTGAATGATTGTTTTCTTCCAGAAGTACATGCACATGAAAACGAAATCTAATATGATGTTATGATCTTGGATGTGGTTTTTGTTTCCGTTTTTTCATGCTAAACCCTGGTTACATTTTCTCGAGTTGAAGAAGCCGAAGATGACGTACAATGGAGTACTTTTATATAAGTTTACATTTGAAATGAGATGTTGATATATCAAATAATGATGTTACGCGTCTTCTCAAATTTCCACGAGTGGAAGCATTAAGAAGGGTATGATGAAATCGTATAATATTACACGGTGGCATCAGAGCAAATGTATTTTGCAGAAGCGAAATAGACAAGTGTGAAAACATTCTCTGTGAAAGCACAGGGAAAGTTTAATTAGAGAGGCGTTTGACTCATCGTATTACAAGTTGTTGTCAATACATCCATTAGCTGGATTGAAATCACTACTACCAACAACTTTTATTTCGTTAGAGAAAGGTAGGAAAGAGAAAAGGGAGATATCGGTAGCTTTTTACAGGTTGTATTGCACAATAATTCTCCTTCTATTAGACATGCTTGTGCTTCGTAGTCTGAGTCAGTCTATTAATTACGCAGCTTGGCTTCATTTCAGCAGTAATGCATGTCTTCAAACAAAGGCCAATCTCTCAAGATGCAATTTTAATGTAAAGCTTTGTCTTGAAAAACGTTGGATGAAATTGGATTTAAGGTTTATTATGTTGTTCTTTGGGGAATATTTCACCAGTAATTGCTCTCAAGGCCAGTGTATGGTGAAACTTTTTAATTCCCATACTTTTGGTAGGTATGACAAATATAATAATGATTTATCATAGTTGATTGCTTTTTCTTCATATTCTGTTTCTATTTCTCTATCGTAAAAATTCAACAAGCAATACAGTTTAAAAGTCATAGCAAATAGGTTAACACATTCTACGTAACTAAGAACAAATTTGTTTTGTAGTGAAAATTTAACGCCATGTTTTGAAAATACATCTCATTTTTTCAACTCCAATATTTTTGGGTTAATATAATGGAGAATTTGAGCTTATGACATAGATTTTCACGTGCTTTCGTCCACTGATGCTAAAAGATAGACCATGGCGTAATCGTCGTATTTAATAATCCTGGTAACAATGCAGTGTAACGAACTAGCGTTTATAAAAGAAAACTGATGACATTTGACCCTTAAGATGACATCAAAGATAAGCGCGCGTATTATGGACGATCTTCTCTCATGATTACCTGTCGAATGATATGCTACACGGTATACCTTACGCTTGAAAAAAAGAGGTATAACCTTTTCCTCCCAGGAGTAAGTCCAATTTGGTTCAAAAGTAAACCTGATTTCTCGTTAGATCTTTGCTATCAATTGACGCAAACAGAATTTAAAAAATTCAAACCGTCCTTGAGGTATCGTGCCCTTGAACGGGTCGACGGACAGAAATGACAAATCAAATCCTGATGAATGTGTTTTAGACAATAAATATTACCAAAACGACCTCTCAAACCGTTGATTTTCAATTTAGAAATGAGAAAGCTATTAACTAGCAAAATATTCCTAGTTAATAATGGATTATATAGCTAGTAATATGATGGTTGAGATTACTTCTATAAGTGTTAACGCATATTGTGGGAGTTGCGTGGTTACACAAACGAGAAGAAGCCTTATACCTGTAGGATGTGTAATGGGTGCTACAAACATCAAGATTAATATAGGCAAGAGAAATATACAGCTTTACCTCACAGCAATTATATACGTACGTGAACTTTTTTAAACAGCCAAAAATAAGTTTCCGCAAAATTTTATTAAATCATTCATGTAATAAGCTCGATAATGAGAAAAATATCTATTTCACAAACGCTATCTAATTTCTCCGGGGTTCGGATCATCTGAACAATGTACTGAATGCACGTGCATTTCAATAAAGGAAAGCCAATATTCCTGTGTTTGTATCACTTAATTGCAACGGAAGAGATTTGAGGAAGGCAGCTCATTTCAACACAGGGGTTCAAATTTCATTGAGTTTTGAGTCGTCTTATGGGAAACTTCCAGAAAATCGCTCCGTTTAAGTGAGTTCCAAGTTGTCATTTGTTAATAAATGACGCACATTGTATGCCCTCAAATGTAATTTGAGTTGTTATTTCAAATGAATACTTCTCCCTCAAAATCATAATGAATCATTTCACCAACTCACAGAAATATTGAAAGAAAAAAAACGATGGAAAACCACTTTCATCTTACATTTTTAATGATGTGTGGTGAGTTCTGGCTCTGCTGAACTGCTGATACTGCCTCATTAGCCTGGATCTAGCATCTAATAAACCAAATTTTGGCTTATGTCAAGTCGTACATAAATCTCATTTTTTTAATTCGATGTTTTTGGGGAATGCGGGATTTTCACATGCTTTCACCCACTCATGCTATCCGATAAACCGTGGTGTAAGCGTCATTTCTCATAATTGGTAATACGATAGTTGAGCTTATTTCTCCAAGTGTTTACGCATATTAGTTCTCAAACCTCAGTTACTGTATTGCATTCCCAATACATTCGTCATTTAATTTAACTCATAATTGGTGGGAGCTGATTGTTTTAACGAAAAGAAAGCTGATACCTATGAGATGTCTAATGGCTGTTACAAACATCAAAATTAAGATTGGCATGAGAAAGGCGAGCTTTCTTCCACTACAATTACGTACTTCCGTGAAATTTAGTTAAGAAGCCGAAACAAAGTCAACATTAATAAACTGCTAGTAAGCAGGCCCAGAGACGTAGGTGAATAAAGCGTTGAATGATCACCTCCAAACCCCCTCCCTCCAGTAGTAAAGTAAAGACAGGTGAGATATCACTTCGTATCCCTTCCGTGTTAACGGTTATTGTGGGGAGGATAGGTCAAATTATTTGGCTGCAGAATGCATTTTTTAAAAATTTGGGGCAATTTGTGAATTTCCCCTGGGGAGTGTTGGATGGGGTTGTTCCCCACTCTCTCCTGGTACTACCGGCACCACTATTATTTAAGCATATGCTTACAATTTTTTTGTATGGACACTTAAAACAGATTGGCTATGAGATTCATGAAACGTGATGTGATGATGATGTTGGAACGGTGTTTGTTGATATGCACGTATTTTTTTAGACATGGGGCATTATGAGCTGTTTGCGGGCTTTGCTCATTTTGAGATTTAGGGAAATGTTTACATTTTCTTCACTCTCCTGCTGAAAGTGGTCTGGTTTGGATCAATTTTGATTTGCTTCTAAATATATTAATTTGTAAAATGGGTCCCACTTCAAATTTTGAGCTGCAAAAAAAGGAATATTATCCAATACAAACACGTAAGTATATCATCACTTTAATTTTATTGTTGAAATGAGACCAGATAAATTGAAGTGAATTTTTTTTCAGCTTTTATTCACTTTCATAACATGCCATTAGTGACGGACCTCGAATATCCATTTGAGCAAGGAATTTGTGAATGTGACGGGACAAAAGGAACTCAGTGTGACAGCAAAAAGTGTTCGAATTTTAGTTTGAATGAGCAGTGTTCAGACATGTGTAAATTGGAAGGGTGCAAAAATAGATGGGCTGATGTAGACATTGACAATTTTTTGGAAGTGTTTTTTACTGGCAGTGAAGTTTTAGACATTGGAGTGCGCACACGCAAGGCGATTAAAAAAGGAGAAATAGTTGGGGAATATGCGGGAGAGATGATAGACTGTGCTGAGTGGAAAAATAGGGAAGAGAAATATAAGAAATTGAAACATTTTTATGGGATGCAGGTTGTTGGGAAGAAGGATACGGACTTTCGGATTCCAAGTATGTTAGATGCAACAAAGGCTGGTAATATCAGTCGATTTATTAATCACTGTAAAAAGTGGCCAAATTTAGAAGTGGAAATTTGGAAAGTTGCTGGAGGCCCTCGTGTTTTTCTTCGGGCAATGTACGCTTTGCCCAAAGGGGTTGAAGTAACCTATAATTACAAAATAAAGGATTTTAATCCACCGGTGAGCATTTTTAAAATAATTTTGTGCAAAAATATTTGTGTTTATTTACTCAATTCGTCTTAATTTTTGTTTGTTTGCAGAAATGCCTATGCTCCAATTGTCAGGACTATGGAATTGTCAACAGATTTAATCCTAAAAAACCATTGCCACCACCTACATCATGTTTAAAAGCACCAATTATAAAGCCGACGCGAAAAAGTTCAAGGGGAAAGCCACAAGTAAAAAGTGTGGTTGTAACCTCAACATCAACTCAAACCGAGTGTTCGAACGCTGATGTGATGTGTCAAGTTGACGAGAGTTTGTTCAGCCCAGTAAAGTCTTCTCCATTATCAGAGTGTCGTTTACCACTCATTGAAGTACCACAACCATCATCATCATCAACACAGCAATCAACATCATCATCATCAACACAGCAATCATCATCATCATCATCAACACAGCAATCATCATCATCATCATCAACACGGCACTCTCAGCCCTTTGCTCAGTCTTCGCAACCAAAAGTGGCAAATCCTCGAAAAAGAAGGAGAGTTGAAGAGGAGGAGGAGGAGGAGGAAAAAGAAAATAAGGAGAAGGAATTTATTTGCACTGAATGTGACAAGTGAGTAGAAAATGTACTTTTTACTTTAATTTTTTTTTGTGTTTTGTAGCTGACTTTTTTTATTAATTACAGGATGTTTTCCAGAAAAGATGGACTTGTGCGTCACATGAAGCTTTGCCATCCATCAGACGGCAACTATAAAGTTGTTAAATGTACTTTATGTTCTGTTACGTTTACCACAACTGATGACATGCTGCGTCACATGTTAGCAAATAATTTATTGGTTCGTACTTGCTATTTTATAATGAATGGTATTTTCAATTTTTATTTTATTTATAGTGCAAGAATTCATAAAGACCAGGAAGCCCTTGATGACTTTGAAGCTGAAAGGTCCAAAAAATGGGTTGCAATGTGCTCTATATGTGGTGTCAAATTTAATAATGAGAAAAGCATTTACCGACATTATAAAAATGTTCATCCTGGAAAAAAAGCGAAAGATAATTAATATGTGAGTCCTAATCTCCATTTCAACTTTGAAACAATATGTACAATGTAGATTTGTTGTGTTATTATTTAGTTAAGGTTTTAAAATATTAAAAATAAATTCCATTTCTATTTTTTTAATTAAACAACTTTTGTTCGGAAGTAATTTAAATATCATGGGTGAAAAGTAACTTTATAACATGACTGGAGAGTAACTCTCAATAACAGGACTGGGGAGAAATTCAATAATAGGACTGGGGAGTAATTCAATAATAGGACTGGGGAGTAATTCAATAACATGATTGGGAGTAACTTAATAACAGGACTGGGGAGTAATTCAATAACAGGACTGGGGAGTAATTCAATAACATGATTGGGAGTAACTCTCAATAACAGGACTGGGGAGTAATTCAATAACATGATTGGGAGTAACTTAATAACAGGACTGGGGAGTAATTCAATAATAGGACTGGGGAGTAATTCAATAATAGGACTGGGGAGTAATTCAATAACAGGACTGGGGAGTAATTCAATAACATGATTGGGAGTAACTCTCAATAACAAGACTGGGGAGTAATTCAATAACAGGACTATGGAGTAATTCAATAACATGATTGGAAGTAACTTAATAACAGGACTGGGGAGTAATTCAATAACATGATTGGGAGTAACTTAATAACAGGACTGGGGAGTAATTCAATAACAGGACTGGGGAGTAATTCAATAACATGATTGGGAGTAACTCTCAATAACAGGACTGGGGAGTAATTCAATAACATGATTGGGAGTAACTTAATAACAGGACTGGGGAGTAATTCAATAATAGGACTGGGGAGTAATTCAATAATAGGACTGGGGAGTAATTCAATAACAGGACTGGGGAGTAATTCAATAACATGATTGGGAGTAACTCTCAATAACAAGACTGGGGAGTAATTCAATAACAGGACTATGGAGTAATTCAATAACATGATTGGGAGTAACTTAATAACAGGACTGGGGAGTAAATCAATAATAGGACTGGGGAGTAATTCAATAACAGGACTGGGGTGTAACTCTCAATAACATGACTGGGGAGTAACTCAATAGTATGGAGGGGGTAATAAAAAATTATACGATAACTTGAGTGTATGTGAAAATTGCTTGATAGTTTTGAAATGGTTATGTCGAGCCGTATATGAATTTTTATATGAATGTATGATTCTTGTTAATTTGCATCAATAATGGGAAACATTTGTTCATGAAAAATTCAATTTTATTCCAAACATATTCAGTGCAATTCTCAAATTTATTTATTCAAAGCTGAGAAACGAGTTCTTCCAAGTTCCCAAACGAAAGTCTCATAGAAGTTGCAATGTCTTCTACCGGCTGCGGATTTCCATCATGAAAAACCATATATGTACCAACCTCCAAGACCCTACTGTAAAATATATTTTTGTCAAATTCGGTACAAACCAGAGTAAATAATAAAATATTGATCTCAAAAACCTGAAATTCAATTTGGCGACACCATTTGTTAACATGATAACTTCTTCCAAAGACAGCTTCATGACCGATTCCTTCAGTGGATGCAACGAAGAATAGGGATTCTTCCATTGAAACCAAAAGAAAATCTTTCCATCTTCTTTGAATGGTTTGAATCCAAAGCAAAGTGTATTATTCCCACACAGCTTCATAACTTGCTGCAAACGTAATATTCAAAATTGAATTTATTATATGATTTATTTTTTTAAAAACAAGTTACCATGGCATTTCCACCCTCGTCAAATGCAGGAACGTTCCACCTGTTTGTGTTTCTGTCCATCTTGATCAGCTCACGCAGATACTGCATTTGGTTAACCGTAGATCTTAGATTTATCGGATATATGCCGGTAGTTACTATATTCCCATTTCGATTTTTAAAATAAATTTTCACGATTTTCCTTGTAGCCAAAGTGTTAAGTTGAACGTTTTCGTTCACCGTAATTAAACCCATGTTGATGCTCAATAACTACGTTAATGTGAATGATGAAGCGAAAGATGAAAAACGGCCCCTTATATATACTAAAGACTACAAAAGCATTTTGTTTCATGTTCTTTATTCTTTATTTGTGAAATGAAAAAGCATTGTAGTTAGGATTCATTGCATTATAATAATGTGAGTATAATGCATCGATTGTTTCGAAAAAATCTTTTGGTTGCATAGTAAATTTTCTGCATGCAGCATACTCATCTTCAAATGGAATTGATTTCAGAGCAACGAGTAGATTGCCAGCACTTAGGTATGGACGAAAGTTCAAACTTTTACTTCCATGTACCACGCGCTAAAATAAAAAACAAATTTAAAATTAATCTTATGCATATTTTATGCATCAGTAAAGTGTTTTAAATAAAATATTTTACCAAGGAATTGTCCCAGAATTCCGTGCTTGTAATATCGTCGTTGGGAAGCCGTTCAATCCCTGGAATTGTGATTTTATCACCATTATATTTTTTGACACATAAAGTCTGCATTAATTTTCCAGCCATGATAACTTTTAAAATATGATTTGGATAAATGAAAATTTTCAAGATTTCAGTTTCATTATACGGCTTTATCAGAAGTTCCACTCCTGCTGCACTGTTACCATTCTCAGAAATCGTTAAGCGACACCCTAATGCTGGTGAATCTCGATTTAGAGCCATTTCAATCAAGTTGTTAATGAGAGCGAAAGATGCAAATATGCGAGGATTATATAGCTATGACTGAGAGAGAGAAAATAAATCTGCAGAGAATGTTGCTTCGCTTCACTGCACTCTCAGTGTGCTTCTTGTCTTTGAACAAAACACAAGTAGAATTCGTTACGCTTTGCAAGAACTTGATTTCTAGAGTGAGAGAAAAAGGAGAGTGATTTCAAGATGAAACAACTTTGTTTTGCAGGGGCTTTGTTGCTCCTATCTTTAGGTGTCATCACAATGGCCTGTCAAGAGTTTTCGCTCAATTGTGTGAATTGTGTAAGCTCACCAAAATGTGATTTTGTTGTAAAAAAATCCACAGTGCAAGGAATTTGTGTGAAAAAGGGCTTGGCATCAAAAGTTGGGAAAATTAAAATGATTGCGAAAACGGTGTCTCAGTGTAAATACGCAAATGAAGTCATCCAATGTGAGTTTCAATTTTTATTTCTTGAATAATCAGCTAGAGTTCTGATTTATTCTTACAAATTTAAGAAAGCAAATGTTTTACAACTTGTTTTTCAGTGTGGAAAAACAG
Source organism: Orchesella flavescens (assembly GCA_964034955.1). Classification (NCBI taxonomy): domain Eukaryota; kingdom Metazoa; phylum Arthropoda; class Collembola; order Entomobryomorpha; family Orchesellidae; genus Orchesella; species Orchesella flavescens. Next base: position 9,821,847 of record OZ035953.1, on the reverse strand, counting down.
GACAATGGAACAAAAGGATGCTATTTTGTGGAGAAACCCTGAGATTTCTATTCGACCACCAGTTGTCCCTGTTCTGTCTTCTGCAACAACTTCATCAACTACTACCCCAATACCAAAGGCCGTGTCTAATGGTAGGAAACACTTATAAAATTCATTTCAAGTCATTCATTGTGCGTTTCAATTTTTGTTTCACGAATAATCAGTCTGAGTTCTGACTTATTCTTACAACTTTTACAAAGCAAATGTTTTACTTGTTTTTCAGTGGGAAAAAACAGGACAATTGAACAAAAAGATGCTATTTTGTTGAGAAATCGTGAGATTTCTATTCGACCATCATTCATCCCTTTTCTGTCTTCTGCAACAACTTCATCAACTACTACCCCAATATCAAACACCGTGTCTAATGGTAAGAAGTAATTGTATTTATCCATTTCTACTCCTTTTTAACAAAATCGCATTCATTCTGCAGCTCCGCGTTTCTCAAATCCAACAACAATCAACAAAGTTGCAGTAATGAATTTGCCTCCCCTGAATTCGTCCATCTCTACAAGCAAAAACAACTCATTAAATGCTACAAATACGCAAAAGCTAAACACTACATCAGCATCTCTACAACTTTCATCTCCCAAGACAAAAAATGAGACCATGAAAGGAGATACTACGACTGAAATGCCATTTACTCAGCCTATAATTGTCAGTTCATATCATCAGACTGCAAGTAAGATAGAAAAAAGTCCATCAGAGATTGTTTTTCTCAACACTTCTTTTACATCCCATGAAAATGCATCAACAAGAGGATCAAAGAGCACTAGGAAACAATCATATGTATCCATTTCAAGTTCTTTACAGCAAAATCTGATACATTCAGAAGCTCAGCATTTCTCAAATCCAAAACCCACCAACATCACTGCACTAATGAATTTGCCTACTATATATTCGTCCATCACTACAAGCCAAAACAACTCATTAAATGCTACAAATACGCAAAAGCTAAACACTACATCAGCATCTCTACAACTTTCATCTCCCAAGACAAAAAATAAGACCATGAAAGGAGATACTACGACTGAAATGCCATTTACTCAGCCTATAATTGTCAGTTCATATCATCAGACTGCAAGTAAGGTAGAAAAAAATCCTCCAGAAACTGTTGTTCTCAGCACTTCTTTTACCATCCATGCAAATGCATCAACGAAGGGATCAAAGAGCACGACAAAGCCATCAAAAGGTGATAAACTAGGTTGCATTTCTGCAACCATACCAAATTCCCAGACATGGCTAGAGTCAAAGCTGCTCATCGAGAAGCTCAATATCTCTTTTCATTGCAATCCTGAAGAAGTAAGTAGAAACTGGAGACAGCTAATGCGTTTAAATTAATCATTAAATATAATCTCTCTTTCTCTCTTTCTATTTTCTGTGTTTTTTTGGTAGGTGAGTGAGACAAAATTGGGACGATTTTTGCGTTCCCTTTGCAATGATGCCACGATGTCAGACAAGCTAAAAAATACTTTGGATCCTGCATCCTATGGATATGCTCTGCAAAATCCTGTTCGTCCTTTCAAGATAGCCTGTGCAAGCCTAAAATGGAAATTGGAAAATTGTTTTAAAAATGCATCAGCGTATATACCAACGCGAGTTTCCTGGGAGGACGACAGTGGAATCGATTCAAGGACATTCAATCAAGTTGACAACTTAATGAGATGCAAAAATGTATGAATTTTTTCTCATCAGCTTATCTAACTAAAAATTTCTAAACAATTTCCTCTGCATTTTCCATTTTTCTTAAATAATCTCCATGTTTATGTACACAAATGGAAGGAAGATGAAACAAATTAGATTTACATGATCATGATCAACTTTTTTGTTTTTAATTTCAGGAGACGGAACCTGAAATGCACAGATATGCGAGAAACTTGTGTAGAAATACAGCTCTGGCTATTGATGTGATGGACATTATGAATAATAAAAGAGATATTGGATATACTTTGCTCAGTCCTGCTTTTAGGAATTCATGGAAATGCAAGGTTCTGTTCTTTCGGCGCAAGCATTGCTCATAAATGATGATTCACAAAATTCATGAAATATTTCAACTACGAATGTGAATGAATAATATGAATAATAATAATTAAAGCAACGAATGATTGCCAATTTATCAGATTTATTTGTTCCAATACAAGAATATATTACAGAATTTTGAATTTAGAATAAATTTGGGGTTTACCTTTACACAGTTTACAAAAAACATTTTTATTTATGGGTTTCATGTTTCATTTTTTTTTGTTGTTCGCGAACTTTCATGTTATTTTATTAATTTTTATTGATTTTGATTTTATACCGTGCTCCGGAAACCAGATAGGAAAGATATACCAAAATGACCATAAAAAAAACGAAAAACTTTCACTCTTCCGGACCCATAGGAGTAGGAGGTACTGTCAGCTCTTCCTCCCCTGGAGGGTACGGCTCCGGCGAAGCTGGAAGCCGGTTGTTGTTATCATCATTTATAGTCGGTTGGTTGGTCTGTGTCCTTAGCCAGGTGATGATCTTATTCTCTTCCGCTCGATAGCTATCCCATTGCGTTTCTAGATGAGAAAAGTACAAAAATGGATTGCTTGCGTAGATTTTTAGTTAGTATTCAGCTCAAGATATTATTTAATGGCAATTAAACTCACTTAAGAAATTTTCCATGCAGAAGAATTCGAGTAAGCTTAACGTAGAGTAATGACCGTTCCAGGGGTACTTGCCCCCATCCTTAGTATTTTTAGTAAGTTCCTTGTTGGTTTTTTGGAAGAGCCTAGCAGAGAAAGTAAAATAAACAAATGACAAAAACCAAAATAATTTGTGTATTTCTCACGTACCTTACAAAAACCCTGGTATCACTTTCAGGTTGGTACACTCGTAGAAAGATATTTGCTTCCGGAAAACAGTGGGTTGATAGGTGGTCGAAAAACCTGCAGTCGTAACATTTTTAAAAACAGGCTCTTCCTAAAATCATACTTTAAATGATTTACCTTTTATAATCCTGATCGTAAAATGGATTGTCTCCAAGAAGCTTGTGATAATCTTGGTCACGAATCTTGCAGCGAAGAGATATGATACATTGTTTGAGAAACTTGCCAGTGTACCGAGCTCTCCAGTGGAAATATGTTGAGTATCCTTCATTTGCTACAGTTATGATTTATCTGCATCATTTTTGATTTCTTAAAGGCAAAGTTTTAAAGGAAATTCTCACCTTGGTAATCGCGCTTTACCACTTGAATTTGAAAGGATTTGACAGTATCAACATATAGGCGGAAGTAGAGAGAGAGATGCGGAACAGCTAGCACGTCCTTGTGCTCCCAGAATTCTTTATTTCTGTATCCAAGAAAGAGAGAGTTTTATGTTTTGTGTAAGTTTATTTTTTAAATTTAATTTACCTCCAAGGTTCGGACAGATCGTAAATGGGGTCTTCTTTAGCTTTTTTTACTAAATCCTCTAACAGAGACTGTCCCCGATAGAACATAACCTCCTGTTCTTCAGTGATGTTCACAGTTTCATCCACACCTTCATTGTCGTTGTAATAGGGCACCCTTATGGTCTTTATGCCGGCAATCGGCGACGGAGGAGGAGGTGGTGGTGGTGAAGAAGCTTCTGTCAAGCTTTTTTTTGGAGGTTGACATTCCAAGTAGCGTGAGGGGTCGGCAAGTATTCCTTAAATTTAAAGTCAGCATTACAAATTTAATCTAGCTATTTGATTCAAAATATTTCACAACTTACGTTTTCGAACTCCTGCCATGATAGCTAAAGCTAGATGAGATCGCTAAAAATCCATACAAGAAAAACATTAATTTGCTCATGAAATTTTAAATTGCTCATATTTAAATTACCTTAAAAGGGAGATCAGAGAAAATTTTAAGATCAGTCAGCAGCAGGACACAGACAACTTTGAATCGGTCCTACACTTGCTTATATACGCAAAAATGGCTCAAGAAATCGACTTGCAAGAAAAAATTGAGAGCAACAAAAAGTATCCGCATCCATATAATTTTTATTCTGATTTTATTCGCATGCAATGTAATACGCTCGACGAAGAACCTCGACTTCATTTAGGAGCAAACTATCTAACATTGACGAGAAGGCAGCATCAGGTATTGCAAGAGCTAAAACAAGCTATTAAAGACTCGGAGAATGGACCAATTGTTGTCGTTTTAAGTGGTAAAGCTGGCTCCGGAAAGTCTCATTTGCTCCGCCTCTTTGCAAACGAAGTTATTGAATCAAAGCAACGATACATTGGCTGTGCCTTTTTAGGTACATGCAGTTCCCTCATAAATTCGAGTACTATTCATGAGGTTTTGGGTTTATACATGGCAAAATGCAAATATGAAACGCTGATTGAGCTCCCAGTGAACAATCGAACAAGAGCCAGACTGGCAAAATGTAATTGGTTGTGTATTGATGAAGCTAGCTATATAGGACTAAACTTTTTGTCTGTTATTAACAAGAGACTGCAAAAAATAAAGAAATCATCAAGGCTACTAGGTTATACAAGCTTACTTTTAGTTGGCGACTGGTTTCAGATGAGTTGTATTGGTGACCATTCATTAATGAAAAATACGTCAGAGCTTAAGGAAACTGATTTAATGGCAAAGGATGGAGCCATAATAATGGAACAAGCAAGATTCATTGAATTAAACGAAAATGTAAGACAAGCTTCAGATCCAGTGTTTGCAAATTTGCTAACAAACATTAGAAATCGAAATCTTACAAAGGATGATTTAGCTCTCCTGCAAAGTAGACTGAATACAGAAGTGGATAAAGAAGAATTGAAATCTTTTGATGATGCTGTTAACCTATTTGCAACAAATAGAATGGCAGATATGCACAACAATTATGTTGTGTTGAAAAGTGGAATTCCTTCAGTTTTCCTTGAGCCCATTCTTACACCAAATTGCACTACTTGCCAGCAAAAGTTTAAATCATTTTTTGCAGGTAAAAATGTAGAAATAATGCTGTTGAGAAACTATAGCTCACGTTTAGGGTTGGTAAATGGGTCCCGCTTAACAATTAAAGATCTGGTGTATAAAGGTGACATGAATAGGCCATCAATACTTATTTGTTCTACCTCAGAAAATGCAAAACAAGTAAAATATAAAGGATTATCCTTGCCAGGCACCAATTCATATTTCCCAATAGCTGAACGAACTGAAAAACTATTCTGTATTCATGAACAAACGTGGATTACTGTAAAAAGCTTTTATTGTTCAGGTGCGAACGGAATGACAATACATAAATCACAAGGAATGACTTTAGATAAAGTAGTGTTGAATTTAACAGGATTGTTTCCTAATAATTCAATGGCATATGTTGGATGCAGTCGTGTCAGAGAATTAAAAGATTTGCTTCTTATCAGTGACAACTCGTTAGAGTCAATCTTTCGTATAAATTGAAGCTACAAATGAGAAAAAAAAGGAGTATCAGCAAAATGTTTCGTTTAATTCTCACGTTCATTGTACCGCTGCTCAAAGCAGCAAGCCCCGAGTTAATTTTTCAAGAGTTTCAATCAATTGATCATAGACTCATCGCTCCGCATTGCAATTTAATTCGACTTTTACGAAGGAAAAACAACAAACAAACTGGACTTTTCCCGATTGAAAACGTGGACCTAACTGAGGATGGAAGTATTTTAGCGGTCTTGTGTGATCATCAGCGGTGTGAATATAATTCACTTTTGGAATTTACGTTTGCCTCTTACGTGCAGAATGGAAAAATTTCAAGGGAAGAATTAAATGACTTACGACCGCTTGGATACGAAGAAGATGCTCAGGCAGGAACTCCCAATTACGATCCAGATAAAATTCAGTTTGGATGCAGCAACTTTAAAGTTGTTGGAATCAAAAAGCTAATTTACGAAGGAGACTGGAAGTCTTGCCTTGATGAAGAAGGACGAGTGAAAACCACTGCATGCACTCACGGAAATGATTGCTCTCGTATTCACGTGAGCATATATACACTTCTGAATGGCATTAGCAAGCAAAAATTCCCCGAGGACTTTATCAACACCCTGAGATTTGGGCTAGCGAGACGTGTAGCAGCTGGCCGGATAAATACTATAAATTCGGATCTCATTTTTAAAGATGCATCAAAGTGGCTGAAAAATGAATACAGTTGGAACCCTAGCAAGACTTTCCTTATTAGCCAAGAACAAATCGAAAATGATTTTTTCGTTTTCAATCCTGATGGCTACACCAAACAGATGAAACACGAGTATATTTACGACTATGATGGCATTCCTCTCGTTAAAAACTTTACAGCCAATGGAAAACACGTCCAGAAATATGTCTATGACATTTTTCAATCTACCAATCCGCTGGGGATTCCTGGACAAAACCGAATAAATTTGGCTCGCCTTGAAAATACAAACGCAATGCTAGAATTACTGATGAAACCATTCAACTGATAACATTAGCCCCGGGGAAGGTGGGTTGGGATGGGGGCTGATTGCTGATTTACTTGCTAGTGTAATTATAAACACTGTGAGCAAACCAGTAAACTTCCTTGCATTTCCAAAAGCAACGCTTCCTGTCACTCACGTCAAACCATCATCACAAAAAAATGTAGAGAAAGTATAAGAGTAGCTCCTACATTTATTTATTTATTTGTAAATGTGGAGTTCTTCTTATAGTTTTCGCTTCATGTACCATCACAATGGAGAAAATGTGAACGTCATCGCAGCAAGAATGGGAGATGGTTGGCATGTACCAGTGGCTGCAAGCAGCACAATGGATGCAGTTTGAGACAGCCAATTGCAGTATTTCTGTAGAAATTTTTGCATCCAGAATACTAATCAGAAACGGGTCCAAGCAGAAACTTTCTCTAATTGGTACTTGAGGTAATTTTTTCATTGGGGATTTAACCAAGCGTTCCAGGTAAAATGCGTCATTTTCATTCTAGATTTCAACCATGGAATGTCAAGCAGGAAAACATAATTATCACTATTGCAATATTTGCAATCAAGCGCTAGTGTGTATAAATTGCAGCTTTGATTGCGTAAGATATATTTATTATGTGATTTGCAGAAAATGTGAGAACGAAGCTCCAAAATACTACGATGAAGTATGGTACCAAAAAATGTCACAAATGTGATTCCTGCATGTGCCCTGATTGCATCGACAGTTTTCCAATCTTTGAAGCCATAAGTTTATGTAATCGTTGTACTTTAAAAATTTTAAACCCCCTGCGATTTGAAAAGCAAAACTTTCTTTTAAGTAAACTCCGATATACTCCAATTTCAACATTTTCAACTAGGGAACTAAAAGATATATATGATAGCAGAATTTTAATCGACACCAGTCCAAGAATTTTACACCTCTACGATAGATACGGGTTTAGACAAGAAAAGGACTTTCTGCAAAAATATTTCGAGAAGAAGTGACGCCATGGACACCCAAAGGAATCAAAAACGTCGCGTGGTAAGTAAAAATTTTATTTTATGTTTTTTCCCCAGCTAATATTTGTTATTTATTCTTAGTATGAATGTACGCTCTGCAGTTTTGAGACTTCATTTGTTCATGATTTGGACGAGCATATTCATTCAAAGCATCGTTGTAATTCGTGTGGCCTCACAAGTAAAACAATAAGCAATCACAGCTGCAGTTTACAAGCAACAAATCGTCAATTAATTGGAAAGGGAGGGCCACCGGTACTTCCACCAAAGGCAAATGGATCCGAAAATAAATTCAAACTGAGCAAGTCTGCTCATAAGGATGCCTTGTTTGTATACATTTGTAAATTTCAAAATGATTATGTTCAGCTTGAGGATGCTTTGGAAAGCGTTTATGAAGACGCAACTTCATTATTAAAAAGTTTTATTCAAAACTATGGAATGTTCAAAATAAAACTCACTGCCGTTCTATCATTACGATCTGTGAAAACTGGAGAAATTGAGCAGAGATATTTTCATTCAAGCTATCTCAGGCTTACACATGTAAAGTTCATACAATCAGTTCTTGCTTTTGCTTTGGCGTACATTGGATCCATCCTTGAATTATTCTCAGATACTTCTTCAGGGCATCATGTTGAACGGTGTGAATCCATTCAAATATCTTTGGCATCATTTCTACCTAAGGCAGTATCATCATATTTACCCACTCCAAAAGAACTGAAATATAAAAGAACTCTGGTGAATATACGAACAAAATCTTCATGTTTTATTCTCTCTGTCATTTGCTCAGTGTACCGTGACCACTTTCGTCTATCCACGGATCCAGACAAAACATTTTCACAGCTCACGTCGTATAAAAAACAAATTTTAAAGAAAAGGCTACAAGATCCTAACACTTACAATGAATTAGTTCAATTTATTGATGAAAAACAAATTCTAGACATTAAGGATTTCATGAATGAGGTTGATATTCTAGACCTGGATGAGTTTGAAACTGCAAATAAAATAAGTATTAATGTTTTCGGGATAAATCATGGCCAGATTTATCCCGTTCGCACAACAACACTTATGAGTCCATCTCATGTCGATTTGCTTTTAATTGAAAGCAAAAATTTATCAGTGGAAGAGCAAAGGCTCTATCCAAATGTTAAGTGTCATTTTGCAGCGATTTTAGACATTGCAACGTTTCTTTCAAACAAGAAAACTCGTAGAAGAGAAGTATGTAGGTTTTGTGTGAATACCTTCTCAAAACACACCATTCTTCAGCATGAGAATGAATGTAAAATCGTTGCTGAAGAAAAGCTTTGCTTTCCTGTTGAGGAGAGATTTGTTTTTAGAGAAACAGATAAATTGCTGGATCCACCATATAGAATGGTAGGAGAGCTTTTGCCAGCAATTCAAAAGGATGGTACCATAAGCATTTCAGGCTATTGTCTATGCGGAATTGGTCCCCATAACGAGCAAGTGTTTATTAAGACATTTGTTGGTGAGAACTCGATGGATTTATTTTTGCAGGATGTTATTCAGTATTCACAGCTTTTGTTGCATTATTTGAAAACGAGCCATTTACCTCTGGTATCTACTCGTGAAAATCTGGAACAAAGACGACTTGCAGAGAATTGTTCGTATTGTGGTTGCATAATGGATAGTTTTAACAGGGCAACACGTCATCATCATCATATTGTTAACCCTGAAAACATCACTATAATCTGCAACAGGTGCAATTTATTAGCCAGATTTAAAACTCACATAATACTCCTGCTGAGCAATGCAGGTAATTTCTTATTCAACCTAATTCTGCAAGGAATGAAAAAAAACTTGTCTCGAAGAATAATTGTGACACCTGGAAAGCAAAAGGGTATTCTATCAATTCTCATACCCAATCTTGTTAAAGTAATTTCAATGGAGAATTTTCTTCATCAGCCTTTGAATGAAATGCTTTTTGAGTTCTTTAAACCAGGTTATGAACAATACTTTGAAATGTATTGTGAAGTTTTTGGCTCAAACCCCAAAAATATATACTTTCCCCACAAGTATTGTGGCAGCTATGAAGAAAATGAGCTGCCAACTGATTTCTTTGACATTTGTTTGAAACGAAACGTAACTGAAGTGGAACATCTCGAAATGACAAAAATGTTTCAACATTTCGACTGCAAATCTTTGAATGACTTTGCAGCACTCTGGCTAAAGTATAGGGTTCTCACACTAACAGGAATATTCTTGTCATTAAATTCATTTTTGATGAAAGCATACAAGTTGAGTTTATGGCTTTACACAACTCTACCAGCTTATAGCTATGCCGTATCAATGTACCATTCCCAAGCCAGATTCGAATTTATAAAAGATGCAAAAATAATAAAACTTGTTAAATCTAGTTTGGTGGGTCCCATCTCACATCTAACTAAACGGCATTTGGTCGCAAATTCAGAAGACTTGGGGCACGCGAATGTCAAACCAAATGAACGAAAGCACATTCTATTTTTAGATCAATCATCCTTGTATCAGCATGTGATGATGACGAACCGTCTCCCCTATGATTCATTTAGCTTTTTATCTGACAAAGAATTGGAGAAACTTGACTTGTATACCCTCAAAAATCCTGGAGAATTTGGTTTTCTATTAAACGCCACTCTTACATATCCGGATTCAATCAAAGATGCTACCCAAGATTTTCCGTTCGTACCAGAGAAACGTTTAATAAATCAAAATTGGCTGAGTGAGCACCAAAAAGAAATACGAAGACAGGGAAATGCCGTTCTTCCTGCTAACGGGCTGGGGCAATATGTGATTTTAACACAAAGTCTAAAGGAAGGAGTTACAATGGCGCATGAAAATCTTCTTTTTTACTTGTCAAGGGGATGCGAGCTAGTAAAGATTAACTGGGCAGTTAGATACAGAGCAACGTATTGGCTTTCTGATTTTATGAAATACAACCTTGGTGTAAAGAACTCGGCAAAACAGAAATTTGAGCAAAAACTTTGCAAACTTGTTGGGAACATGACTTGGGGGAAACTACTCGCACATCAAGGAAATGTTAATGTCTATTTTTGCACAAGTGAAGTGCAAGCCAAACGGTACACAAGGCGGGCAAATTTGGAGGATATAAATATAATTAACGAGGATTTGTCCGTTTTTCATATGAAGAAAACCAAAAATCTTTTCAATACTAATATTTTGGCTGGCGCCATCGTACTGGAATTATCTAAATTGCACATGTATAAAGAGATTTATGCACTGAAAGACTACTTTGGTTCAAGGCTAGTAATTGCAAGCTGTGAGGTGGATTCGATTACATGTGAAATAACTGACGAGTATGGAACAATACATTCAGATCTTGAGCGTCTCAGAAACCACTTTGACTTCTCGACGCTCAACAAGAACCATAAACTACACAGTCCCTTGAATTCCGGGGTTTCTGGTGTGTGGAAATTTGAGCTAACTAATATTTTGGAGTTTATAAAACTCAAATCAAAAACTGCTGCGTACCTATCAAAATGCAGTGAATGCCTCTCAAATACCACGGATAACAGTTTGTGCCAACAATGCAAGGGAACGAAACAAAATAGCTTGATTAAAGGGTTTCCTACAAGTCAGTTTGAGGTATATAGGAAGGCTCTCAAAAATTCCATCATGGGGCAATCATATACTGCAATCAGTAGTGACTTGAATGAGACGAGATTAGTTAACCGCAAAAGGGGGGTTCTGAGAGCAATCAATTTTCAAAGATATTTTACAAATGACGGTATAAATTCTTATCCATTCGGTTCATTACACATTCCACAAAATGGCAGGGAGTGAAGAAGACATATTCGACTTGCGACTGAAGCATCCATTTACTTGTATTGTATATGGTTCTACAAAGACCGGAAAATCCCAGTGCATAGCAGAGATACTAAGAAAAAGAGATAAATTAATTTCAAAAAGGATTCATAAGGTTATTTTTGTCTTCTCAATTTGGCAAAAGCTTTATGAAGATCTTCAGATTGATGAGGGAATTCTATTTACCAAAAACATTGAAGATATTGATGACCATATTGGAGATGGAGTCAATTTACTTGTGGTTTTGGACGATCAATTGATTAATTACATGTCCAACCAAAAAGCAGTTTCTGAATTGTTTGTTCAGAGATCACATCACAACCAATTATCGCTCCTATTCACATCTCAGACTTTGTTCATTGAAAAGGGAAGACTCTTGGCATTGAATTGTGATATTGCATTGATAATGAGGTTTAGGAGAGACACGGCACAAGTTCAACGTTACTTTAACCAAATAAGTAGTGAGCACGGGAAACATTTAATGAAAGCTTACAAAGAAGTCACGGATAGTGGAAATTTTAAGCATTTTTTCATCAGTTTCCATGCTCTTGACCACGACAAAATACGATTTCGCAGCTCCGTTTTCCTTGACGACGATCTCACTATATACGTTATAAATGGAGGGGCTACTTGAGGAGTTTGAATTTCTCCATCGCTTGTCAATAGGCAGTGCTGCAGAGTTTGAGAAGCAAATAAATGAAGCTACACCAGCTCAACGACAAGCATTAATGAATTGCTTAGCTTTCCGAAAAGATGTTTGTAACATTCCACTCAAACAAAAAGAAAAATTAATTATTCAACGTGGACTAAAGTCAAAAAAGCTCGCACTTTTCATGAAAAAATATCGCAAATATGTTGTACCAATTGTCTCTATGGTGTTGATGAGAATATTTCAAGAATCAATTACGTACATTTGTGAAAGCTAAGATGGAGAAGTACAAAATTTTACCTCTTAAACTGTACCAAAAGTTCCTTGAGGAAAAGGAACATGTTAAATTGGCCAGCGAGTTTAAAGAAAGTATCGATCAGCTCCCAAAATCCACGCAAGTGCGGGTTCGCAAGCTCATCAGAGCGTTGGAAGAAGCTGGAATAGAAATTGATGATGCGGGAAAGGCTCTGAATGCCCCATCTTACCTTCCAAAGTCCAGTATTCTCCCATTTCTGGTCTATTGCGTAAGAGGAAAGGATAAACCTGAAAATTGGGATAAGTTTACAGAGCTTTTGGTTGAAATTAAAATTCCAAAATCTTTACTGTGTGCAAAAGCAGGGAAAGATGTCAAGAAAAAGAAAACCACAAAAGGTTGATGAAAAGTACGTTCGAAGAGCGTATTTTCAATTAGATCAACCCGGAAGCTTGAGTGGTATCCATAAATTCATTAAAAATCGGAAACTGCAAGGGCTAAAAGAAGTTGCAGAGTCTTTGAACAAGTTGAATACTTACAGTGTGTTTCGTGGGCCAAAACGTCGCGTTGAACGACGGCCACTCATAACGTATGCAACTGATTTTAATTATCAAGCTGATCTTATTGACTTTTCAAAATTAAAGAGGCAGAATCAAAATTATGCATACATTTTTGTTTTCATCAATACTTTCAGCAGATACGCGTATGCGTACAAGATGAAAACTAAGAGCACGAGTGACATTGTCAAAGTTGTAAACCAATTTATTCGTGACTCAAAAGGAAAAGTCAAATCTCTTCATACGGACAGAGAAAGCGCAATTTATTCTCGAGCTGTACAAGCAATATTTAAAAAGCATGGAATCAACCACTACTCAACATTTAGCCCAAGGAAGGCTTTTTTATCAGAGAGATTAATATTAGTGATTAAAAGAAAGATATTTAAGCATTTTCATCATTCAAAAACTCGCAAGTGGATAAATTTGATTGATCCCATAATATATGGGTACAATAGAGAATATCATGGTTCTACGAAATTTCGTCCGATTGATGTTACAAAGAAGAATTATGATGAAGTATTTCATAACTTGTTTTCGAAATTAGCTCAGAAGAGAGCCAGAAAGCCAACTTTCGTGGTCAACCAAACTGTAAGAATTGCACGTGCTCGAATCAACCTTGTAACTCGTGGCTATCACTCAAACTGGAGTGACGAACTATTTAGAATCAAGCAAATTTGGACTCGAATTCCAATCGTTAGCTACGTTTTGGAAGATTTAAAAGGAAATGTTCTGCGAGGTACTTTCACAGAAACAGATTTACTTCCTTCAAGTGAAGAGTCTCAAAATGACGACTGATTTTGCATTTGTGGCGATTTCAAATAAATCGCTATCAACTTTTAATGAAAATACATCATTTTCATTCAAAAATGAAATTGGAAGGAGCTTGGACTTGGAAAAATATGAGGTTTGTCTCAGGGCATTATATTTTTACGATACGTACAAAAAACCAGTAGAGTTTGATGAAAGAACTCTATTGGAAAAGCAGGAAACGCAACCATTTTTTCCAAATTTGCAAATTGACAATGAGGTGGTGATGATTGAACATGCAGGTCAAAAGCTGACACATGTACGAACATGGGACGAATATCCAAATTTTATTTCAACTCTTGGCATGTTTCTACGAAGGTACCAAGTTCCCCTTACAATTTCCGTTACATATGCCCAATCCAAACCAGTTTCCACTACACTGGAATATAATGATCCGGAAGGTTACACACTTCACTTGGATGAACCTCTGAGTAAAATTCTAGGGTTTAATGAAACTTCATTTAGGCCAGGAAAATATAAATCAAATTTGAAAATGGACGAAAATGCTATAAAAGATTTATTTGACGCGAGAACATTTGATATTTGGAGGAGAAGTACAATTCGAAAAGTGGGCTATTTTGATCAAGTAACAAATCCTTCGCTTGCAGATATTGCAAACAATCTCATATCTATTGTTGATGGAGCTGGATTTTCACTTTCTATTGAAGTGAAAGAAGATCATTCAGCAATGGAAATTGATTTAAGTCCTGCAAATGTTTCTGTTTTGCTTCCAAAATTTCTCCTGGAATATCTTGGGTTACCCACGGACACTGTGATAACTCACATTACTAAAACTCTGTTGGTAAATCGGTCATCGCTCTACTCTGACCCTGAACTTTTCTATAAAAGCCAGCGTTCGTTCATTGAAAGCAGCAGTTGTAACAAAATCCTCTTGTTGAGTAATGTTGTAGAAGGAACGCTGTATTTTGACAAAAGAATACTTCCATGCCTGGCAATAATTGACCGCGACGACGGAGAAAAGAGAAAGATTTTGTATAAACCAGATTCTCCAGTGTACTATGCATGCACGTCATCACTTCTTACCCATATTACCATTGACCTTGTGTCTGACCAGAACGAACATATACCACAGCAAGATTTTCCAACGGTAGCGGAGCTTCATTTCAAAAGGGTATGGTAAAGTATAGGGACATTTTCTGTGGGGAAATGGGGTGTTCTCTCTCCAAAATGGCCTCTGAGGCACCAAAATCTGGACTGGTCAAGGCTGGTTCTGAATTTGTGGTTCCTATGCGAAAAATCAGACGCCAAACTATTACAAAAAAGAGAAAAGTTGGGAGAAAGCGCACGGCACGAAAACATTTAAAAGGAGGGGGCAATCGAAGAAGACGCATTTCGCGTAAGAGCCTGATTGGAGCAGGTCGTAGACGAAGACGTGGTAAAGGAAAGGCTAGAAAACGAAAACATTAAATCATGGAGGCACATGCTCAAATGGAGTTGGAGACAGCAGGGCTACAAGCTGGTCCTGCTGGAGTCTCTAGCTTCTTTGACCTCGGTCCGGATAGTTTACCAATGACTGACGTGAGCGTTTTGAGCAGTTTCACTGAAAAAATCTATCCTACAAATTCGATAGTTGGATCAGATTTAAATGTTCCAGCATCATTTCATATTCCAGCAACAAATGCGTATACTGATTTGAATGATATACAACTTGTTTTAACGCTTAAATTGACAAAAGCGGACGGCACAGATATAGCAGCAACAGACGAATATGCTGGAGTTTCAAATTTGCTCCATGGGCTGTGGTCTGACATGAATGTAAGCGTGAACGAGATAAATGTAACAAAAAATTCTTCCGGCTACAACTTCATGGCATATATTCTTCGCCTTTATTCGACTGACGAGGAGTCAAAAAAGACACTCTACGCGAGTGAATTTTTTTATTCTGATTTCTCCACACGCAAAACCCTAATGGCAAGCTCAAAATCCGTGCAGCTCGTTGGAAAACTAGAACATGGATTGTTTAGGTGTATGAAACATTTACGCTCAGGTGTTTCACTCCGAATTGATTTAAAAAGAGCCCCTCACCAACAAATCATAAATGGAACAACCCTTGAAGCTAGCAAAACTTTTGATTGTGTTGTACACATTGAGAATGCATATATGCTTGTTCGGAGACTAATTGTTCATTCTGATGTTGTTGCTGCTCATGATGCTATCCTGAGACGAGGAAACCTTCTATATCCATACATTGACACACATTTAGTAAGTTATAATATAAACGCTGGCACAATTACTCATCAGTCGGAAGCCCTTCAAATTGGAAATCTTCCACAAGCAGTATGTATTGCAATTTTACCAAGCAAGTCTTACTATGGTGTTTATGATAAAAATGCGTTTGGATTCACTCATCAAAGCATTTCAAATGTGGATCTAACATTGGACGGAAAATCCATGATTATGCAAGGAATTAACATTGATGTTGCAAAGGGGCAATATCAGATTCCCTATTTGATGAGCTTCGACGGATTACCAGAGTATATTAAAAGCCATGGCATTACAGCAAGTCAATTCATCTCAACATCATTCGTGATTGTTTGCAATCTCCTACCAGGAAATAAATTCAGCAAGTTTCAGAAAATGAAAAAAGGAGTTTTAAGATTAGGTTTGCAATTTTCAACCGGTCCAACTGAAAATCTTACGGTCCTTGTCCTGATTCAAAATAACAAACTACTAGAAATTGACAGAGATAATCAAATCTACTTGAATTGAAATGAATGAGGGAGAAATTTGTTCACTTTTGCGGTGCTTATGTGAAGAACGAAACATTTGCACTGCAGTAATCGCATCAGACGAATGGAGCAAGCTATCTTTCAAAACATTGCCGTGTGCAGTGATATTGAATATCTCGAGACGATCCGAAGCAGGCAGTATTGGCCATTGGCAGTGCATATATTTTTATAGAGCAAGAGGTAGCAGAATCAAGGTTGAAAGATTTGATTCTTTAGCTTTGCCATTGCGCAAGTACGGAATATCTATTCCTTTCCATCTCGACTATGAAAGCTCAGTGCCTCTACAGTTGTCACATTCTTCGTCTTGCGGTGAGTTTTGTCTCATGTGGCTGAGTTTACGGCTGAGAAACATTCTGCCAGGAAGGATTGAGAGAAATATATTCTCTGCGCACGACCAGTCTCAAAACGAGTTGAGAGTCAGACAGTTTGCAGTCAAGTTGAGACGGCAGTGCAAAAAATTTCTACCAACAGAAAATTCTGGTCTGTGTGCTTTTTCGGCTTTTGAAGTGAGAAATTACTGCACTGAAAAATGGAGATCCCAACTGACGGATTGGGAGCAGGAAAAAAAGAATTGAAACGACCAAAGCGACAGCCTCCGTATAAAAAATCCAAAACTAATTGTGACAGCTCAACGGAGGCTGATAAATTTGTAAATTATCACGGAAGACAAGTTTGTATTGGTTGTTTAGCAGAATTTTTGCTTGAAATGCTCTCTTTTCTCAACAGGGATCAAGTGGATATTGAAGCAATTGTAAAATTGTTTTCTGCCTTCTCCAAAACCCACAGATCTGTTCAACAGTGCACTACAAGAAATAATCCAAATATACTTACTGATCTACTGACGATAAATACACAAGACGCAGAGGCACTTGGATTGGAAACACATCCTCCGACTACTTAAAGGTAATTTTTTTATATTGTTGACCTCACTTTTCATTTCAACATCCTCCAGTCAACAATGTCATCGCTCTCTATTGCTTTTGACTCAATCGTAAATACATTGAATAATCAACTTAAAGCTGTCAAAATGGAGGACCTATCATCATCCGATATTTCTACCTCTACAGACGATTCTACCCTGGAACAGGATGAATCAGATTTCAATCGGCACAGAGAAAAATTGAGAAAATTTATAAATTCCAACTACAATTTAGATTCTGAATGCAAACACTGCTTTTTTAATTGGTATACGGGATTAGTTCGAGTCGTGTCTCGTAAAACTCCTTTTGATTCTAACTTTTTCATGGGGGCCCAAATTGCTTATTTGGAAATCCACAAAGAATATCTCCAAGTAGCTCTTGATGAAAAAAAGAACAAGTTTTCTCATCCGTTCTTTTTGGTCTTCTATAACGAAATTTGTAAACTTTTCGAGTCCGTAAGCCTCCCTGAAGAACAAGATTTTGCTAGCACTGCATCATTCTTGTATGATGTTATAGTTACATCCTGGAAACAGTGTAAAATTCGAATAAGAGGAGCTGGTACTGAAGGAAAACATATTGTTTACTTTTCAGAATATCCTCACATTGATTCACCTCCAAGGGAGTATCAGAAATCACCATTAGAATACAGACTATCAAGAAAACAACGAATTGCGGAAAGAAGATGTGAATGTCAATTACCCCGGAGAAGTGATGGATAAGTTGATTAATATCCATGATGTTAATACAATTGTAAATAATTGTCAGTGTTCCACTTTGACAGGAGATGAATTATTACGTGTGCTAAAAACTGGAATTGAAATTCCAGAGTGTTTCTCTTGTTTTTTGTCTTTTCTCAAGAGAATTTGCAGCATCTCAGAAAACGAATGCGTTTTGGAATATTCCAGTTACGAAGAAGTTGAAAAGCTGTATATATTTGTAAAAAAATATTACAGAAAGTATATTCAAACCTGGAAACCCAACATGAGTGTTGGTATTGAGGTGGAACACTTTTCTCAACTTTTAAGAAACGACTTTAAAAATCTTGGGATCAACCCAAACCAAAAAAATATAAAAAATATAAAATTTGCTATTGAGTCTCAAATAAGATGCTGGCATTTTTGTCCTCTTGAGGCTTCACCTGCATACCACTCAAATTGTTGCTGTATATAGTAATCACAGGCTTATGCGGTTGCTGCCAAAATGTGTACACCATCGAGTTCCACGGATATCAATCCAAGTGGTTGTCATCTCTACACTTTCAAGTTCCAGCTTGACGATGGTGAAATTGTAAATACGTCAGTTTCAACATTTATGGAGCAACACGCCCAAATTGACGCCTGTGCATTATGCTTCGTTTTTTACTCTAAATTTTTACTTCAAAATTGTCAACAAAGAATTTGCAGTCCAAACATGCTGAGGAAAATTCAAGACTCGTACAAAACAGAAATTTTGAGGTGGAAGGATTGTGTGACAGCTCATCGTCGGAAGCGATTTTGCAGTAACCATTTCATGAAGTTCTTTTTATCAATCTCAAATTTCGTGGAAGATTATACTGAATTTTTACCTACAGATTTTGGTGAATCTGTAGGCAAATTCTATGAGGAACAGACGAGATCCTTTGGAATTTGTGACTATTTTCACTTTGATTCAATATCTTTACGGTAAGTGTCATTTTTAATGATCAGTAATCATTATTGAGTTGGATGCAAGTTGCTAATGGAAATGTTTTATTTTTTCAGGAGTCGTGTACAAGGCTAACCGGCAGATCGGGCAACTCAGCATGGACAAAATTGTGAAAATCAAATGTAAATATTAAAATTGTAAGAGATTCCAGCGTTACTTGACTTTTGCTTGTAGTAAATACTTGCAGAATCAAGTCAACTTGGTTTTCTCATTCTAAAATGTTGTAAAAAAATGAAGATTAATAAAGAAAAAAATTGACAAAAAAAGCCACATGTGTATCGACAATTTATTTCGCATATCATAATTCTCATAACACGCATCTTTTTCTTTCATGTTACGCATAAATAAACTTTGCATCATTTTAGCATCAAATTTTCATTAGTTGCATCTTCATACCGCATCAATGCATAAAATCATGTCAAATATAAAGCATAATAAAATGTCTTTATCATCAAACGCATCAATGCATAAAATCATGTCGCATATAAAGCATAATAAAATTTATTTAGCATCAAATAATATCGCAAAAACTTTTTCCATCATTCACAAAACTTTTTTCCCATCACCACAAACCATTTTTCATCATCTACGAAAGAAATCCACTCATCCTAAGCAAAAAAAAATTTTTACCAAGGTACCTATGAATTTTGTGTAAGGTGATGTCAAGTTCAACTTTTTAAATAATAATGTTTTACCAAAACAGTAACCGTAGAAAAATCTAGATTTAATTTTATGATTTGTTTGCTCGAAATTAATTATACTCCAGCTTTTATTTGGATAAAATCCGAAAGAAACAATTTTATTTTATTTGTTGAGTTGCACTCACCTTTATTTATGTATCAGATCAACCTTGATACACAAAATAAAAAAAAGCAAGCGAGCAAAGCAGAAAGGCACATTTGCTTGTAAAGTGCTTTAAGCGCCATCGTCAGCGCACCATTCAAACTACATCCACAATATCCCATTACCAAATTCATGAGCATCTACCCAACATGTGCTTTGCTTTTGGGTCTGTGCACACACAATAATTATAAAAAAGTTCATGCATTACTCACAAAAATTTTATGCTTGTGTTGTGCATAGCAAATAGAAGGCTTATTTCACAAGCATAAATTCAACGTTTAAAAAGCATATAATATTCATGAAACATATTTCCTGAACATTCCTTTCATTTCAAAGGCAATGCACACAGGTGTTTTTGTGTATATTTCATGCACTTTATTTGAGAGCTGTCAAACTAGCCTTTAGTGTGGGTTTTGGAGCCGGTCTCATCTCATCTCATCATCATCATCTCAAAAATGGCTAGTCAACTGTTGGTAAGATTTAAATTATGTAGCATTTATAATATTTAAATATTATCAGTGAAAAATGTGCAATAAATTGTGAATGTGTGGATGTGTAAAAAAGCGGAGTGAATGTGTGTGTGAATGTAAAAAATTAGGATTTCAAATAGAGTGATTTTTTTTGGTTTGTAGTGTCATCTTCTTCGAACATGCACTCTGTGTATTTTGCGTAACTGTTTTTGGGTGGAGCGCATTAACGGAGCCACAGAGTGTTTGCCAGAACTGGAAGGAACCGTGACCTTGGGAGTAACCCCTGGCAATGAGAACTTTTGCCCAGTTCCTCCAGCACAGTCACAAGCTTTTTTTGCTTCTACCACCACCACACCTATCATCATTCACCACCCAGGTTTGAAAAATAATTAAAAATTCTTCGAACAATTTTTCGCAAAGATGACACGCAAAATCGTGAAGTGTTCCACATAAATTAGTGTTTAAACTATGAATTTGTTTTGTATTTTTCCAGATTCCAGTTGGCTAGGTCACATAGCCATTGCACTCTACAGTATTTTGATTGTGTTGCTCCTCTTTGCATGTTTGTTTTTTGCTCGAGAATGTGGAAGGAGATGCACTAGCACAAACGTGACCGTTGAAGCATTGGGATACAACCAAAATGGACATGACCTTCCAGGTGAGCTTAATTTTCACTCCCAACACACATTAACTTTGAAACTCATCAAAACTTTGTTTCCATAGTATAAAAACTGATTTTGTTGTCACAATTTCCAATACCTACACACATCCTAATTGTTTTGCAAAGAATGAATACTTACGCAGTGACGCGAATGCATGTAAATTTTAAAACGCAAAAAACGGTGAACGAGAAAATTGTGAACAATATATATAGCCTAACAAAGAGAGTCCTAGTGATACTTTTCAATATAGGTGACATAGAAATTCATCTCTTTTGCATGTATGCAAAAAGCAACAATGCTGATTTTTTAGTAACCATCAGCTCATGCTTAATGAGGAAATTTATGCGAGTTCATCCACAAAATGTATCATGCACTCAGGATGCATTTAAATACTGTGTGTGAATGTGTAATGCAATCATAAAATGATGATGGTGATCAAACTTAATTTTAAAGCAGTCATTTTAAAAAATGTGATGTGATGCTAATATAATTTATTCTTTAGCTGTTCCACAGGTATCCAGGAAGTTTTGTTGGGTGCCGATGGATTCGAGGGAAGAGGTGAACCTGGCCATCGTCATGGTGCGAATCCATTAACCCAGGCTTTTGAAATGGATTTAATGTCAATGACTACGGGTACTGATGATGATACTGACTTGCTCTCTGTTACATGTATGTAGCTACCCCTCCACCACAACACATTCCAGCTTTACCACCGACTCCACAACAAATGAGAAACAGTGATGATGATGATGATAATGAATTAGGAGAAGAAGAAGAAGAGCTTGTGCCCCAAGAGGAAATACCTCGTAGATCCGAGAGAGAGACTCGCCCCCCTACCAGGCTACGAATTATGAGTGTGAGCGTTCGCTCATACGATGAAAATTAAATATATTACGGGTACTTTTGCATGCTAGTCCTCAAGTGTTTTGCATGAAATTATTGTGTTCAATAAATTAAATTATATTTGCAGTAAAAAACTTGTGTATTTTCAACATTTACTACACACAAGTACCCATATAAATAAACTGACAGCATAAACTTAAATAAACCAGGAGAGAGTGGGGAATAACCCCATCCAACACCCCCCAGGGGAAATTCACAAATTGCCCCAAATTTTTTAATAAAAAATGCATTCTGCAGCCAAATAATTTGACCTATCCTCCACACAATAACCGTTAACACGGAAGGGATACGAAGTGATATCTCACCTGTCTTTACTTTACTACTCCCTCCATGTCCACCAAATCTCCTCCACCTCTACCCTCAAAACCCACCTCTACGATCCTCTCCCAACGTAGTAAAAGCATTACTTGTAGAATACCATTCCGGACTCTGGATTTATGCACAAGCACATGCACACGGATGCTATGCAATGCTTCCGTATACGTATACGTTTCAGCCATATCGATGACTTTCTGAACTTTCGAGAATATAACTTTCGAACTGTTTGACCGATTTGTCTGAAAATTATTCCCAGAGGTCCCCTGGATTAGTTATACATGTGTGCCAAATTTGGTCCAAATCGGTCTATATATGTGGCCATGAGAGTGCGAACAGACAGACAAACGAACTTACGAGGGAATGGTCAGGCAAGTGACCCTGCGAATTGGCTGAATTTGGAGATATATGTTGCTTTAGAAACTACTAGTTAACATCTCAAAGGTTTTTACTCCATGGCCAACTTTCCATTTTTGATTTTCTTTATGGCAATTTACATGGATGCGACAAGATGTTTAGTCGACGTGGAATGTTAGGCGAAATATTTTTGTCGACACGGAAATTTAGGCGAAATGAGTACTACAGGCAAGTAAGAGATAAATATTTCTCCAGCAAACCAGTATATGCAAAGTAAAGATAAAAATTGTTATGCAGAACAACATCATCGATAACCGCGTGATATAGGAAAATTACTGGTCATCATACCACAACTCTGCTTACTTTCTCGTCAACTCTTCAGTGCATCGCAAAGTCATAGGTGACCTTTTTTTTAATTATATTAAAAAAAGGATTTTCAATAAGGACCCAGCAGTAACAGGGCTTTCCTCAAATTGCCCCACACAAACGCATTTTTTCTTTAAAAAAATAATCATTTTCTGATCACCACATCAAATACACTTTTGTGCACCGTACACAAAAGATATAATTTTTATGTTGACTTAGGGTGATTTACATACAAGTAAATGTAACGGGAGTTCCACTGCGTTTCTCAGACATATATGAAGACTATTTCTACTCCCCTAAATATATTGTATACCTAATGCCCTGACTCCCATGCCCAAGTGGTGATGAGGATGAGAGAATGAGAAGGCAAGATGATTCCTCAAAGGTTGGTGGGCAATAGAATGGTTGGTGTCGTGAGACACCTGGTTTTATTGTACTCTCAACTACTTATTATACAGAAGTCACATATAATCTATGGTTTCTCCTCTTCCCCGACCTTCACATCAGCATCAAACTCCCCGATATTCACATAAGAATACCACATACACAAATATCCGTCACACATATTATAACATTACGGTTTAAAATAAATTTCATACTTAATGTGCGAATGTCGGAGTTGAATAATAATAGAAAAACATAGAATCTCAAAATGAATGGAAAGGATTTCCAAGATAAAAATTACTTATAATACCAAATCGATTCAATACCACTAATTTTCTGGTCATGAGTGATCAGACGCCATAAGTCTGAATGCGCAGTTTCATTAGAAACTTTAATAACAGTTACACCAAATACTTTGCTGTCTTCTTTCAAGGATAAATTTACATACAGTATACCACTAGTAACGATGCAAAACGCAGAATAGCTGCAATCGCAAGCGGAAACTCCATTTGGTTATCGCCCATTTAATAAAACGTTATGATATGATAACCAGTGATTCCCCAATATCACGCTGTTTGATGGTTATCCCAATATCAATGATCATTTTCTACATAAAATGTTTTATCCTTCATTTGCATACATTGCTTTTTGGA
This sequence comes from Orchesella flavescens, assembly GCA_964034955.1. Lineage (NCBI taxonomy): Eukaryota > Metazoa > Arthropoda > Collembola > Entomobryomorpha > Orchesellidae > Orchesella > Orchesella flavescens. Next base: position 9,798,039 of record OZ035953.1, on the reverse strand, counting down.
GAAAAATTTATCTTGCCTGTAGTACTCATTTCGCATATTCATCCGTCGCCTAAGTCGGTGTCCACTAACATTCACCAACCCAAATCATTCTTCTACTGAGCTTGATAATGGGAAGTAGAAGAGTTTTGGATAAATTGGGATGCATATATGCATTCAGCATATAAAAACGTGAGCACGTGCATTAAAATAGAATCAACTCAAATATTTCTGTTATGGTTTCACTTGATTGCAACGGAAAAAAATTCAGAAAGGTAACTCAGTTCAACCTAGGAGTTCAATTACGGTTTGAGTTCTTTTATGGGAGGCTTCCAGAAAATTGCTGCTTTTAACGAATTTTCAAGATGTCACTTGTTGAATGACGCAAATTGTGTGACCTTAAATTTAATTTGAGCTATTGTTTTCCAAACAATACTTTTTCCTCCAATTATTTCACCAACTCACAGAAAAGTGAAATAAAGGAAAGCGATGATATGAATGAATATGATGGTCAAAGTCAAATATCGTGCCCGTAGAATCAAAAAACCACACTTGAAATCTATGTGCGCTCAGAAAACCGACACATGCAATTTGGGGCTAAATGCGACTGTGGTATCACCTGAACCTCCGAAAATTCCTTAGCAAAATAAAAAAAAATCATCTTGATCGGTTGACCTATGTAGAAGCTATAAGAATAAAAGTGTTAGGTATATATGCGGTAGTAAGTATAGAATTGAGTACATTTTTATGCATATTTCTATTGCTCTGCTACTATAAGTCACCATTTTACGTTCAACTAGACAGTTTTTCATTACCAATTCGATGAATTAGAAATTTAGCGAAACTAACATTAGTTAATTGGTATAAATGTGGATTTTGTATTCATATCCAAAAGTCGACCCTTGTGTTTTAATACGTGTTCCTGAAAAATCAAATTTTTGCATGTGTCGGTTTTCTGGGCGCACATAGATTTCAAGTGTAGTGTTTTGATTCTACGGGCACGATATGACTTCCATGTTACGTTTTTAATGTGGTTACTTTTGAGCTGTGGCTCTGCTGGTATGTTGTAATTTGTACACTTGCAAAACAGCTCATAATTTGTGTGAAATAGATTCTTGTCCTCTATTCTAAATCATAAATTGGATGTTTTGAGGGAAAAAACCTTCAACTTTGACTTGACTTGGATACAACATATAATTGCATAAAATGCGTAAGTGGAAGTATGCGCTTTCCGGAGAAAATGTTGGCTTTAACAATTTAATATTGAATATCAATTGTATAAGCATACAACCCGTGATCTGTCAAATGGTAACGATCGGTGAAAGCTTGTTAAAGGGATAAAACATAGGTTCCCTTGTTTTATCAACGAAACCAAACTGTTTTGTTTATAAAAATGGAAACTACTACAAAATAATATTTTGTGTGTACAATCAAAACATAAAAGAACCACAATATCTTGCCTTGAAAAATCTTCGGGTCAGAGATTTAAAAAATTGAGATTTTATGGACAGAAGAAATGTGTTTTAAAGCTCAAACTGCAAACACTTGAAGAACTCTTGAGAAAGAAGTAGATTGTGCAGTGCTAAAAATGTTTTTGAAAAATGGCATCATGCATTTTACTGTTTGCTTCTCAACAGCTTTTAAAAATTATTAGCTGCAAACGAATCACCTTTTCTGTTTGTAGTTTGTTTGTCTTGGATGGTAAAGAAAATGTATCATAACATGAATCTACCAAATGACTCAAAAATTTAGTCGACATATTTCGAATTAGTTGAATCTCATAAATTTGTGATTTAGAAAAGGCAGGATCGGAAGTGAGTGTAAATTGTATATGTTTTGCATTATTATTTTTTCTCATATAATCACATTATTTTTACCAACACTGCACTGGAATCATCAATTTTGTGTTTTTTTAAATTAATTTCACTAAAATTGCTTGCCAAAATTAACAATAACGTGAAGTTATTTTTTTCCTGCTAAGTTTCTTGGACTAATTGAGCAGTCAAAAGTTTTTTAGTAAGTTAGGATACTTATCTGCAAACAATTATTCAGCATTTAAGAAATGTTATCAGCAAACCCCAACTGCTAAGGACGTTGCATTTGCCATTTTTTTATGATCCTGCTGGTAGGCCAATGGTTGTTGTATAAATAAATAAGTGTTTTTATAAATTATAATTACTTTTAATTTTATTACTCTGATATAATAATTTTGGGATTGCTGATTTGGTCTTTGACGACAGCCATGACGTTCCTTAAATTGTCCTTTGTTTCTTTTTGCAAGTACTAATGTCCTCGACTGGATATCCAGGTTGGAAATTTCTACTACAACGCCAATCGGTTTTCAGACAAACCTTATGTCGCAAATTATTTTAAAATACGCCCTTTGACGACAAAATTGTTTCCCAAAGACACAATAACGCCAATTTATTTTTCAAAAACACCATTAGACGTCAAATTTTGTTACACAAACACACATGGCGCCAAATGAATTTTCAAAAAGTCATTATACGTCAAATTTTATTTCGAAAATTGCCCATGACGCCAAATAAATTCTGATTCCAAGCTACATAGAGCCTTAATAGCATCTTGATTGCTTTAGTTAAAATGAAATTAAATAAAACTTAATGTTTCCAAATCTATATTAAGTCAGTCGGTGAAAGCATTTTTCGACTTTGGCGACGTGTCTCAAATATTCCATTTGCCAGCATAAGTTCAACATATTTTGGCGATTGTAACAAGGTGGGGCTTAGTAAAATCCCTCGACCATGTGGATATTATTGTGTGAACATACAGTCAGAAAGTGAGTACTTGGAGTAGAGATGAAAATGATGCAATAAAATTTGGAACATGAACAAGGCTAATTTGTATGATCTACCCGGCCAAATTATGAAAGAAATTTATTTGAAGGAGAAAAAGTTAAAAGTTAGCTTATACAGAAAATATTTGATAATCTTTCATCCTTAGAAAGCGCACCGTCGTTGTTTGGTGATGTAATTATCCCTGGAAGGCATCATTCTTCCTCAATTTAATTTCAGCCTTGTGGCCATTGGTGACGTGTGTAATGATCATTTGCTCGGGCTTGAAAGTCCACTGCAAGTCAGCAACTTTGCCACCGGGACAAGTTTGACGAATGGTGAGCATCTTTTGTGAGAGAGTCAGCTTGTTCTGAAATATGGAAACCATATTTTCAAAAATAAAAATTCAAATTCAAAACATTTTTTACTGAAGTCTTTAAGATGACTCATCACGTACGGTGACCGGGATTCCAACGACGTTGCTGCTAGCAAGCTCCTTTCCGTCCTCAATCTCCATATTGGAAGTACCCTTTGCAGCAGAGAAAAAGGTGATGTTAAAGTGGTTGTTGCCAATATTCTCGAATCGAACACCGAAATCCTTGGAAAGCATCTTGATGAAGAGTTCCTCCTGGTCGGCATTCCATCCCAGATCCTTTGCGTAGGTTCGAGCCTTCTCAATCTCCACGTCAGTCAAGGAGTAAGCTCCTGACTTTGGAACGTCAATCAGGTCGCTGGCTGTATGATAGGAAAAAGAACAATAAGTTATCGAACTGAAATTGAAAAGTAAAAAGGTTTTAGAAATGTAAAATGTTAAGGATTCATACCCAAGACGAACGCTGCGGCTAGTGCAACAAGAGCACAGATGATAATGATTTTTCCCATGTTGAAGCTTCAGGAGTGTAGTAGATTGGAGGACTGCTGCTGTGCAACTGATGCCAATACCCAAAAATTGAGCTCCTTTTATTCAGTTTTCTGGCTCAATTTGCGATTGTCGGTACCATTACTTTTAATTGGGATTACGTTAACGATCGTTAAAATTTAATAGAGAATGTAGTTAATTTTAATGACATCTACGTAACAGCTTTATCTCGTTAATCACGTCATCATTACATCATGCTACAAAATATGAGCTACCTACCGTAAACTAATCAAGGGCACTACCACTCAGGGTCCAGCTCAATCTAAGAATAAAATTTGCAGGATAACGGCAATCTATTGTTGATGAGCTTCATCGTTCCTTTGCTATTTGCATAAGTTTAGCGGACGAAAGCACTAAAAAATCCAGACGGTCTGATGATGACGATGTCTATTATACAATAGGTATACCACGTCATTCGCTAATTATACTAATGTATTCATATAACTTTTATTTAGAGTCAATTAACTCTGCACTGTACAATTCTTGCCTCATCTTGATTTTTTTATGCTTTGTGGTTTTATTATTAAAATTATGAAAAAATGTCAGTACATCAATCAGGGAACGTAAGCGATTATGCTATAACGTCAATTTAAATTGAACTTTTTATTTGATGCAAGTTGAGAAAGGGAAAATGTAACAAACTTTCGTATTAAAAAATCCGCGGTAACAATGTGGTTAAAATCCGATGATATGAATGAATATGATGGTCAAAGTCAAATATGACTTCCATATTACGTTTTTAATGTGGTTACTTTTAAGCTGTGGCTCTGCTGGTATGTTGTAATCTGTACACTTGCAAACCAGCTCATAATTTGTGTGAAATAGATTCTTGTCCTCTATTCTAAATCATAAATTGAATGTTTTGAGGGAAAAAACCTTCAACTTTGACTTGACTTGGATACAACGTATAATTGCATAAAATGCGTAAGTGGAAGTATGCGCTTTCCGGAGAAAATGTTAGCTTTAACAATTTAATATTGAATATCAATTGTATAAGCATACAACCCATGATCTGTCAAATGGTAACGGTCGGTGAAAGCTTGTTAAAGGGATAAAACATAGGTTCCCTTGTTTTATCAACGAAACCAAACTGTTTTGTTAACAAAAAAGGAAACTACTACAAAATAATATTTTGTGTGTACAATCAACACATAAATGAACCACAATATCTTGCCTTGAAAAATGTTCGGGTCAGATTTTTACTGCTTTTACCCATAATGTAATCAAACTTTTAAAGGAAAACCCAATTATTTTTATTCCGAGACTTACATCGTTGAAGTCGTTGAGTAGAGTTTCATAGAGAAAATGGGGTGGGGTGTTGTCAAATAATAGAGACAGACTTCTTTCCAACTGAAGACAAAGGCAAGGTGGTTTGAACCTGGAAAGCCTAGCTGTCTTTTACACTTCCTGGAAGTGTAAAACCTGGAAGTAATTCCACCGCATGTCGTAATCGCGCATGATTTTGCAATGCAGGACAGTTTTTATTTGAATTTCTAAATTATTCGACCTTAAATTGGTAGCTTCTGCAAATCCAGATCGATAACTTTGTTTGAGAAACTAGAAATACCACAACGTATATAATGAAGATGAAATGTTGACGAAAAAAAGTTTCCAAGTTTTATTTCACGCAATACTACTTTTTTGTTTCAACGGTATTATTGATGGTATATTAATACACTTACTAGAATCTTTATTGACTTAGGATACAAAAAATATCTCTTGCGTCAAGTACTTCCCTTCCCACGTGGTTGCATTACTTTTGCGTAGTTTTATTTTAACCAGGTTGTTGTACTGTTGCCGAAACCCTCATGTTACATTATCCAGCGAAATCAAACTATAAATTTGAATCGCACAGAGCCCCATTTTCTCCATTACAAGCATTCCTAATTACCTTTCTATATTTACTACAATGAATGAAAATGAGCGTTAAGTTGTGTACTTGAGTTTTAGGAGTAGATGGAAAATCAGGAAGATCCTCAAAATAAATAAAACTCAGGCTATACCTTTTAAACTAAATGTGTAACCTTTTCATATTATGGGTAAATGTCTCCATATAAAATACCAATTCAAGGACAAAACATGCGATAAGACAAGCTTTATTTTGGTTTCGTTTGTGCTTTCCATCAAAACCCTCCTTATCGGTCACAATTTAATGACGTCAAAATACTTTTTGTTTAAGTAAGTAAGACAAAGGTAATTACAGACAACGAGTTTAAATACCTAATATTTTTATTGCAAGATTGCCAAAATAACTACATGAAATTAAACTGTAACGTACCTTGGTTGGGATCAAACAAGTGACAATAGTTGTCTACGCCAAAAATACTCTCAGTACATTTCTATTATTCGAATTTTTGGGCTTATAGGTTTAGGTTCCAATGTGGATAAGGAATAATAAGTCGTTGTTGTTGGTAGCGTTAAGGAAATCATGTTAAGGATGACATGGTGGTACGTACGTCATTGACTCCACATTTTCTTACTTTCAAGATAGTTTTTAGTATCCAGCTTTTCCTTTCCAGAGATTTTTAAGAGTAATGAAAAACGAATTCCGTGACAGTTGAGCCCAAACCAGAATCAAAACTCGTTAGTTTATGTAAAACAGTTAGTAACAAATAGATATATTGGTCTGAAAATATCTTCAGCATTATCTTGATTAATAAGTAAAAAAGGAAGTAGATTATTTCCTCTAAAAAATATTTCACATACCAAGTATTAAGCCATTGCTTCGGAAATGGCGGAGCGGTCAAACCTCTTTTTGTCACCTTTTGCCCCCTTACTAAAACGGATGTGGACTGGGACAACCCAAGATTGAAAATTGTTGCGTCAACATAAATTTTTGCGTAGTATCCGATGGTACAAATATCATGGGGTCAAAAAATGTGTTGGTAATGTCTTACACAAACCCCAAATATTAACTCTGTTATGATATAATCAACATATAAGCATGGTAAAAGATAAAACCAACAACCATTAAGTATTGACGGGGCATCATGTAGATGTAGAGGAATTTAATCCTTTGCCAATTCGAGTGTTCATTTGAACAATTATCGCTCACATCTTATATTTATGTGTGTGAGCGTAAAAACATAAATTTCATGATAAATATCAATAACAAATTTTTCTCAAATGGTCGAATGCAATTTCAATATTTTGGGAAATGAGAATTATGAATAAATACTGGAACACGAACAACATAAATATGTACGATTTAGCTTGCCAGATTATGGAACAAATTTATTTAACGGGAAACAATTTTAAATTTCACTTAAAACCACATGTTCTGTCACGCTCACATTCATCTCATGCATTCATAATTAGTATAACGTCGCTGTTTGGTGATGTTATTATCCCTGGAAGGCATCATTCTTCCTCAACTTGATTTCAGCCTTGTGGCCATTGGTGACGTGGGAAATGATCATTTGGTCAGGCTTGAAAGTCCACTGCAAGTCAGCAACCTTGCCACCGGGGCAAGTTTGACGAATGTTGAGCATCTTTTGTGAGAGAGTCAGCTTGTTCTGAAATATGGAAACCATATTTTCAAAAATAAAAATTTAAATTCACAATTTTTTACTGAAGTCTTTAAGATGACTCATCACGTACGGTGACCGGGATTCCAACGACGTTGCTGCTAGCAAGCTCCTTTCCGTCTTCGATTTCCATGTTGGAAGTGCCCTTTGCAGCAGAGAAAAAGGTGATGTTAAAGTGGTTGTTGCCAATATTTTCGAATCGAACACCGAAATCCTTGGAAAGCATGTTGATAAAGAGTTCCTCCTGGTCGGCATTCCACCCCAGATCCTTTGCGTAGATTCGAGCCTTCTCGATCTCCACGTCAGTCAAGGAGTAAGCTCCTGACTTTGGAACGTCAATCAGGTCACTGGCTGTATGATAGGAAAAAGAACAATAAGTTATCGAACTGAAATTTAAAAGTAAAAAAGTTTTGGTAATGTAAAATGTAAACGATTCATACCCAAGACCAATGCTGAGGCGAGTGCAACAAGAGCACAGATGATGATGATTTTTCCCATCTTGAAGGTGAGTTGAAGGTTCAGGAGTGTAGTGGATTGGAGGACTGCTGCTGTGCAACTGATGCCAATACCCAAAAATTGAGCTCCTTTTATTCAGTTTTCTGGCTCAATTTGCGATTGTCGGTACCATTACTTTTAATTGCGACTACATTAACGATCGTTAAAATTTAATAGAGAATGTAGTTAACTTTAATGGCAGATACGTAACTGCTTTATCTCGTTAATCGCGTCATCATTATATCATGCTACAAAATATGAGCTACCTACCGTAAATTAATCATGGGCTCTACCGCTCTAGGCAGTCAAATCCCTTCTTAGAACCAGCTACACCTCTTATGCACGAGCTTAATGGTTATACATGGCTCGAAGTTCAAACTTTTCTTTATTTTTTTTGTTTTTGTGCTTTACGGTAATGTATAAAATAAAAAAAATAAAAAAAAGTTTGAACTTCGAGCCATGTATAACCATTAAGCTCGTGCATAAGAGGTGTAGCTGGTTCTAAGAAGGGATTTGACTGGCTCTAGGTCCAGTTCCAACTAAGCATAAAATTTGTAAGAAAACGGTGATCTATTGTTGATGAGCTTCATCGTTCCTTTGCTATTTGCATAAGTTTAGCGGATAACATTTTCTCTTATTGAACACCACTTTGAGTTGGAGCTAAAAGAATGATTCTGTACTCTTTCACTGTTTCTTAGCAATCTGGTTGATGTTACTTTTATTTGGAACAAACGAGATCCTTTTAGATCTTCTCGTTTTGTTATAAATGGATTCGTGATTGATAAAAAATATTTTTTTGCGTTTACCTTCTTATGGATTCCACTCTACACTAGTTTTGAATGCTAGTTATGCTACTATACATGTGACTTCAGCTGGAAAGGAACAGGATGGAGATGCATCTCCCAAAATCAAGGATACTTGTGGTGAAGATTGCTGGTAATGTTGTACAGGATTAGCAGCAAGCCCTGAAAAAACAGAAAGAGAAGTAAAATACGGTGTTAAAATCACAGATTCCTTTTACGTCTACTTACTTTCTAGAAGTGGAACCACTTCGTGAATATATTGTAAAAACAATTTGAATTGTCAACTGTATGAATGACAACACTGCAACTTACCCAACCAATTGTCCAATGCAACCAGGCCAATTTGTAGTAAACAAGGTCGTAACGCAAAAGAGATTTTAAGGTTTAATTTCAAACTTTATGTAGGTCATTAAAATTTACATTTTGAATTAAAATAACACAAACAAGATGAAGATGGTATACCGTGTTGAGCCAATAATCAACCATCCGCTCTTACTATGTTCTAGACTTAGCATCAAAACATACCATAAACCATATCCGACGGATGGGGCTTTACGAGATGAAAAACATGGTATATATAGATTTTTGATTGCTAGTATGATAGACAGAGTCAGTAAGTAATCAACCTACTAATTGGTTTGTATGGAGGCAAAATGGAAAGCGGGTGTTCTAATTACAAGTTGAAGATCAACGTATATGGTTTGCAAATTATCAGGCTGGGATTCGGATTGGCATGACTTAAACCAAGGGCTGTTAATTATTAGTCCTAAACCATTAAATATTAAATTTTGTCTCTGAATTCAATAATTACTACATTGCACTACAAGTTGATACTTTTGAAATGGAATTTTAAAAACAACTAAAAAATTTAAAATTTCATAGACTCCACGGCCGGCCAATAAATAAATCAATTTTTCAGTTCGAAGTACTTTCTTCAGTCTACTTTTAATTATCATAAAAATACTGAAGTGTGGCAACTGCTTTATTACGTAGCTGAAGCGAGAGCATTCAGCGAAGTAATGGCTTTACTCAAACGATCTGTCCGTCTGTCTGGCTGTCCGTCCGTCTGTCCGTGCGCACTCTCCTGGTCACATACATTGACCGATTTGGACGAAATTTGGTACACAGGTAGCACTACTCATGAGGACCTCTGGGAATACTTTTCAGCCAAATCGATGAGTTTCTGAACTTTCGAGCCTATAACTTTCGAACCATTTGACCGATTTGGCTGAAAAGTATTCCCAGAGGTCCTCTTGAGTAGTACTACCTGTGTACCAAATTTGATCCAAATCGGTCAATGTATGTGACCAGGAGAGTGCGCACAGACAGACAGACGGACAGACAGACAGACAGACAGTTTTAGTAAAACCATTACTTCGCTGAATGCTCTCGCTTCAGCTACGTAATAAAGATGCTAATTAGTAGGCCGGGCATGCAAAAACCACATCCCAAAAATTCCAGTACTGCTTCTTAGGCCGTTCGAGTGATATTCTGAATTACTTCCGAAGCTGCTGATTCCCAGATGCTAACTGGCAGGCTGATACCTGACTGACAATCCTAGAGCAACTGAAGCCTGTTACATTCTTTTAGGGAAACTTAAAAGCTACTGGATATTGTACTATATAGAATGAGAAAGATATGAAAGAAGTAAGAGTACAAAGGACCACAAGACTCATCTCAACTTTGCTACACATAGCGTATTAGCTTTACCACTTTTGTACTCTTTCGTTTCATTTTCCATTGCTGTTTAGCTTCATAATATAGCTACAACATTGGCATTGCATTACCAATATTTGTTGCCCTTGTTCTCAACTCAGCTCAAACAAAATGCTAATGCGTTTACATTTGCTATTGCATCCACAACCCACATTTCTTTCCTGCTGTAAATGCTTTCAACGAAATCAGATACAAAGTCAGCAATTTTATTACAATTCATTTGATATTATTATTGATGCACAGTTTGAAAGATAATTCAATTTTCGTGGATAAGTAATTCATACTTAAATTAGGATTTAAAAAATTGAGATTTTATGGACAGAAGAAATGCATTTTAAAGCTCAAACTGCAAACACTTGAAGAACTCTTGAGAAAGAAGTAGATTGTGCAGTGCTAAAAATGTATTTGAAAAATGGCAGCATGCATTTTACTGTTTGCTTCTCAATAGCTTTTAAAAATTATTAGCTGCAAACTAATCACCTTTTCTGTTTGTGGTTTGTTTACTTTGGAAAGTAAAGAAAATGCATCATAACATGAATATACCACGTGACACTAAAATTTAGTCGACACATTTCCAATTAGTTGAATCTCATAAATTGTGTGATTTAGAAAAGGCAGGATCGGAAGTGAGTGTAAATTGTATATGTTTTGCATTATTATTTTTTCTCATATAATCACATTATTTTTACCAAAACTGAACTAGAATCATAAATTTTGTGTTTTTTTAAATTAATTTCACTAAAATTGCTTGCCAAAATTAACAATAACGTGAAGTTATATTTTTCCTGCTTAAGTTTCTTGGACTAATTGAGCAGTAGTCGAGTTAAGTTTTTTAGTAAGTTAGGATGATAAAAATACAAAACGATTTTTTACTTATCTGCAAACAATTATTCCGCATTTAGGAAACTTTATCAGCAAACGTCATCTGCTAATGACGTTGTGTTTACCATTTTTATGATCCTTCTGGTAGGTCAATGGTTGTTGTGGCGTCGCAGTTGTATAAATAAAAAAGCATTTTTCAAATTAAAATTACTTTTAACTTTGTTATTCTTTATTACTGTCCTGGACTGGATATCCAGGTTGGAAATTTCTACTACAACACCAATCGGTTTCCAAAAACAACTTATGCCGCAAACTGTTTTTAAACACACCCTTTGACGACAAACTAATTTCCAAAAAACACAAAACGCCAATTTATTTTTCAAAAAACACAATTAGACGTCAAATTTTGATGCAAAAACACACATGGCGCCAGATAAATTCTGATTCCAAGCTAAATGGAGCTTTATTTGCTATAGCTCGTAACTAATAGCAAATTAGCATCTTGATTGCTCTAGTTAAAATGAAATTGAATAAAACGAAATGTTTCGAAACCCTTATTAAGTCCGTCGGTTGACAACGTGTCCCAAAAATTCCATTTGCCAGCACAATTTCAAGGTATTTCGACCATTGCTATAAGGTGTCGTTTAGTAAAACCCCTCGACAGTGTAGATATTCTGGTGTGAACATACAGACAGAATAGGACCGACATTCTTCTTCTAAACAGGGCACCGAGTAATAAGTAGTTTATACGAAGAAAAAATGCAAGTGAGTACTCGGGGTAGAGATGAAAATGATGCAATAAAGTTTGGAACATGGACAAGGCTAATTTTTATGATCTACCCGGCCAAATTATGCAAGAAATTTATTTAAAGGAAAAAAAACTTAAAAGTTAGATTATAAAGAAAATATTCTGTATCATGTCCATCCGTCATCCTTAAATGGCGCATCGTCGTTGTTTTGGTGATGTAATTATCCCTTGAAGGCGTCATTCTTCCTCAACTTGATTTCAGCCTTGTGGCCATTGGTGACGTGGGAAATGATCATTTGGTCAGGCTTAAAAGTCCACTGCAAGTCAGCAACCTTGCCACCGGGGCAAGTTTGACGAATGTTGAGCATCTTTTGTGAGAGAGTCAGCTTGTTCTGAAATATGGAAACCATATTTTCAAAAATAAAAATTTAAATTCAAAACATTTTTTACTGAAGTCTTTAAGATGACTCATCACGTACGGTGACCGGGATTCCAACGACGTTGTTGCTGGAAAGCTCCTTTCCGTCTTCGATTTCCATGTTGGAAGTACCCTTTGCAGCAGAGAAAAAGGTGATGTTAAAGTGGTTGTTGCCAATATTCTCGAATCGAACACCGAAATCCTTGGAAAGCATGTTGATAAAGAGTTCCTCCTGCTCGGCATTCCATCCCAGATCCTTTGCGTAGATTCGAGCCTTCTCAATCTCGACGTCAGTTAAGGAGTAAGCTCCTGACTTTGGGACGTCAATCAGGTCGCTGGCTGTATGATAGGAAAAAGAAAAATAAGTTATCGAACTGAAATTGAAAAGTAAAAAGGTTTTGGAAATGTAAAATGTTAAGGATTCATACCCAAAACCAATGCTGAGGCGAGTGCAACAAGAGCACAGATGATGATGATTTTTCCCATCTTGAAGGTGAGTTGGAGCTTCAGGAGTGTAGTAGATTGGAGGACTGCTGCTGTGCAACTGATGCCAATACCCAAAAATTGAGCTCCTTTTATTCAGTTTTCTGGCTCAGTTTGCGATTGTCGGTACCATTACTTTTAATTGGATTTACATTAACGATCGATAAAATTTAATAGAGAATGTAGTTAAATTTAATGGCAGCTACGTAACAGCTTTATCTCGTTAATCACGTCATCATTATATCATGCTACAAAATATGAGCTACCTACCGTAAACTAATCAAGGTCACTACCGCTCTAGGTCCAGATCCAACTAAGCATAATTGTAAGAAAACGGCGATCTATTGTTGATGAGCTTCATCGTTCCTTTGCTATTTGCATAAGTTAAGCGGACGACCGCACTAAAAACATTGAGACAGTCTGATGATGACGATGTCTATTATACAATAGGTATACCACGTCATTCGCTAATTATATTCACATAACTTTTATTAAGAGTCAATTAACTCTGCACTGTGCAATTCTTACCTCGTCTTGATTTTTTCATGCTTTGTGGACTTATTAAAAGTATGAAAAAAGGTCGATGCACTTATGTATGTCGAAGGCTGACCTGGGGCCCGTTCTTTTGATGAACCTTTCCATAATCAATCTAATATGTACCACGATGATGTTTTTAGCCAGGCAACGTATGCGATTATGCTATAACGTCAATTTAAATTGAACTTTTTTATTTGAAGTAAAGTATATGAGCAGAAATGGGTAAATATAAAATGAATACCAATTTTACAATCTCTCGCAGTCTAAATGTTTACTGAAAACGTTTCCACAATGTAGCATAGAATTGTATACTTTGTAAACCACAAGCTTTGTAAAAGAACTATATTTTTTACAACTTGTATGTATATATTAGAAATTTACCCATTCCTGCTCATGTACTTAATCGGTTTTTACCTGGTCAACTTCAACATTCCATCGAATCCCCGTTCGAGGAGTTCGCACTAAAAATCGCTTGTAGGGCTGATAGAGCTCCATAGGAGACATCAGATTATATTCAATGAGAAACAGGTTTGCCGTTTTCGGTCAGAAATTTGCTTAGGAAATATTTTGAAAACAATCAATTACATTATATTACTTGGCCGTTTCACTATATACAAGAATAATTTTTTCTATTATCTGTTTATTACACATGTAAGTTAATGCAAAGCATGTTAATGAAAAAAGGTCAGTTTAATAAATGATATTCAATTTCTCTGGCCAGAAATCGAATTTTGACATGGAGTTTTTTGTATTCGACTTATTTTTTTTCCTCCAGCAATGCAATGTGTGTCCAAAATTTTGGGGGGTTAAAACACCATTTGTTCACGTAAAATTTGCAGTCAATATGACTGTTTTTACGACAACAAAAAACAACCATTTTATTTATTGTTAGGTATAGAGTTGAGATAGTGTCATTCCTTAGTCAGCCACGTGTCAAGGGAGAAACGAAAAATGGAGAGGGGGTTATGCCCATTGTGTGGAACCACCGTTCACAATATTCAAGTCCATATTAAACGGACTCATGGTGAAAGGTGTCAATAAAATATATGAGTGTAGAAATTGTGATAACAGGGTTCGCATTCAGTGAGACATTGATCTTACAGAAGAAGCTAGCGCGCCGTATTTAGGTTCATTCACATACAATATGAATTTAAAGTAAAGGCATCGGAATTGTTCTCAATTTATAATTTATGATTCATTTATAAAGAGATGCGGGATGAAGGATGCCTACATTCTGACCTATGACGTTCTGGTAGGTGATTTGTTTGATCTCAATGTTATTTCTTGAACAGATGCCTATAACCTTTTCAATTTGTTTATCGAAGTTGCGGAAGGTGAGGATGAACAAAATAAGAGCTTTGAAAAATTACCATTATTGGTTAAAGCTTCATTTGCCATTTACTATTGGTTTCCTTCTTTGACATAATTTATGCAGCACCAATTTTCGTTACTTTTCCCATTGCTGCGTCTTCCTATTGTTACTAAATATTATCGGGGATGCCTTTTCAATCCTGCTTTAAAAAGAAAAGGGCATCGTCTCTCAAACTTGTTTTGTTTCTGTATTCTCTTATCCTTAATCTTTGTTTTAAACCAGTACTCTCCTTCATTTTTGCAACCGAAAGAGATGTAGCATACTCTGATACGATACTACACCGGCACACAAATTTTCACCACCTTCGACTTTGACCTAGTCTCTATTGTTACCATCGACACTTAGATCACATGCATTTAATTCTTAGTCCAAATCGGAACCACGGATTTTTTAATATGAAAGTTTGTTTGCTGTATTTTCCATTTCTTAACTTGCATCAAATAAAAAAGTTCGATTTAAATTGACGTTATAGCATAATCGCTTACGTTGCCTGATTAATGTATACACAGCATCGATAAGATACGGAGGTTACAAACATCATTGTGGTACATATTAGATTGATTATGGAAAGGTTCATCAAGAGAACGGGTCCAGATCAGCCTTCGACATACATAGGTGCATCGACATTTTTTCATACTTTTAATCAGTGCACAAAGCATGAAAAAATCAAGACCAGGTAGGAATTGCATAGTGCAGAGTTAATTGACTCTTAATAAAAGTTATGTGAATATAATTAGCGAATGACGTGGTATACCTGTTGTTTAATAGACATCGTCATCATCAGACTGTCTCAATGTTTTTAGTGCGGTCGTCCGCTTAACTTATGCATATAGCAAAGGAACGATGAAGCTCATCAACAATAGATCACCGTTTTCTTACAAATTCTATGCTTAGTAGGATCTGGACCTAGAGCGGTAGAGCCCTTGATTAATTTATGGTAGGTAGCTCATATTTTGTAGCATGATGTAATGATGACGCGATTAACGAGATAGAGCTGTTATGTAGCTGCCATTATATTTAACTACATTCTCTATTAAATTTTAACGATCGTTAATGTAATCCCAATTAAAAGTAATGGTGCCGACAATCGCAAACTGAGCCAGAAAACTGAATAAAAGGAGCTCAATTTTTGGGTATTGGCATCAGTTGCACAGCAGCAGTCCTCCAATCTACTACACTCCTGAAGCTCCAACTCACCTTCAAGATGGGAAAAATCATCATCATCTGTGCTCTTGTTGCACTCGCCTCAGCATTGGTTTTGGGTATGAATCCTTTACATTTTACATTACCAAAACTTTTGTACTTTTAAATTTCAGTTCGATAACTTATTTTTCTTTTTCCTATCATACAGCCAGCGACCTGATTGACGTCCCAAAGTCAGGAGCTTACTCCTTGACTGACGTGGAGATCGAAAAGGCTCGAATCTACGCAAAGGATCTGGGATGGAATGCCGAGCAGGAGGAACTCTTTATCAACATGCTTTCCAAGGATTTCGGTGTTCGATTCGAAAATATTGGCAACAACCACTTTAACATCACCTTTTTCTCTGCTGCAAAGGGTACTTCCAACATGGAAATTGAGGACGGAAAGGAGCTTTCCAGCAACAACGTCGTTGGAATCCCGGTCACCGTACGTGATGAGTCATCTTAAAGACTTCAGTAAAAAATGTTTTGAATTTAAATTTTTATTTTTGAAAATATGGTTTCCATATTTCAGAACAAGCTGACTCTCTCACAAAAGATGCTCAACATTCGTCAAACTTGCCCCGGTGGCAAGGTTGCTGACTTGCAGTGGACTTTCAAGCCTGACCAAATGATCATTTCCCACGTCACCAATGGCCACAAGGCTGAAATCAAGTTGAGGAAGAATGACGCCTTCAAGGGATAATTACATCACCAAAACAACGACGATGCGCCATTTAAGGATGACGGATGGACATGATACAGAATATTTTCTTTATAATCTAACTTTTAAGTTTTTTTTCCTTTAAATAAATTTCTTGCATAATTTGGCCGGGTAGATCATAAAAATTAGCCTTGTCCATGTTCCAAACTTTATTGCATCATTTTCATCTCTACCCCGAGTACTCACTTGCATTTTTTCTTCGTATAAACTACTTATTACTCGGTGCCCTGTTTAGAAGAAGAATGTCGGTCCTATTCTGTCTGTATGTTCACACCAGAATATCTACACTGTCGAGGGGTTTTACTAAACGACACCTTATAGCAATGGTCGAAATACCTTGAAATTGTGCTGGCAAATGGAATTTTTGGGACACGTTGTCAACCGACGGACTTAATAAGGGTTTCGAAACATTTCGTTTTATTCAATTTCATTTTAACTAGAGCAATCAAGATGCTAATTTGCTATTAGTTACGAGCTATAGCAAATAAAGCTCCATTTAGCTTGGAATCAGAATTTATCTGGCGCCATGTGTGTTTTTGCATCAAAATTTGACGTCTAATTGTGTTTTTTGAAAAATAAATTGGCGTTTTGTGTTTTTTGGAAATTAGTTTGTCGTCAAAGGGTGTGTTTAAAAACAGTTTGCGGCATAAGTTGTTTTTGGAAACCGATTGGTGTTGTAGTAGAAATTTCCAACCTGGATATCCAGTCCAGGACAGTAATAAAGAATAACAAAGTTAAAAGTAATTTTAATTTGAAAAATGCTTTTTTATTTATACAACTGCGACGCCACAACAACCATTGACCTACCAGAAGGATCATAAAAATGGTAAACACAACGTCATTAGCAGATGACGTTTGCTGATAAAGTTTCCTAAATGCGGAATAATTGTTTGCAGATAAGTAAAAAATCGTTTTGTATTTTTATCATCCTAACTTACTAAAAAACTTAACTCGACTACTGCTCAATTAGTCCAAGAAACTTAAGCAGGAAAAATATAACTTCACGTTATTGTTAATTTTGGCAAGCAATTTTAGTGAAATTAATTTAAAAAAACACAAAATTTATGATTCTAGTTCAGTTTTGGTAAAAATAATGTGATTATATGAGAAAAAATAATAATGCAAAACATATACAATTTACACTCACTTCCGATCCTGCCTTTTCTAAATCACACAATTTATGAGATTCAACTAATTGGAAATGTGTCGACTAAATTTTAGTGTCACGTGGTATATTCATGTTATGATGCATTTTCTTTACTTTCCAAAGTAAACAAACCACAAACAGAAAAGGTGATTAGTTTGCAGCTAATAATTTTTAAAAGCTATTGAGAAGCAAACAGTAAAATGCATGCTGCCATTTTTCAAATACATTTTTAGCACTGCACAATCTACTTCTTTCTCAAGAGTTCTTCAAGTGTTTGCAGTTTGAGCTTTAAAATGCATTTCTTCTGTCCATAAAATCTCAATTTTTTAAATCCTAATTTAAGTATGAATTACTTATCCACGAAAATTGAATTATCTTTCAAACTGTGCATCAATAATAATATCAAATGAATTGTAATAAAATTGCTGACTTTGTATCTGATTTCGTTGAAAGCATTTACAGCAGGAAAGAAATGTGGGTTGTGGATGCAATAGCAAATGTAAACGCATTAGCATTTTGTTTGAGCTGAGTTGAGAACAAGGGCAACAAATATTGGTAATGCAATGCCAATGTTGTAGCTATATTATGAAGCTAAACAGCAATGGAAAATGAAACGAAAGAGTACAAAAGTGGTAAAGCTAATACGCTATGTGTAGCAAAGTTGAGATGAGTCTTGTGGTCCTTTGTACTCTTACTTCTTTCATATCTTTCTCATTCTATATAGTACAATATCCAGTAGCTTTTAAGGTTCCCTAAAAGAATGTAACAGTTGCTCTAGGATTGTCAATCAGGTATCAGCCTGCCAGTTAGCATCTAGGAATCAGCAGCTTTGGGAGAAATTCAAAATATTACCCGAACGGCAGAAGCAGTACTCGAATTTTTGGGATGTAGTTTTTGCATGCCCGGCCTACTAATTAGCATTTTATTTTGGAATAAAACGTTTTAAATGGCACCACAAAACATAGTTAACGAACAAAACTTTTAAAATGTACACAATAAAGCACCTCACATTTATAAAAATGGCCGTGGAGTCTATGAAATTTTAAATTTGTAAATTAGTTGTTTTTAAAATTCCATTTCAAAAGTATCAACTTGTAGTGTAGTGTAGTAATTATTGAATTCATAGACAAAATTTAATATTTAATGGTTTAGGACTCTAATTAACAGCCCTTGGTTTAAGTCATGCCAATCCGAATCCCAGCCTGATAATTTGCAAACCATATACGTTGATCTTCAACTTGTATTAGAACACCCGCTTTCCAATTTGCCTCCATACAAACTAATTAATAGGTTGATCACTTACTGACTCTTTCTATCATACTAGCAATCAAAATTCTATATATACCCTGTTTTTCATCTCGTAGAGCCCCATCCTTCGGATATGGTTTATGTATATTTTGATGCTAAGTCTAAAACAGAGTAAGAGCCGATGATTGATTATTGGCTCAACACGGTATACCATCTTGTTTGTGTTATTTTAATTCAAAATGTAAATTTGAATGACCTACATAAAGTTATTGAGTTTGCTTTGTAAACTTAAAATCTCCATTGCATTGCGACGTTATTATTGTTGAATCAAGATTTAACTGCCTTGCTTACTACAAATTGGTGTGATTGCATTTGACAATTGGTTTGGTAAGTTGCAGTTTATCATTCATACGGTTGACAATTAAAACTGTTTTTTACAATATATTCACGATTATAGACAGTAATTAGGCGTAAAAGGAATCCGTGGTTTTAACACCGTATTTCACTTTTATTTCTGTTTTTGCAGGGCTTGCTGCTAATTGTGTACAACGTTACCTGCAATCTTCACCACAAGTATCCTAGATTTTGGGAGATGCATCTCTATCCTGTTCCTTTCCAGCTCAAGTTACATTTTTGAATAGTGGAATCCATGAGAAGGTAAACGATTTTTTTATCAATCACGAATCTATTTATAACAAAACCAGAAGTTCTGAAAGGATCTCGTTTGTTCCAAATAAAAGGTACATCAACCAGATTGCTAAGAAACAGTGAAAGAGTACAGAATCATTCTTTTAACTCCAACTCCAAGTAGTGTTCAACAAGAGAGAATGTTATGCAGGAAAGACGACGACACGGGTATTATAAGCCATTATTACATGAGTTGTGTACAATAGAAATACAACTGAAATGTAAGTTTCATTATTTTCATGCTTGCAGCTGTATTTATTTGAACTTATCCTCAGGGCACTGAGGAGTTTGGGATGTGTACCTCCAGTTTGTCCAAACCAAGTCACCTCTGTTGGAGTAGGAGGGGGAGGACCACAACTAAATCCTTCGTTCTCAAGTGCCATGATACATTTACAGGTGTGTGTATAAAATATTGAGTAAGTTAACACAGAAATAAGTTGGAAACAAATTCCATTTTTTTTATTCACACATGTTGTTCTAGATGAATTGGTGGATGGCGGTCATTGCTAGCGCTGCTAATGAGACGGTGGTAAAATGATGGACGCTTGTGAGAAGGTAAATGAGAAAATAAAATATTTATAAATAATTAATTTTTCATGTAATTGATCAGTAGTTTTCAATGATAATCGCGAATTTCATTCTTTTGATGGAAAAAATATGAAAATAACACGAGAAACCTCAGGTTATCTATTTATCAGGTTTTAGTGAGTGAACCCATTATTTATTTTTAAACATTAATAAAATTTTGTAGAAAGCTCATAAATTGAGACACGTAAAAAATTCTCAACTGCTTGATTATTGAAAGGATAAGGCTTAATTTGATTGCCTGAATGATTTTTTTTCTCCTGACACTTTTTCACTTGCATTTTAATTAGCACCTCTAACATTTCCGGATGTCACTCGGGTGGAAAAGCTGCCAGGAGTTTCCAACTCATTAGATTCATCTTCCAATACGCCAGCTTCCTGACCTGAGACGACAGTGGGGACGGATCCAAGACTGCTTGAAGTTGTCCCTGAAGCGTTGAAACTTCTTCCTGTAGATGCATTATCGAAATTTCCATCCTCATTATCTTGAGCTAACTTTAGAACATTTAGGTTTTCAAGCTGATCCACAAGCCCCTTTACTTGTAGAACACTTGCGGCATGGATGAAACTATCCATTTCTTCTAATGATATGATAACATTCCCGGTGTAGGCATACTCCAGAATTTTTTCTAGAGCTGAAAATTCTATGCCAAAAATGCAGAGCAGCGGGTACGCACTACTGTCCTGCTCAATCTCGGATTTTACATAAGATGATGCAGCTGAAAGGACAATTTTATGGCATTTAACGCTACGCCCTTGACATGACAGGGTCATGTCGGTGTACTTTCCGCTTTTGTAGAAGGTGTAGAATTCGGTGGGAAGATTGTTGGAGTGACTACTCCATTTCAAGATATATTGGGTGGGAGATGAATTGGAAGACAAATCCATTTCAGAACTGAAAATCATAAGATACCATTATGAAGCCTAATCGTAAATAAATCTTGTCGTAACACGTTCAAGCATGCCGAATCACTTGATTAGGGAAATATAATACTTCTATTGCGATTATGGTCATGAGGTTATGACTCACCTCTGTGCGATTTGATTTTTTACGTTGGCTACGAACAGGAACGTGCAAAAGCAAAAGATTCTATTTCCCGTTTGTTTACTTAGAATACAAGCTGACGAATGCGATCTCTTTTATCAACTTGCAAAATATAGTGTGGTGAGGAGTATGATGATGCTTAGTTGCTGAATTTTCATCACACCGAAGAGATATGAATATTACATTGTATATGGCTATGCCTTCTACCAATCTGTCCCGTATTGTTTTAGCACAATTTGGATTTGTACACACATGGAAGAAAAGTGAGTGAGAGTAGTGTAGGTGATGTAAGAAAAGTGATGCATGGCAAGAAACGCTTTGAGTTGCTTACATAGGAATAGAGAATTTCAGTTTATTATGTACATTTGGGTACATATTGAAAGGACTTGAGACATCCTATCGTCTGTCCTCCGTCTGTGGCACCATAACTCAAAGACGGTTTGACCTTTTTGACCTTTGATGCAAAAGGGGGTATGTTCTTATTTTCACAGATGGTGTCTGTCTGTCTGTCTGTCTGTCAGTCTGTATGTGAGCACGATAAAGGCGACACGGTTGAAGAATTTCAAAAATTCCTTTTGGTAAACAATACCTTAGGTCAATATTTTTCTTGGGAAGCGAGACGGGTGTTATCGGTTATCGATAAGCAAGTCAAGGTCAAATATTGTTAATAGCACAGAATAAAGTATGATACATCAAAATGGTCCTATTAGCTGAGATGAATTCAGTCAAAATGTTTTAAAAGTTCTACGATGACCACAGCGTGACCTGTGATCGTTTAAATGTCGAAATTTCTTAATTCTCAAGTTTTATTTGCAGAAGGGGTCGGTTTTTTAAGCCTGTTGTCGGGTTTATTTTCTTATCATAATGATAAGATTTAGACTACAATCACAACTCATCCTTGATAGCCCAACAACTTACAATACTACTACTAAAAACTAATGCTTTTACAATCGTTGTTGACAAGACATTTTCAACATTTTTATATAAATCAGTACATCTTTCATAAAGCAAATTGTATTAAAATGACTTATATATAATTATTACATGAAATTAATATAGTATAAATTAAAATGTAAATTAAACTGTAAATTAAAAACAGTGACTTATTTATATACCACCTACATTATGAATTAAAATTTGCTTTAGTCCCACTTAATTTTTTGCATAACTAAGCGGTTTTCCATTTAATTGGACTTCCATCCCATTTAGTTATTCTAACAAAATTCTAAATTATGCGTTAATTTTTCTGAAAGCTAATTCGCTAATGTAGTTTAAATAAACCGTACGTGCACGAAGATACACAAGCAATGCAGTGCAGTTGTTTGGTGGCATATATACCCAGATTCTAACTAACTTAATTGATTTTTTAAATTTTCGCACGAAAGCTTTCGAAATTTGGATTGAATTTAAAATCTAATATTACCACTTAATTCACCATAAAAAATAACCTTTAGATACTGAGTTTCAACTAAATCGATTGATTTTTTAAATTTTCGCGCGTGATGACATGACACTCTACACTCTACAAGTCCCCCAAGAGGAGAAATTTTTCATTCTTAAGAAGCAACGCATTGCATTGCTTAATAAGCTCCTGAGGTATATTTATTATATAAAGGCACATTAGTACATCTTGATTTGTCAGCTTTATTCGTTCATAAAATCAACACCACGTAGCGTTGGCAAATGTTCATATCAATTTTCATCGAACCAGGCTTACTGCTGATAGTCTTATTCAAATTGATTAATTACGGTTTCAAAGTATATTTCGCGATATAAGGTTAAAGATCAGCGATCAAGATCAAGATCAAGACTTTTGACTGAATTACCTGTAGTTTATTACCGTTGCATTTAGTTAGTTTAAGTGTCGTATGGTGAAGATGTGCGAAAATGCAAATATCTTGAATAAACAGCGCGTATTGATGGGAGGTGTAGAATTTCATGATGAAACTTATTTTTTGAATTATATATTAATGCTGGTTGGAAAACTAGACAAATTTTTATTATCTTAATATCTGGAGTTGATGGTTCCATGTCATTTCTTTGACAGCAACAAGTGTGCCATCTAATTAATGTCTGGCTCCTTATCATCGAAAATCTGGATTAATCAAATGAGACCAACATTTTCTCGAACATCCACCAAAACTGAGTAGGAAGCTACCAAAAGCTGTACCGTTTTCTTCCCTGATAATGTAAGAATAGTGCCATGCATGAATACCAATTTTAAAACTGAATTATCTCTAAGTTTTCACTTAATTATTAAAGCATAAGTCGTGCCAAAGCTAGAAGAAATACGACAATGAAAAGCATTGTTACAATGCTGAGACCATGCGTTGAGCGAGTCATAGATAGATAGCGACCATTAACTCTTAATTATAACTATTGATTTTGGAAAAACGGGAGCAGATGATGAGGATGAACATGATTACACACATTTTTACTTCATCATTAATCCTTTCACTACTAGACTATTGTCTCCCGATATGGGGAAGTCTTAAAATGACTAAAACAAATCGAATCAACCGCATAATACTACGAAGTGCAAAAATAGTGGTGCTAGGAAAAAACAAAGTGAAAAATAAACTAGACGCAATCGAACAACTCAACTGGCTCCTCTGTGAAGAAAGACTACAAAAATACATGCTTAACTTTGTCTTTAAAAATGTACGACTCAAAACCTCATTAACAGATTGTCTTCAAGGATTTAAACAAAATGATTCCCAAAGAGCCTCTAAATTCCAACATAACTTTGTGGTTCCAAGAATGAAAACAGAGTATGGAAAATCGACATTTACATACCGTGCCATTACTTTATGGAATAAACTTCCCAACAACATCAAAGAAATTGAATTCTTCTACCATTTTGACCGAGAATTGAGTTTACATATATTTAATCAACGCAAAAGCGAAATGTTGTATTTTTAATAGCTCTAATATATAAATTATCAGAAAAATGACATTGTATTAAGAATATTAGTTAAATCTATTTAAGTCTTTTTTTGTTATTGTCACAAAGTGACTTGATCATGAAAACAACATGTATCGCTACACGTTATGATTTTCTGTCACTGAAATAAATATTGAATTGAATTGAATTAATCGTCGAAAATACAATAATAAAAAACTATTGATTTTATTTGGTCAAAACTCAAAATGGAATCTTAAACGACAATATATAATCAACTACAAACTATTATGTCATAAAAATCAGAATGTGAAATCAAACCTAAATTTTTGACAAAACTTATTGCTTACCGTAATATTCAGCACCAAGTTTTTGCACAATTTGCACATTTTCTCTCGATCTTTCTATATATATTGTACAATACAATAGTATGATAACATGCAATAAGTCATTGACTTTCTAGCCATATACTCCATAGCTACTTCCAGGATGTGAATTCTAATCTGTATGTTATTCAATGTAATTTTGGGTTAATCTGACGGAGGAAAAATAATGATAGAACATAATGAGTATTAGAGTTGATGGATTAGACTTG
This sequence comes from Orchesella flavescens, assembly GCA_964034955.1. Taxonomy (NCBI): domain Eukaryota; kingdom Metazoa; phylum Arthropoda; class Collembola; order Entomobryomorpha; family Orchesellidae; genus Orchesella; species Orchesella flavescens. The sequence continues at coordinate 9,773,314 of OZ035953.1, read as the reverse complement.
TAGTATTTATTTCATCAACCCAATATTTTACAGTGACTCATGACCAGTTTCAAGTTTGAGTACTACAATTTGCATGGAAAGCTACATAATCTCTTAATATTTTCACATTTTGATTAAACTTAAGAATTGCTAGAAAATAGCCATATTGCCCATAGCTACCTATAATCAATATAAATTTTATAAATTCAATTAGTAATCGGTCGAGTTTAAGTTTTAAATGTTTTCAATTAATTTATACTGAAAAGTAAATCATGTGGTGGTCATGTTCGAATCTAACTTCCTGGTGAAAACTCTCCAAGGAACATGACATCATCATCATCACCTTCATTGTATTGATGCTCCACGGCGGAAGCAGTTGGATCAGGAGCAGACTGCCCGGAAACCAAAGTAGTAGATTCAACAACGCTTGAAGTTGTCAATGAGTCGCTCTCGTATTTCATTTGTCCAGATAGCCTTGTTGGAATCCCTAGCTTAACAAGTCTATAATAAAGCGTCCGAATGGGAATCTTATAAAAACGAGCTGCAACTGTAGCACACTGTCTTCGAGTCCGAACACTTTCAATTGCTGAAGCCATGTCTTCGTTCCTCCAACTTTTTTGCATAGTCCTTCTCCTTGAAGATGCTCCACGAACGTTAGTCGCAGGTGGAATTGGAACATTTGGTTCATCATTCCAATCAACAAAATTCTGCACTTCCAACTTCTGAGCAGCTTCGAAAAAACTTTGCATTTCCCCTCCTTTTAGGTGCACTTCGCCCGTGTAAATTATCTCGAGTAATTTTTCCAACGCAGCAAACGGAATGCTTTCAAGGCATAGAACAGGGCTACCACTGCTATGCTGCTCAAGCTGTCGTTCAGCATAGGCTGATACTGCACAAACCACAACCTTGTGGCATTTCAAAATCTGACCCTGGCACAAGAATGCCATATCAGTGAACTTTTTTAGCTTAAAAGACTTGTAAAACGAGGAAGGTAAATCAGAATGGTGTTCGTTCCATTTCACGTGAAAGAATTGTGGAGAAGCATCCATTTTTTGCTTGAACTGAAAATCAAAAGCAAGAAACGGTTAATTTAGCTACAGAAATTGAAATGCACTTTTAGTTTTATCCATTCTTAATAAGGAAGAGCAAGTAAATTGAAATGATAGTAACTCACCTTTCTTAAGTTTATTTTCAATAAACTATATGACTATCTCCAATTAGCAACCTAAATCAACTCCTAAACTCTAATTTTGGCTGTGTTTACAAAAACAATCAAGCTGATGAATGAGATATTTTATCCCAAATATAATGTGGAGAAAGAAGAGTATAATGAGATGAGGTTGGTGTGATGGAGAATCAATACGCTGGATATATGCTGTTGGTGAAGAATGCGTTAGTCATTTCATATATACAGCTTCATTTTTTGCTATGCTGTTGCGTTTAGTTTTTACATGGACATGAACTGTACATATGGGTAATAAAAAAGGGAGTAGTGTAGACAGAAACAGTTGCGCATTTTTCATCCACTTTTTGTATAGAGAAGAAATAGAGGTTTTGTAGTAATTATGCAATACAGTCCAGTAAGTAGTATTGGTGTAGGAATAACACGTTGTCTAAAGCCAGAAGTGTGTGCTCTCAGTTTTATGCAGAGCGCTAGAAGAGAGCTTGAGTTTATTACCTATGATTATTTAGTGAGTCTATTATAAAATGAACTCCATGTACTTAATGTAGTATACATGTAGATAGTGTAAAACATTTGAAGAGATACGTCAAGTACAAACTAAAGCACATTGTTTCTTCTGCATAGCATATCAAGGCTGGTATGAATATATTTTGTATGTATTATTGCATGCGTATACTAGCATGTCTTCACCAGCATCTATCATGCATATGCATAGTACTTTTTCATTCTCATTACAAACTTACGCGAAGCGGAAAACTTTTTTTCATGGCTTGAAGTGTATGTGTGAGGGTATGATGCTGAAGATTGTCTATTTTTGGTTCTATACTAACTTTCAGGGCCCGGCCTTGTCTAAGTACGGCCTAGCAACGCCTTGCGGTACGGCTTACACATATGCTAATAAGTATGAGATGGTTCGGTTTTAGCAAGTGAATTTACTGTGAGTAGCTTTCTTTTGTGTAACAATTATATAGCAATACGTCCATATGTTTTGGTAGTAAACTCACTTTATCGAATCAAATGTCTTTCATATTTGATATTCAAACAAATATTTGATTTTCAATAAAAAGAATGGAGAGGTTACTTAATCGCTGTTGTCCCATTATAGATCTTAAATAGTTTTTGATAATCTTCAACTTGGAGAATGCCCATCGTTACTTGCAACTGTCACTGGAAGTGTGATAAAATTTGGAGTGCCGTGGCAACATTGGAAAACTGTTGACCTGTTGACGCAGTTCATACTTGACTAAAATGTCTACAATGGCAATTGGAGAATAGAAAAGCATCATATTGTTGCTTGTTGCACTAACTCTCGTCTCATTTTGTTGACGGAGTTTCCTTCCGGAAAAACCTTGAAGTTATTACAGCATCTCGTGTTGACTTTTCAACTCCAACTTTTTTTCTTCTTATCTTTGCAGAGACTGGGCATGGGAACTCGCCGGGTGCGCAATTTTCGCCCATTTCCTAGAAAACCCGGAAGCTGTATTTGAGCCCGGATTTTTTTGATGGAGCAAAAAACTCACAATTATTTGTTTGTGAGTATCAAATGTATTTTGTTTAAAATTTCATCAGTAAAAAATTCAAAAGCTTCAAATTAAAAATCGTGCTCTCAGAGGCTAAAAATACCGGAAATTGCACACGCTCACGAACGCAATCGCCGCCCACATAAAGAATTTCCATACCCGGCAGAGCCACTTACTTTCCTTTTATGTGCCACGGATTTGAGGTTTTTATTTGACGAGCGAACTATTATTGTTTTAGTTTTACAACTCTACTTCAATTTCTACGTTTTTAAAAGATTTTGACTGACAAGTTTTTATAGAAATTGAATGAAATTACAAAGCTAACCGGAATGATGAATGGGTGAGTTTGTAAAATAAACGGCTAAAGTGCGATTGCTGCAGCTGGTGAAAATTAAGTGTGCAAAATATGAAGTAAGGGTCAATGAAACCTCTTAATTAAGATTTCAACTCAAGCATTTAGATTTAGTAACCGAGTTTTTATTGGGTCGGCACGGCCCGTGTCAGCGGTCCGGCCTAGCAATTGTGTGCTAGCTTGTGCTATCGTAGGCCGGGCCCTGCTAACTTTTCATGCTAAATTCTTTGGGATTGGTTATCACACGAAGTTTTTTTCAACTACCGAACTAAACCTGACATATTGATACAGGGTTTGGCATAAAAATCTCCGGCTGAGTTGTTCTTGTTCAATAAAAAATCGGTGGATGAGATGAGGGTTATCACGCGCCAATTTGTAGGGAATGTAGATGAATGAAACCATGCTTAAAAATTATTTATTTATTAATTGTTAATAAATTTCGTATGGTTCACGATGGCAGTTATTGTTAATGCTAGTGTGTCTTTTATTACTTTTGTAAACATCATGTATTGTGATGAGAGCATTTCGTATTTTGTGGCTTTCATAAGGTTGGACAGCTTTCACTACCATCGTCTCATTTCAAACGCAATTTCGTACATAAAAGTATTTCGTTAATGATTAGTACTACCACATCCAAAACAAAAAAAGTACAGAAACCATATCCTGGATCATAGCATAAGATTATATTTCGTATTACGCAAATACTTCTGAAGGACACGTGACGATCCACACGTGAAAAAGGAAAAAAAGTATGGAAAAAATGTATTCTGACTTCTGATTTTGACTCCTAAATCATTTACAACATAGCTCATTACTTCAGTAAATATAAATTTTGTCTACTCGTTTCAAATCTGAGTCCATGAAATATAGACAACTCGCAATATATGAAAAACATTTCTTACTCATTTTTCATATTTCAATACCCATAAGACTACTTGTCCACCATTCGCTCTTCAAAAGACAACAGGTATGCTGCAAGTTTAAGTTGTTTTACAAAGGAAATTATTACACAAGGTTCTTCATTGAATGATAAAAGAACTCAATTGGTTGAAGCCAAAGCTTGCTAGATAGTATGAGTGCAATTACATATCTGTCATCATTATCAACAAAATGTTTTTACGTGCATTTTTTTTTACTTTTCTTACTCAGATATTTGGATTTGGAATGCAGAATATTCTTGCAAACGCTCTATTGATGTATGTAAATTCATTCGCTATGAATACGATCTCCATAAAAAACAGTTCGTTTGTCAAATATTGAAGGAATTATTGCTATTTATCTCCAGGAACGTCACCTCAAAGTTATGTTAAGCAATATCATTTTGAGTTTAACATAAAAATTAGGAACCTAAAGTGAACAGAAGCGCATATAATATTCATAAAAATATGCAAAAATAATAAGCTTAAATTTATGAACAGTTTTAAGCAACTATAAAAATTCCATAAAACTCTTACTAAATATTTGATGACTGTTAGCCTTTTTCCTTCACATTTTTAATGCGTTTATGTGCAACATAAAGTGAGCTTCAGAAAATCTCTTTGGTATGCTGAAACCTTAGCCGTGTTACCAGATAAAGAAAATTATGCATTAATGTGCGTTTCATAACTCCAGCCTGCTTGGTTCCTTCAAGATTCAACATCTTGTATGTTATTCAACGATTCCTGATTGCATAATGATCGGCCCTTTTGGTAACAAACACCTAAAAACATTCTGCTTAGCCATAAAATTCTTGGCATAATGTCCTAGATACGACAAATTACAAACAACCCAGTCTTTCTCTTCCTTTACACATTTGTGATTCTTTTTGCTTTATCATACCATACTCACAATAATTTTTATTGATTGCTTTCACCCTCGTGCGTGTAGTACCAATCTTGGAAGAGTAGTAAATCCATGACAGCATTTCATACTTTCTCTCACAGGCCTCCGTGCACAAACAAGTTACACGGACTGCAGGGTGGAGAAATGAAGCGGGGCAGAGAAAGAAAAATTTATCGAAGCTACATTCATTCTTTAGTTAGGATGGCCATTTTACAAGACTTTGAAGCCTATCTACTACCACGAATTGCTAAACTCCAAATCCCTTCGTTGCTAACTTAAGCTGTCGAAAAGGTTGGAAAAGCAAAGGGACATTCCATCCATTCCAATTAAACACTGCCTTTCACTAGCGTCGTTGTTGTATTATATACTACAAATGAGAAAGTATTGTCATGGAAAAGATGTCTTAAATGTGATGTTGTAGCATTTCATCAATGTCCTTCACTCTCAATCTCTTACGAGCGCGAATAGCAGCTCCCATTTGTTTAATTAAAGATAATGTTGAATGACGACAGAAGGGTTTCCAAGGAATTAGGAAATTAAAATATTCATGCAAAGGGATGAACGGTGATGACTGCATTGTACACACTTTACTCAAGCCATGAACATTTGTCCACTTGTTCTGCTGTTGCCGACAAGAGAACCTAGGCAGCCATCAAATGTCAATAATGGCAGTTCAGTATTTATCGGAAACAAATTGTAATATGATGAGTAAAATGTCCCCGTATTTTACACTTTCCCTATGCTTTCACCGAGAACAGTTGTATGCTTGCCTGTTCGAGTTTGAGTTATATTGGGTAAAATATATAACACAAAATATGTGTATATATGTTTCACGAGTATATCTCGTTTCTGACACAGATATCTCGGTTACAGCAAGATAACGCTTACGCTAACGCAAAAAAATTTGTTCAGATAGAAACGTAATTCTCGATGACAATTCTTCCAGTTCTTTTGCATCCCACTAATGGAAATTTGAGAAGTCGCATAACATCATTATTTTCAATATTGTCTTTCATTTCTAAGGTAAAATCCAAACGTAAAAGTGCGTCATTTATGATGACACCAACCATTAAAAGCAAAACTGCTTCTTTGATATCGTAAAATCGAGAAAATTTATCCAGAGTTGGCAATAAAGCGTGAAACCACATCCAGCAGCAAACCATAAAATTATATTTCATATTATGCAATTACTTGGGAAGAACAATCCACACGTGAAAGCAGTCGAATAGAATAAATGAGATAAATGTTATGACGGTAGCGTATTAAAATGTTTGTTTGTTTTACGTCAATACTTGAACCTACTTAAATACATGCGCAAATAGCATTCATTGGTAAGGTTCATTTTTCATTCGTTAGGCCATCACTTTCAATTCTGCTCTGAAGGCAACATCAAGTCTTTCGCTGATACTTGCTGAAACAACTACTCCCTTATTTAAAAGAACATTCCGTTTTCCATTTACTCAATAGAAACCTTCAATAAACTAACATGCAAAGTACTGAGCCTCACTGTGGTTCTGAGGGAGATATCTTATTCTCCTGTAATTTTTGCCACAGGACGTTTTATGAAAATATGAAGTTTGAAGATCATATCCGACGACATACAAGTAGTCCTTTTATTTGTGGAATGTGTGGGAAAAAATTTACTCGTAGAAGCAAACGTGAAAGACATCTCCAACGCCGTCATGAGATAAAGAGCGAGTAAGTATTTATTACTCAAAATTCATAATACGTAAATTTTCAATTTTTTAGTGCAATTATACAATTTGTATATTAATACTGTTGTTTGATAATTATTCACAATCCGTCCACTTTCGAATTTTTACTGGATTAAAGCTCACTGTTTTTTTAAAATAATCTTTAGTTCATTTCGGCTTGTACTTTGACTTACAGAAAATGAAAGCAGGGACGATCATTGATCATTCAACTGGCTGGTTGTTGGACACCTAGAGCCCTTTCAATTACTATTATTTGCAGCCCCTTGCCTGGTTCCTACAATAAATTCATCATGAAAAATTAGAATATGGTTTGTTTTTATTACATACTGTCATGTTATGGTGGAGGCATTTTAATTTTCAAATAAATACTCCTATTTGCTAAATTTATCGGTGAATTCAATTTGCAAATTGTATGTGCTTTTGGTAAAGCTTTTGCAAAACTAGTGGAGAGTAGTATCGTGTGATATAATAAAAGCAAGTAGCTGTTGCAGCCTGATCCGAAAATTAGAAAAGCATTCAGTTGAAAAGGTTTTATAATTCTTGCGCTCTTTAAGTCATTGTAGGAATCCTATGTTTTGAAAGAATGAACTGTACATAATGTCATTATGAATGAAAATATTTTATGACCAAATAAAATGTGTCCATAGATTCAAATCAAAATTACTTGATGGGAAATCCTGTTCCATGATTTTTAAACCATCGCACTCTCAGTCAGCGATCAGCGTGCAAATGGGCAAATTAGGCAAACTAAAATGTTTTAATCCTCCACGAGTGCAAATTAGCACTCCTTTTAAAAAATTAAAAAACTTTCTAAATGTTTGTTGAACATATACTGAAGTGGTTGGGCAATTAAAACTATAAAAATGAATTCAGACCTTGGGAATTTTTTCTACCGTGGGAATCTTGAGATTTTGATTTTTATATGAGGAATCAAGTTCAATTTTGGACCAAATCAGAGTTACCTCTGGGGGAAAGTTCATTCCACTCATTTTTTCATGCGTCCAATATATCGTGTAGCTTATCATTCGACAGCTTATCATGAGGGAAGATCAACCATACTATGCACGCCTATCTGTGATGTTATCTTCAGGGTCAAATATCATGATAACCTTTCGTTTTTCAAGCGTCAGGTACACCGTATGCACTTCAAATAGAGCATCTCTTTTTACGCATTTCAAATAGGGAATCTCGGCTAAATATTATTGAAGATCTCGGATGTCATCTGCAGGGTCAATAGTCATGGTCGTTTCATTTTTTCTAGCGTCAAGTCAAGTTCTGAGCACCGATTGTAATGGGGCGTTCGCACATACCCACTTCTCGCAGTTTTCAGCTCGCTTCTTGCCGAAAAAAGCGAGCTGCGTGTTCGCACCAGTCAAGCAGCTTGCTGCGGCAGCTTTTTTTTTGCTGCCGCTTTTTTTATTTTTCGGTCGCTGTTTTTTTCGACAAGCGTAAAAACGCGTGAGTGTTCGCACATCGAATTTTTTCCGCTCAAGCAGCAAATTTTTTTACGCGCCGACAAGAAATTTGCAGCTTCTTCCGAAGAAGCTTTTTCTGCTTGTATGTCGCTTTTTTTTGTTTTGCAAGTGTATTTTGCATGAAATTTTTTTTGTTTCTTCTTACCCACTACAACTAACGATAGTTATTGTTGACCTCATAATAGATATTAATCACCGGAAACATAAATTAATTAACGATGGCAAGTGAAATATTGTTTATTGAATTAAGTAAACATCATTCAACATTTTTTGCTTAAAATGAAAGGGATGATGCTTTGAAACTTCTGCTGTGAAATATTTAAATTAGCAGCTTGCTGCTTTTGCGTTCCCATCTGTTTGAAGACGCAGCTGGCAGCTAGCATCTAACTTTTTTCTGCCAGCATTTTACTTTTTGCTGCTTCGGTTTTCATTAAGTGTGAACACGCAGTTTTTTATATGGAAACACGCAGTTGGCTGCAAGCTTTTTTCTGCTAGATGTTTTCGGCCAGCTGCGAGCTGCGAGAAGTCAATAAGTGCGAACGTACCTTAAGGTGCTGATATCATATCAATGCTCAATAAAATACAAATGAAGACAAACACGTCAATGCTTTCGTTGCAAAGAATATGTTGGAACTCAAAACCAGAGTGTTACGTTTATTAATAATTTCGTCTTTTCCCCGTCCATAATAAAAGCAAGGAGTTTGCTTATCTGCTATATATGTGTGTCGACAAACGCGTAATGTCACAATGACGAGACAACTGCGTAAACAAAATTAACGCGATAACCATGTTTGACATTGCGTTAATCATACCATCTATTGCACACATAATATTTCCCTGAATGGTACTTTAAAATATTGAATTGATACATATATGCAAGAATTTATGAGTTTCAAACAAATTTATATCAAATTACGAAGTAGTGGGGTAGTAACTACGAAAGAAAAACACATACAGGATAAAGTGATAATTTCTATCTTCCTTTTACTTCACAACCTTTTTATGTAGCACATCAAATTTAAACTACTTCACATTTAAAAATACACGAATTAAACTGTGTTGGCACGAATACGAAACTAGCTTCAGGTTGGCGTAACTCTTCTCGTAGATGTTTCAACGTGCTTGATTGTTGTCGACGTGTTCATGTAAGGATTCGTCATAGTATGGGTATCCTGTTGTAAAACACAAATGAAATGTTTTCCCAATAGATGTTACATCAGTTAGAGCATACTTTCATAAAACTTTAACTGGCATAAAACTTACTCTCAGGGGTTCCAAGAAAATGGCACAAAAGTAGGGTTCCTGAAAATAAAAGCAACCTTTAGCAACTACCCCATAATTAAGAGCTGAAAAAATTATAATAACAAATAAAACTTACCACCAGTTATTATGCCTATGAGTAAAAGAAAGAGTAAAGCTGCGGATGTGTTTGACATTTTGTATGTTTCCATAACTAAAGGTTCTCGAAACGTGCTCATGAATCTGTTGGATTTATATCAAAGCGAATTTATGTCCTACTGAATTTGGCAATTCCTCACAAAGGGTGAATAGAAAGTAATCAAAATTCATAATTAAAAATATCTTATACTACCTCTCAGTGATGAACTTCACAAGTCCGTTAGAAACAGATTTGAGCTGGGTAAAATAAATGTAAAATGGCGAAACTGGGTGCAATCTGCTTTGAGAAAGGATTTCTATCTGTAAAATACGGTCAAAATTTATGCTGCAAGTGATTTAGCACAATTCGTAACCAAAGAATTGACCTAGATTTTGAATATAATAATGAAAATCATTTAATTCTATTGTAATATAAATCCTATTGTTTTCAACTGTAATGAAATGATAATACAATGGTTATTGAAAGCAATGCTTTAAATTATTTTTTGAACAAACATGAATTTATCTGTATGCATGTTTTCCTTTATTTAATACTAAACAGAATATGCATTTGATGATTATCCTTATAAACTGAGACAAATTTACTTCTAAAACTTGATGGTGTACTAAAAACGAAAAATATTACAACGAACGAATTACGGTTCACAAAAATCAAGGAATGTCTACACCCACAGTTATAATAATACAGAAAACATGAAGGGTATTCAAATTAAGAGCCTCATAATGTCGATCATTATATTTATTTGTTATTAAAATCTTAGGAATGTTCGGAGAACTTTCGGAGATTCCAAAAAAAATATCACGGAGTAAATGGTTTTGGGTATGTATGCTGCTCCAATTAAAATTCCGAAAACTATCCACATTAGAAGAAGAATTCCACTAAGAAATCTTTTTTGGAACGAGTATTGCCTGTTTCAAAAAGTAGAATTGCGTATCTTTGCATTTCATGACTTTAAATGTCTTAATTTTAACATGAGAGTTTGAAAAAGTAACTAGGATGGATACCCGCAACTTCCAAACATTATAAATTTAAAGCACCTGCTAAAGAAATTGGTTAAAAATTATTCTTTTTGTTACCTTGTCCTTTGTCTCCTATACATTTTCTTTTCCAACTATTGGCTCGACAATTGTTAATTAGAAATTCATGGGATAATAACAGAACGTGCTGCCAACAGAAAATATCCGTTTATGAGATTAGAACTTTGGAATGCATGTAAATGACATAACCCAATAAAAAATTGATAATGCACAATGTTTCGATTCAATTCGTTTTGATTGGAGTAAAAAACGTTTTACGTCCGAATTCAATATTAAATGGATTATAAAACCTTTGAAAAGAATTAACAGGAACAAACTTGAGAATATATCGCCAATTTTAAAATTTTTATAGATTTCAGCACTGCATTGTGCATCAAAACCAATACTGGTTGCATTAAAAAAAATTAAATGAAAGTTTGTTAGGAGTTATATTTAGGAATTAAATTTTACATTTCGGTATAATATTCAGATCATAAAAATCTAAATAACACGTTCCTATTTTACAGCAAAAATACCAAGTTACGAAATGCTAAATGTCATGGCCGCCCTTAAAATATTACGAGTACTTCATCAATCGGTATACTCACGGTGTAATTACTTGACTGTGAAATATCATAACCAGCAAAGTAAAACCACGCCAGAAGTACAAACTAATTTAGAAGTAGTAGCATCGTGGGCCAACCAATGAATTTCATTGTTAAACAATTGCGCTACATAAATCTTAATGGAATCGATTTTATAAGCTGCCCTTATTTTTCGGTTTCTGTGTAACGTCGGAATGAGAATGTCTATAATTTTCAGCTACTCCTAGAAAGATTTAATAAACTATACATGTATTGCTTTGTTTACAAAGAAAAGGTTTTCTCCGAAAAATTAAATGAAACAAGTGAATGAAATTAATTCATGCGTAATATACCCTGAAGGTTTTTAGTGTTGCAACATATTTTAGGTTAAAATCCAAACTAAAGCCCAGATGCAACTGGTTATTCACGTTTAATGCTTGGCGTGAAAAACCCGTGTAACACAAGGAATTGTGGAAAAAATTCACTTTCCTTAAACAAAGGTTTCCATGCACCCTCATCATTTATGGAAGTTGTAAAATTTTAGTGCGAATTTTCCCCAAAGCAATTATGTTTAGAGGCAATTCAAGGCCATTCTAAATTTTTGGAAGAATCATAAATGAGCTACTCTCACCAATATCTTAAATTTTGATGTCAAATTCCATACTTTTGCTTCTAAAACTGATTTAACCGTTGACCCCTTAACTGGGTTTTTCAATCTCCGAACCGCAAAACGCATAGGATCCAAAGGGTCGATTAGCCGAAAAAATCCAGGATTTGGCCGAGTTTAGGACCTGAAAATGGTCTTTGAGAACAAGTGGGGCATTGCAAGATCCTACCAAGATTCCGCAAAAGTAACGAAGCTTACTTATACCATTCCACATTGTAATTTGCAGCTCTATAATGTAACTTTTTAATCATAATAAGCAATAACCTATAATGACGATTCACTTTGGACGATTGTTTTAAATGAAAAGCATAATAATTGCCAAATGAGTATTAAACCAAATCAATGCAACAGTTGCAACCAATATCAATGTCAACAACTGCAATGATATCTACACACATCCCAACTCAAAACGCAAAGTGTGTGCTGTAAGTAGGAATACTTCTTGTTTGATGCATGAGCTTTCTGTGTGCCTACACCTTCTGTAGTTTGAACATTCTGTCTTGGTTTATAGTTTCATTCAAGAACTAGAATGCATACAAACTTATTTTGCATGGTTTTGTAAAATCTGTCATCAGCGCCATGATTATTTTACCTAGACACCCTTACATGAGTAAAATGATCCCAATCCCAAAAGTACTTAAACTAATACATACTTAATAAAACATAATAAAACAATACTTAAACTAAATAATATTTTTCAGCGTCATCGTTTTCAGTTTTTGAAACTGTGGAGCGGACGACGTTTTGTCCCCAACGCGTTATTCATGCAATATGCTTAACTCAAAGGTTAAATATAACTCGTCGGATGAGTAGCAAGGTTGCGCTTCTGCAAAATGAATTTGTTCAGTCGACTGCTTAGATATGTATGATATCACTCCCTACGTGTGCATGTCATTTGTGAAAACATGCGAAGATGGATATAACCATTATTTTGATTATTATATTCTCATTTCTAGGCTAAATTCTTGCACATTCTTGATGGAAGCAGGGTATGCCCATTTGGAGGGTCAGTCGTGGTTCTATTGGTGGGTTTATTCAACCTTTTCCCTGCTTCTGGGTTTTGAGCACTTGACATCGCCTAAGCTTTTGACCTTCCAAGCTTCTGGATCCAGTGCTGTGCAGTGATCCGTTTGTGATTAGGAGGGAAGTCCAGTTCGTCAATTTCTTCCCAGTCCAGCTCTCTTTTTAGAATGCTTCGAGCGTCGCAAGAAACATATTTGGAGGCGGACCAAGAAAATCCTATCTATTTTAAGCATGCCAATATTAAAATGATTAAAAATGTCTTGAATTAAAACCCGTTTAAGATGGATCTTTTGGATATTTTGCAGTGTGAGACATTGGTAAGCCCTTATTCCAAACATTAGTACAACTGTACACAAACGCACTGGAATAAGTGTTCAATGGAACCAGACAATCGTCTTCTTTGCTGTCCAAAAAGGATTTGGATTTGCTCATGATTAAAAGGCGATCTTTAGTTTAAATAGAAGGAATATGTGTGTATGAGGAACATTTAGCAGTTTTTATTAATCAAGTATGTGTTTATTTACAAACATGCAATGCATTACACTCAAAATTTAATGTTTTTATCCATTAAAAAGGTAGAAAAGTATCAATATCAGCAAAAAATCAATGCTAATAGAAACGTTATAAAATCAAAAGTGTCGTACTATAACGCAACTCCAGTTAATTCGATTTTATTCATTGAGTTTCCGGACCCTCTACACTTGCTGTCATCCAAAGGCTAGTTAGATCCCAGTTAAAATAGCGTGGTGTCATAAAAAATAGAAAACTTTCAGCATAATAATTGATAACGTCATCAGTAGGATAGTGGTCGAACCACCAGGCAGAATACATGTTCTTTAAATTTCTCTTTTCAACCTTTGCGAACCATTTTGCAAACGGACGATGGCGGAACGCAACAAATGGGATTCTCAGCGTTTCCAAGTTGCTTAAAATTGTGTTCGAGTCCTGAGACGAAATCGTATCAGAATCCTCAGCCAACGGATCAAGCTCCTCCAAACTGACACAACGACGTCTCAAGATTGGAGCAAAAATGAACAGGTTTTTTAAGTTTGGAAGAAAATCTCCAAAAAGATCATAGTCAATGCTGCCCATGAAGTCAACTTCCAAGCTCAAAATGTTTCTGTTGTTAGTCCGCAGCCAACACTTGAGTAATGCTTTTGCTTTTGGGTTGCATCCCAGCGTGACCTTTACTTGAGCAGGTTTGCCAATGAATTTGTGTAAAAATCGTTCGAATACGCAGATGCTTTCATCCCTTCGTAGATTAATCGAAAGTTTGCTGTTTTCAAAAAGACGAGCATTGATAACCTCTTCACAAAATGTGTTGACAAGCCGAAATTCTTTCATCTCCTTGGTGTTCAGGTATCCCAGTATCATTGAAGAAATCTAACAGAAAGAAAGAGAAATTGGAAGATGAATAGAATCGGAAGCTGACAAGCACTGATGACAATTATTGTTCAATTAACTTTTTTTAATTTTATTACATCATTTTTGGAACCGTTAAACCTAAGAAGGTACTCCAGATCTGGTAATTGGGTAATTGGAGAACTTTTCAAGGTAGTTGCAGAGTCTGACATGACGGATGTTTGCTCGTTTGTCGTTAAAATCAGAACACTTCCTATTACAATCAAAAACAATTGATTCAATCCAAGTATGGTATAAAGCCACAAATAAATATGAAACGTGATTCAATCACTTTGGATGTGTAAAACGTTTCAAATATTCAATGTCACATTGTCTTTACAAACATTTGAACCTTTTTACGAACGATAAGCTGATTTTTCTTTCAATAATGACAGCTTAATGCGTGCAAATTTTTATGCTCAATACCGTAATGATTTAAAATTAGAATGAGATCAATCTCACGTACTTACCTAAAAACCAGTTTTTTCCCAAGGGGTTTTTGAATCTCACAACACTCAACTGTACAGAAAGTTTTTAATTTCTGGCAATTGTTCCACTGAAACTCAACGAGACAAATTCCCACGATAGGTTTGGTTTACTCGTCGTTAAATGGAATTCAATGCTTCAAAAAATAGAGTATTTGATTTCAGGATTGCATGTCCCCCTGATCAGCCCTCATTTGAAGAAATGGTAGTGGTCTTCCCAAATTTAACTTGTGCATATAACCATTTTTTAGAATGTTTGTAAAACGACAGGACGACGACAAAATATTGAACAAACTAAAAAGTAGAGATGCAGTTACCAAAAAACAGTTTCATGATAAAAAAAATGCAAGTCATTCCTTTTATAAGATGTTTCCTGTGATGAATCATTACTTTATGTTTACGAGCTTCTGAAATACAATATCAAATGTAAATCAGCTTGGTTTTTATCAGACGTGCGTGCTTCCAAGAACTCTTAATTTTTATTATCTCTACCCAGATTAGCTTGGAAGAGAAAAACACGTACGATGATCTGCATGAAGCTATGTCATTTTTTTCATTTGATTGCAATTTTTTACTCATGAAGAAAAAGCATGATGTACACGATCATCAAGTAGCCAGGATTTTCTTGAGTTTACTCTTGAGAGAACTGAAGAAAACGCAAATAACAAGTCAATGCCATGGAAGTTGAATGTGGTTCATGGTAGGATCATCATAAGCACATCATACATACATTTCTATTTATTCAAGTTTCTTGACACACATACAACATAAATGGTGTTGGAAACATTTTCTTTATCAAATCATCATGAATCATGAGTCAGCCACTATTTAATAAAGGGAGTTTTCCTTACGTAGAAATAAGTTGTGGAAATCATTTTTTTGACTAATGATGATCTTTGATCTCTCAAACGATCAATTGGGGGCATGAATTGGGGGAGGTTGAAACTTCCAAAATATGATGATTCAATTTTAGCTGTCACTTCCGGAGTTCGTGAGATTTGAGTCATTCAAAAGAGTTGGAGTACCCATTGCTTCCTTAAAAATGGAAACTGGCATTGGTTGATATTTATTTAATACACAGGAAACAGTTAATTTAGGTAGGATATGCAATTGTGATGAGTGAAATAGATATCTTGTTGATTTTTTCGACATTACTCATATTGCTAAATTCCGTTGTAATATCCCTGTACCTTTGCATTTAATATGTATTTGCAATTCTATACCAAACAAACTCAATCAACAGAATAACAATAATAATTAAACCCAGAGTTGATCAAACTTCTTGTTTTAACTCATTTTTTGTTAGGCTGACTTTAAGAGAGTCTTGTGATGGCATGACATCATCTGCAAAGGAATGATTTCCATGTTTCTTAAAGTGTTGGTTATCCATCGTATTTGGTTTTTAGAAAGATGAATATGAACTTGATGAAAAATAGAATCAAATTCATACTTCCTCAACAAACACATGTGTTTGATGTTGATAAGAATTAATTCAAATCTTCTAAATTTGTCTTCAATAACTGATTTCTAGTTCTTAATCACAATTTGCCCATGACCAGTAGAAAACTCTCCTTTAAATGTTTTAAAAAAATTGCATTGAGCAGTTCCAAGCTCAGATATTATAGCCTAGAACATACTTGTTCAAGCGCAAGGCTAGTTTTTATGGTTAACAAGTGTTTGTTATTTAGTTATGAAGAAAATATTTGGAAATGCAATTGGTAATGTAGGGCAATGTAGGGCGACATCAACATATTTTTACACCCAGTTAATTCAGGTTTTGCAGCTGACGAATAAACGCTCTTTATAATTAAATTGTAGAAAATTATGATACGATAGAATAATCTAAATTTGAGCAAGTATTGAAAATTACATTTCTATCTACAGGACAGTTTGGCAAACATTCTTCAAAACGCAACTATTAAGTACACATGAAATCAAAATGAGCGTTTCTCTGCTCTGCAGTCCTGTAATATACTTTGCAATGATTCCGTCAGAGTTACTACGATCTAAACAGACGTTGAAGTTGGTGAAATACATCTGTAATGTACAAGGAATTCGGTATTGTGATAAGTTTTGTTTATCTAAATCAAGGCGCAAATGTCATTACGGTTAGTTCTTAAAAAATCTAACTACTTCCCCGGTTCAAAAATTTACTGATGACCCTCCAGTCACAATCTACAAATCGTAACTCATTCATTGACTCAACTCCATGATTCATCACTTTCTGCAACTCAATTCATATCATTCTCTGTCAAATGAAAAGAGTTAGCTCCTGCACACACACTTTGGTATTGTTTCTTTTGTTTCTCTTGAAACATCTTCTCTTATAAAGTCATGAATCCTTACACAGGATATGGCATCATCTGAATTTACAGCATTTTTAAAGTCTCATCAACAAGGTCTGTGGTTAAATTATGATCCATCGATTCAGTAACGGCTTGTTTCCACCTTTCTGCACTAATCCTGCTTGAGGCGTAGGAACATGATCCAGATTGCAAAAAAATTGAATACTGATTCAAGCCACAACCCTGAATTTTCCATTGTTAGATATTCCCATTTCCCCTTTACAAATATATAGGTACATAACTGTAGGAAAATAGCATGTTTGTATTCCAGTCTGCAACTTCCTCCTAATGCGAACTGAACAGCAATTAATGTGTGTACTTTGGAAGGGAAATGGTTAGCTATATTAGCCTTGTGTCCTTTCAGCCAGTCACCATAACGAAACCACAAAAAAATGGCATGAATACTGCCGAAATTTACCTTCCAACACATTCATTAAAGCAATCATAAAAATAAACTGGGGGGATAAGATTTAGTTCCTTGCTCATCGTCATCATCACCAGCCAACAATCTACGAAATTACGCTACTTGACTAAAAATGACTCCCACGTAATGCAATCTAATAATCGGCGCTCTCGCATGTCTCATTATTATAATCATTATGATCACGATTTTATTTGGATTTGAAAATCTTTGAATATGTTAA
Organism: Orchesella flavescens; assembly: GCA_964034955.1. Taxonomy (NCBI): domain Eukaryota; kingdom Metazoa; phylum Arthropoda; class Collembola; order Entomobryomorpha; family Orchesellidae; genus Orchesella; species Orchesella flavescens. The sequence goes on along the minus strand of OZ035953.1, from coordinate 9,755,705 downwards.
AAATCCTGTTATACATGTAGAATTACGTTGGCGTTGCGTTGATGCGTTATTTATGAATAATGTTTCAAGGTTTCGGTTGGGATAGATTGCAAAAACTGCAGATAAATTTCTGCTAAATTTTAGGGCCCATTTTGATGGTTTCCTTTTGCTTATATTCTGTATATACATGATCGTGTCAGGTCAGAGTTCCTCAGTGCGGGAATGGGACCATTTGAGCAACATTAAATTGCATGCATGCGCGTAAGAGAGTTAACTTGAGATTTACTGAGTCTTGGTGAGAAAGACTATCCGTAACATGATATGTATAAACTTCACGACAGGGATAATCATCATCATCATCAATGGTTCACTCATCGTCAGAACAGTGTTTTCTGAGTACAATTTTTCTAGCCGGTCCACAAAATTTTGCTGTAGTTGGTGATGAAAGCATGAAATTGGCAGTATTTCTTACAATAGCTTCGGATGCAAACGAAAAGATTTAGGTCAAACGCACTTCATGTCCTTGCGTAGGACTTGGTTTTTAACAAAAAAATTAAATGAAAGTCAAAATTTTGTACTGACTGAAGGATGTTGAGTGGGTTTTTAAAAAATTAATTTGGGTTAGCATTCATGTCTGTAATTTGATTTCAGATCTTCAGCAGAACGAAGCTAAAAGGTACAGTTTCGTGGGGTTAGATTTAATACCAGAGGAAACAAGGTCAAGGACTGTGAGAACGTAGACTAGCAATCAATTCTGGATATATTTGTGTTGACCTTTTCGTCGAAGAATTTTGTATGGAGGATAATCAGAATTTTCTGGTCACACTGGGCACACATTGGAGTGTCCATCCATCTCTGCTCCGATGAATTATGGATCAATACTGATAGTGACCGTGGCTAATTAAGTTCTAATGAATTATTTAGCTCGACTCATGGATAATCAGGAACAAAATTTATTTTCATTTTGCTAATGAGGTTTTATTGTTGCATTATGACTATACAAATTATTAATTCCATTCCGTAATACAAATTGTGTCGTAGATTACAGCTGAGTCCACTGAGATGTTTGCCAACGACCACGAATTGTGATAGATATTAGAATGCGGAAGTGAAGTAATTGACAACGCTCATAGTGAAAATAAGACAAGACAGATTCTGATAAGAAGGATGCATACGTATGACCACGTCACCATTGCAGAGATCTTTCTGACATACACATATTCGCAGTTTGTCAAAAGACGTTCCCTCGGGGTAGAAATTCGACATAGGAGCAAAATCCATTTGGAACACACTCCCTGAACACTTTTCTAGTTCAATTCACAAGCTCACGTTCACCATATGTGTAAAATCCTTACAGGTTTACAGGTTTTTTTGATATAGTTAATTAAGACTATTTGTATACCTATGATAGTGCGCATGGATAAAGGTCCATTGCTCCAGTTATTTTTCCTTGCCTATCTAGCAAGGTAAACTTATGTAAGTAAATTAAACCTTCTTACATGAAAAATGTACGTGCGCTATGGTGCGATGATCTTTGATGGCTTTCATTGTCCTTCAGGCGGGGGAAGCATTTTTTAATCAACTTAACATATGAACTCCAATGAACTCAACCTTTCCATCGTGGCCACAATCCAAATGTATGATAAGTAACATGTATTTTTCAAGACGTCGAAGGATGCAGCTATGAAAAAAATAAATGACACAAGAATTAAACATAAATCGCATATAAAGTGGTAATCATTTAACCATCACTCTCAGTATGAGTGCCTTCAAATTACAAAAGAAACAATAATGCTTTGTCAGTCAGTGCTCAGACCCCTAACTAGGGGTCCTGGACCCCTAAGTAGAGGTCCGGGACCCCTAAGTAAGGGTCCTAAAAGCTGGACCTCTAAGTAGAGGTCCTGGACCCCTAAGTAAGGGTCCAAATATAATACTTTACAAAACGAAGTTTTTGAAAGTTTTGAAAGTTCAAAACAAATACTAACAAGGAAAGGTTTTCAACTGAAGTCTGAGTTAAGACAAACCAAATATCAATTTTAGGGTAGTTTTATGCGCTGAAAACGATTCTGAAATCAGTTTGCTGTAAAACTAAACTTTTGAATTTATAAAAGCGGTAGTTGGTATGGTAACTGCCATGGTAAATGAAGTTGAAATTTAAGTTTCGGTCAAAACTACTTCAAACTTAATTTTTATGCTTAAAATAAGGTTAGAATAAAACATTTTACAAAAAAAATGGATAAAATCCCAAAAAATACTATTTGCGGATCAGCAATGTAGTCCAAGGCGTTTTAATATTGCCCCATTTAAATAACATGTAAATTCAAAAGTTTAGTTTTACAGCAAACTGATTTCAGAATCGTTTTCAGCACATAAAATTACCCCATAATTGATATTTGGTTTGTCTTAACTCAGACTTCAGTTGAAAACGATCCCTTGTAAGTAAAAAATGTGATAATAAGTATTTATGAACATATCACATGTACATAAGAAACAAAAACTAAATTTAAAAAAAATTCAATCGATTTAGTTTAAACTCAGAACACACAGGTTATTTTTTATGGTGAATGAACTGTTATTGTTATATTTTAAATTAACCGAGTATTTCGAAAATATGCGCGCGAAAATTTGAAAAAATCAATTGATTTATTTGAAACTTAGTATACACGGGTTATTTTACATAATGAATCAGCTGGTAACATTAGAATTTAAATTCATTAAGTATTTCGAAAGTTTGTGCGCGAAAATTTAAAATATCGACCCATTTAATTGAAACTGAGTACACACAGGTTATTTTTTATGAGTCCACTGGAAACATTAGAATTTAAATTCAGAAAGGATTTCGAAAGTATATGCGCGAAAAATTAAAAAACCAATCGATTTAATTTCATGGTGAATCAACTGACAGTTTTAGATTTTAAATTATATTTTAAATAATTATTTATTGCAATGAAGGTATGAAATGCAGTTTTAATAAATTCTGTTAAAATTTAGAGAACGCACTTGTACTTACTACACTATTCCATTTAGATTTCTACAGACCATATTACTATGTAGACTATATACTATGTATTTCAGCATGTCAAATAGCCTGTAGATCCTGCTTTTCAGGTAAATCTAATGATTTTTTTTAATTTTCATGCGTATAATTTCGAAATACCCAGTGAATTTAAAATATAATGCGACCAGTAGATTTATTATGCAAAATAACCTGTGTATACTGAGTTTCAATTAAATCGATTGTTTTTTAAATTTTCGCGCGTATAGTTTGAAATACTTAGTGAATTTAAAATCTAATATAAACAGCATATTTACCATATAAAATAACTTGTGTATACTGAGTTTCAATTAAATCGATTGTTTTTTAAATTTTCGCGCGTATAGTTTGAAATACTCAGTGAATTTAAAATCTAATATAAACAGCTGATTTACCAAATAAAATAACTTGTGCATATTGAGTTTCAATTAAATCGATTGAATTTCACAATTAGTGTGACATTACGCTCTACACTGTACAAGCCCCCCAAATGACCAAATTTTCATTCTTAAAAAGTGATTTCATTGCTTTCAAATATTCTGCTTAGGACCCTTACTTAGAGGTCCTGGACCCCTAAGTAGGGGTCCAAATTTTAAAAAAATATTTATTGAAGTCATGAATACCTTTAAAAATTCGTGGTAAATACGTTAATTACCAACAAAAATTAAACATTTTTTTAAAATAAATACAAAAATTTTAAGGCCTTGCTCTACATTATAATGAATTTAATCTCATATTTTACAAATTAAATTCATTTACTCAAAATCCACACGGTGAAAAAAAAATGCTGCACGGTGAAAAAATCTTAAATTTTATTATGTTTATAAAACCTATTTTTAATGTTTGTTACTCTTTAACGTTTTCTGTTACAAAATTATTTTTGATAAAAATGAATTTTTGGACCCTTACTTAGAGGTCCAGGACCCCTACTTAGGGGTCGGACCCTTACTTAGGGGTCCCGGACCTCTACTTAGGGGTCCAAGCAGGGCCCCTACTTAGGGGTCCAGGACCCCTAGTTAGGGGTCTGAGCACTGACTGTTTGTTAGCAAAATCTCCTTATAATTAGCTAACAACTACCACCTCACACCTAAAACCTAATTTTACATTAGCTAGTTTATAATATTTGTTAATAAGATGAATAGAACAATGTGGTAAATTAATGATTAACATATTTCCGACAAGAAAAATACTGAAGTATAGTTAAATAAACCCGACAACAGGCGTAAAGAACCGACACCCTTATGCAATTTAACTTAAATTTGAAAATTTTGAATAATTAAAAATTAAGACAATTCGACATTTAAACGTTCGTAGGTCACGCTGGGGTCATCTTAGAATTTTTAAAATAGCATGACTGAATACATCTAATAAAATAGAACCATTTTGATGTATCATACATTATACTTTGCTATTTAAAAATATTTGATCTTATCTTTGACCTGGTTATCGATAACCGATAACACTCATCTCGCTTCCCAGGGAAGGTCTTGACGTGAGGTATCGTTTACCAAAAAGAATTTTTGAAATTCGTTATCCGTGTCGCCGCTATCGTGCTCACGGACGGACAGACAGACACCATTTGTGAAAATAAGAACCTACCCCCTTTTGCAAAGGGTGCCGGTTAATAAATGAAAAGGGTTCAATAAGCATTATTATATATATTATTTATAATATTTTTTTAGACTTTTTAAAATTTGAAAGATATCTTGATTAAGTTTGATTGTAATTAAAAATTATAAAATGGTTTACAGATATTGTTTATTTACAAAAAAAATTATCTAGCCTGGTGAACTATCATATTTTACAGTAAAAGATGGTAAGTTGCGTAAGCTAGCTTCATTCATTCATTTGTCATTAAACTAACTTATAATTAGAGATAATTTAGAGAACTAAAATTTCAACCGATTTATACGATATCATATTAATACAGTAGTATAATGTATACTTTGCCAAAAATAAGACGGAGCAGTAAAAACTACTACATAAAATTATAATGGAACGTTGGAAACCTCCAAAATGAAATCATTCACGTTGGTGCTATCACAAATGTCTCACAGGTAGAAATTAAGTAACCAATCAGCCACCAACTACCTTTTTCCCCAAAAAGGAACCTGTCCGAGGACTCATATTGATCTTTTGCTGGTGTGTTTATCATATACTACATGAGCTCAAGTTACCTTAGAAAAGAATGTAAATGTTGCAAAGTCACATTGAAACTGAGATTGAGTAACCAGCATCTACTTCGTTCTACATCATTGCCAGCTACACTGCAGCAAATATACTCAATATAACAAGTACAACATCTCATTCTTGTTTATATGTGTGAAAAACACATTGAAAAGATATCTCGTTATCAATTTTTAGGCTTGTAGTCAAAAATGCTCAAGAGCTCATGAGTAGTATAGTGGTTGAGCCGAAGATACAATAAGGAAGAAGAGCAATTTCCTACAGCTCGCAGACGTTACTTGCAATACGACCACAACATGATTTTTCGTTAAAGTAAAGAATAGTAAGTGTAAAGTACAGTGCATAATTTTTTCAATTCAAAATAGAAACTGAATCTGTTTCATCATGTCCAAACCAGTTCTGCGTTTTGGAAAAGTATGTTACATGAATTCCAGATTAACTTTTGACGAAATAATTCTGGCTCTCATGAAGTCATTTATGAACATGGACCTAATATCATTTATCACATCCTCAACATCCCAATTAATACTGAAGGAATGGAAAAAAGAAAATACGAAAATTACGGTGTAGATGAAAGGTTGTTCCTTCTGTGTGGAGTATGTGCACATTTATTTATAGGACATACCAGGAAGACCGCAAGCTTGGTTTCACATTTTATAATTTAACTGACGAATCATGAGAAATTCGTGAGTTACAATCTAAAAGAAAGGGGAAGGAGATATCTTCATCGAAAAGGGAGAGCGATAACATAGCTATGTTATTAAATGCCAGGATTCAATAAAGTAGACATGTGGCAGCTAAAACTCAGATATGCAGAAAAATTCGTAATTTTCAGAGCCTTTGTGAACAAAATGTTGAAGCTAATCAAACTTTAAATGTGGTGGAAACTGCTCTTTGATGAAATTCAACTGTCAACTAATCTAACTCACAATCAAGTGTCTTCATTTATAAGTAAATTATACCCTTTCATATTATTATGAAAGACTTTTCATCCCATTCTCACCATCACTCCAAGCATGAGCGGGTCCTGTTTGCTGTCCCTTTCTGGCCAAAGGATTAGCTCTTGTTCTCATCCTACCCCGAGTCAAATACATAATGTTTTCAATGTTGGCCAATTTATCATTCCAAATGTGCGACGTAATGTAGTAGACAGTAATAGATCAACTTGTTTAGAACAGAAAATTAAATGGTGGGATGCTTTGAAACAGAAGGAATAAGTTATGGAACCATGCATGCTTTTTGCTATATGAATTGAAAAATACCAGCATGAAAATACTCCAACTTGCAAGAATTTAAAAGGAAGAAATGTTTTTTGCAATGTATTCAAAACTTTTAAAAACTTGATAAAATTAAAATCTCGATAATTTTAAGCCGACTTCACTTTTGGGGATGTACATAAGTTGTAAAAAATATTAGAATAAAGATCCACCATTCCAGTATTATTTCCAGTCCATTGTTCATTTTACCTTATCCTCAGCGGTAACGGTAAAAGATCAATTAGGTGTTGGAATGGGTCACACTCAAACTTTTCAGTTCTACCACAAACCTGCTCTTGGCTCTACGCTAACTCACTCTGAGAGGCGATTATGATGATGATAATGATGATGAGAAGCTTATTTATCATTTTTTTGCATACAGACTTTTTAATTAAGTAATACACTTCATTATTCAGTGTAGTTTTTTAATTAAAATAATAAAAGAGACAATAGCAAACTCGCTTTATTTTACCCGAACTTCACCGATTAATTTAGCATTAAATATTAGTAATATCATTGATAATATTACGATCATCTCAAACATAACTTATTGAATTTAACATTACTGTTAGTTACATGGCTAGACATGCGAATAGGTATGCATATTGCATAGCAAGTGACGTCACATTTTCTCATTGTGATGAAAGCAAATATCGACACTAAGAATTTGCTGCGTCTCCAACTTAATCGAGGATTATTAATATTTGCCATGTTTGGATTTGCATGCCATTATGTGAAAGAAGTCACAAGGATCTTTGCCTAGCAGGCCATGCATAAGTTATTCATAAATTCAGAATTTTCAGTTGCTTTTCTTCTACTGTGAAAATACATTCTGGAATTGTGTGAATACTGATTGCAAGGCGAGGTTGCATTCGACCAAACTCAGATTGCCCCATCATCAATTTATTTTCGGGAGCTTGTGTGTTATGTAACAGTTATTGTACAAATTATTGATACGAACATCATTTGAGGTAGTTTCAACTATCCAACTCTCGAGTGAAAGTATAGCCATCATATCATTCACAAATGCTTGTAGCAAAACCTGGTGTTTATCAATGGAAAATAGAGAAGGGAAGTTATAATCAGAATAAAGATGGGAGATGCTTCATCTCCATGTTGATCCTTTATCCTTTCAACTTAATTGAATCGTTAGGCACTTGCAATATGAATTAATAGTGATTCAATGGGACAGGAATCAATTAAAAAGGACATACTTGTGAAAAGTCTACGCTGAAACAAGGTATTCACGGTACTGCGTTGAAATATTTTTTTAGCACTTGACTTTCAAAGACTAACCATGAGAAACTCCAAAGCATACATTTACTTCTTTTAATCACAGCCGATAAAAAATCTCAAGCAATAATGGTCAACATCATCACAACAAAAGAAACAATTATTACTCTTAATGATGAAGCCAGGGCAGATCACATAATTGAGAAAATTATGCGCTCAAGAAACGTGACGGTATATTGCTTTCGATGACTACGCCTTCTGTTTCTGCTTTGGCAAAATGCACTGGATTGAAGGTTTGCACAAATTATTGCAAAGGAATCTGGCCAGAACGGTCTAAGAGTAAAAAACACTTGAGTAGTTGGTTACCGCATTATGTAAATCTTTGTGTAGTAAGCCATGCATGTTCTCTACTCATTTGGGTTCCGATTAATTTTAGTATTTTTACAACTAAATGAACTAACTAAGTTATAAAAGCCACCTTTGTATATTTTATTTAAGCTCTTCTCATATCATGAAGTTTATTCTACCGTAACTACCACTCACCTTTCCACCGGTAAAACACTCGCAAATTTTTTTACTTGCACTTTTATTGTATTGTAATTTTTTGCAAGGGTAGAGTAGTAAAACGGAGTCCGACGGTCTACTAAAGCTTCAAATAAATTCGCAATCAACTTGGTATTCACCGTGTCCAAATAGTAAGGTTAAAAATGGAATAACAATGACCCCTTTTATCAAGACGAACCGTTTAAAGGAAGAAAAACTGCAAAGCCATTTACATCACAAATTCAACGTAGGAATATTTTTACAATGTGCAACAACATGTAATGATGATGTGAGTAGGATAAAAGGCAACGCTCAAATCATCATGAAGATGTTGTTCCTTGAGATTATAATTAAGAGATGTAAACATAAAAGGTACGCAAGTATATTAGAAATGTGTGTACGGTTGGATTGCGCATATTAATTGTGTACCAATAAATATAGTGTGGTTCATGAAGCCTGGCTTTGTACAACCAAGGTTCCTAGTCCGTTGCAGGCAGGTGCATATTTTTTGCATCTCTTTTCAGCAGTAAATTTATGGACATTGCTTCGTCTCCCCTTTTCCATTTTTCATGACCTAAATGAACAAATTGAAGGTGAATGTCACAAGTTGGTACGCAGTATTGTATTTCAATTATTTTCTGCGTAATGTTCGCCTCTTCCCCATTAACTTATATATGGTTTGGTTGTGGTGAAACAGATAGAAGGGGACAACTGAATCAATATGCACATGCAAAACACATATTATCTACAAAGACATAGTCACGTCTACCGCTTTTCTTCTTCCAAATGGGACTTACAGAAAACATAACACTGCCATGCGCATCACAAGTGAGTTACCTGCAGCTGATGTTATTGTGAGAGCTTGCGAGAACGCAATATTAATTTGCACTTAAACAAAGTGAAGGTAAAAAATTCTGTAAAGTGCATATTTGCATATTAGGGAAGTAAACGTCTTACCAATTCTCAGTTTTTACGCTTCCTGCAGGAACAATAATAGTAATTACAATAATAATCTTTCTTTCACACTCGTTCAAATCTTTTTGTGAGCAATCAAAACTTTTCACACTATATTTTTTCGAAATGTAAAGCTACACAACAAAACGTCTATCCTGCCTGCCAAGGTAGAGGGAAGATGAATTTATGTATGCATACAACTACATACTATTTGTGGTCCAATTTATGTACTGATATGTAGTCCGTTCCCAAAATGACGCAAAGAGCAAGCGCTTAAAAACTTGTAAGCTAATTTAAGCCTAATTAAAAGATTGCGTAATGTTTCACCAGGAATTCTACAATGATAAAAATGCACACGAAATACACGAAAACATTGATTTTCCATTAATTTCAATATGGTACACATTAATTCGATCAGGAGAAAATGCTCACAGTGCCCCAAATTACTGTAGTAGTAAAATAAGGTTAGTTCATGATGATAATGTATGTTACTTGTGGATAATCGGATGTGAGAATGGATGCCCCAACCTTTCATAACTTTAAGTGTTTTTGTTCAACTTTATTTATTAGAAATTCCATATTTTCTCCAGAATATATCAAATTTATTCATACATATATTTATTGGGAGAAAGTTGTTATTAGTTTCTACCTAATCCACCACCATAATATATATTCTTATCAACAGCCCATTTTTGACAGAGAAGAAATATTGATGACTTGCATTGTCCAATCACGTTGCAATGCAGTATTTAAATTTACCTAAAATCGGACCTTTAATTAAAAATTTTAAGAAGTATAGATAGCTTTCAATTTCAAATTATTGATTGACTTATTGTGGTTTAATTTTTAATGAGATTTTTACATCATAATATGTTGACCAACTTTATACTTCGCGTCCTGTATTCTATGGGAAAGTATTAAACATCAAAGAAATTATCTTTATCTTATTCAAATTGAGGTTTTCCATCATCCAGTTTTAAACATTTGCGTTGAGTAATTTCCAGCACATCCTTCACACTCTGACATTCTTTACTAAGTTTCCGCTTTTCCTCATTCACGCGACGGTATTGAGTCCACAGGCCTTTAATTTCATTTTCACATTCGCACCCTTTCCTGCATTGGAACTTTGCATTGGTTTCCAAAAGTTGTGTCCGAAGAAATTCATTTTCTTTCTGTAGCTTTTCGACTTGCTCCAAATGATTTACATTTCCTTCCTGGCATCTTGCCATTTCGCCTGAAAGGGTTCCAAGTTTCATGTTTAACTCATCGATTTGCATCAAATGGCCGGAATTTTCTGCCCGTAGCAAATGTATTTGGGCGCAATATATGCCAATTTGATCATGCAGATCTTCAAGTTGCTTTTCATGAACCTTTTTGTCATGCTCCAACGTTTTTCTAAACGCCTCATTTTTCTTGCGCAACGAATCAATCTCACCACTGTACTCCAGTTTTGCTTTCACCTCAGCTTTCACGCTCACCTTTAAATTACTGAGTTGTGTTTCCAACTGTTTAACTTTTTCGCTAGTTTCAAATTTTTCCCTGATGAGCCTGATACAATGGGCTTCCTCTTCATTAAATTTCCCCTTCCATTTAACAATCTCCATCGCCACCCCTTTCTGCTTTAGTTTTTGACTTTCCTTGAGATCGTGCAACTGCGTTTGAGAGTTGGCAATCTGTTTCCTCAAGGTTTCATTTTCACCAACCAAAACTTGGTTATTCCTTGCTATGACTGCGTTTTGAGTCAAAACTTCATCATGTTTCATTTTCGTCACTGAATTACGTACGGAGATTTCCAGATCCCTTTCCAACTGCCAAATCCTTAAAGTTTTCTGGTTGCTAATAAAGTTTTTTCTCACATCATCCGTCTCCCTATTAGCTTCGAGAGAATATTGTGACGAACTGTCGAAACACTGTAGCTGATGATTAGTATGATGCACGTTACTTGAATATTGTGGATGTTGATACTGTGAATATTCAGTAAGATTTCGGTAACGCGATGTTGATTGAGCACCCGTGCACCCGACAAGCTGCTGCCGCAGGAAACTCATTTTTGAATGCTAATGTCTTGAAATTTTTTCCTTTAGCCGATGATTCAAATTGCACTGAATTGAATTTGGACTCTTACTGCAAATAAAAATAGCAAAGGTTACTGTATCAATAACAAAAATAAGGTTCCGAACTTGACAAAGAAAACGAAAGTTTGGGAAAATATGTTTATTTCTCTAATCGTAAGATGAGCTACACAGGACTCTTTACTCTCACTTTGTTGGAGGACAAATGAAAACTGCGTAAAAGTGTTGTGATTATTTATGATGTTGATGAGTTTTTCAAAAGCTTACAAAACAACACAATAACACCTGCAGATAAACTAACTCACGTGTGGTCGATATGGTGCTGACAAGTTTTTATGTGAGGGTGGCATTGTTAAGTAATAAAGAAAGAAGTTTATGATATTGTTATTATAATACCTTTTGTTATATGCAATTTACATTAAAAAATTCATTTGTGGTACTCTACTTTCATAAATCCAATTATACTATCTAATAATAGCACAAATCTCAGGTAAGAAAGTCAAACGAGGAAAGGGGAGCATAAAATGATACCAATGAGAAGATATATTTGAATGCATTGTGTGCCAACGGAGAGCCGTTACCTTCAATTTTACGACATGAAAAAAAATTGCAAAGGTGGAGAAGAGTCACCGACTCATAAGATCTTGGGTATCATTGTTCTACCTGTACATATCGTCATAGTTATTATAAGTATATTAGGAGCTTCAATTTTTATATTATCTCCACTTGTATTTTCATACAAGGAAAACACAGGATGCATATTGTGTACAATCCAATCGTTGACACATTTTTAAATTACTTGCACACCTTTTCTACTTACAACCCTGAATTTAAAATCTCAGCAAACATATTTTATGATGATACAACAAGATTATGATTAGAAATGCTGCCTTTTCTTCCACTACCATGCCCATCATCATCGTCAGGTATACACACACAGAAATAACATGCGTACGTCGATTTGTGAAGTAAATGCCTTTCAAATTTTTCCTTTAATCTATTCGACTTGACAAGGGGGGTTGACCAACTCTATTTCTAAAGGCTTTAGCTGACAACCGTTTAATTACCTTCGTAAAAAATCACAATACCAAAGGTTGAAAGTGAATTTATTTGCATGCATGTTATTTATCCACAGAAGGATGAGTGGTAGTTAAGGTGGGTGGGATGAATTTCATGACATGAGATGATCATAATAAATTACCTACAGGTGTGTTTTACTACCGGTAAAACTAATTAGAAACCAAATCATGGTCAAATACATAAAAATTCATATAATGCAACCATCAACTACTCAGCGTTTGTCACTGACGATGGGACACATTTAGAAATAAAAACAAATGTTTTATTCAAATGCACGTGATATTTTTCCACCATTTATATACATCCCACATCGAGCAGTAAGTAATTTTTTCCCCTGTTTTATAGACTAAGATTTTGCATAGCAGAATAAAAAACACATGATTTTTAAATGCATCAGTAGCAAAATATATAAAAAGGAAATGTGTGGAATTGCAGTCATTTTCTATTCTTTCTAAGTATAGCATTCAATAAGTCTTACCTATAATAGCTTGCAAAAATTGAAAAGGTAACGTAAAAAATGAAACGTCACCACGGGAATAAATGAGCAATTACAAAGAAGGGAGGCTGGAAAAGGATATAGAAAACTGAAGGAGTCATGTAAAATAATCGTAAAAATATATATCTTGTTACTCAACACTATTATTGTATTCCCTCAAGGTGATGTATTTAGCAGGCATGATTTATAATTTTTGCCAATCGTAAAAATGCAATTAATTATGTAATACAAAAAAGCTAATACTACAAACTACAACGACTCTCAGCCGTACTGAAGATGAGCTCCTAACATTGCAATTTACACTCAATATTTTACATGTACCTGTATATTTCATTGTAAAAATTAGTTTTCACTGTTTCTCAAGTCATCAACAAGCAGATTCATTATCTGTTGGAGTGTGTGCGAATTGGTAAAGGATTACAAGAAGATAAGGAAAAAGCTAAGAACCAACTAAAGCAAAGAATATTACAGGCATCATAAAAAATGGTAGGTATGATTACCAAGTTTTACAACTTGTTCAGGATGGTACTGGTTACGAAACGCTAAAAAATTTGAGGCATCTGATTTATACTATTTACGTGTTGCTGTGAAGAAAGCAAGAAAGTACTTTAAACTACTACTCTGACAACTCAATTGATGATGATTAGCATGGAAAGATGATAATGAATGAGTCAGTTTTACCAATGTGATATTAGATTTGCCAATAATATAATGGTTATCTACGGTAGGGCAGTGATGCGTCCGTAAAATGCTAGTATCGCTTGAGGTAAAAAATAAAGTAATTTTGAAATTATGTAGATAAGCCAAGATGTTTTCCCTGATGATGAGCAAGATATGGTAAATTTCGAGAAAAAACTCGATTCAGTTTTTATTCGTACATTATAATAAAATAACAGAGCATTAGTCTGTTTTTCTCGGCGCAGGTAATTATAGACTGATAAAATTATGCCGCTTTTGTCAAAAATGCCCCAATGTTGTTGAATATTATGACGTGCAATATCTGCTCACCATTTTTCTCACTAATGCGATCTCAGTTGCGTAAAGCAACACCATGAATTTTTAATCAAACACCCAAGAATGTTATTTAAATTAGCTTTCCTCTCATCTACTTTTTCTTCTTTGTTCCAGTTTTGAGTTGATGAAAAAAGTTAATGACGACGGTCTCTGTTTCTTTCCTGCCAACTAAAACGTGACTAAGGGAAGCAGGTAGAAAATACAATGATAGGTCAGCATCACCATGATTCTCGTTATTGATGGTCTCTTGTCTTTCCCTTACTAAATTTGCATTTGAGGTAGCAATGCGAAAGAATAGTTTTGAAAGATGGTGATAATGATTTACAGATTGCAAGTTTTCGTCACTTAATTTGTAAGAAATGCTGTCAATGTAAATAAAGTGTGCTCTAAATTACATCATATCTAAATATCGTCAATATGAATCTACTTGCTTGGTTTTTAAAAAATGATGAAAAATGAATCAACACTACATGTATTTCAATACAGTTCCTTAAAATGAACATAATAATTATTGGCATGGGCTCCATTCGTATGCCACTTGAGGTTCCGCATGTTTTTAACACTTTACCACAGGTTGAACAAAGATATACTTGTTTGGACGCTTTATGCACAGCCCTCGTCAAGCGTGCATTGTTTAAAAGCACAGGGCCATATACTTGCTAGCTTCCTATAACATGGTCATCAATTACCACCAGAATCAGTTTTGACACTGAAGAGCTTCTGAATTTTATACCATCGATTTTCATTTCATGCGAATGTAAAGTGCATAATTATTATTACTCGCAACCTCACAAATACCTACATTGCGAAATTTTATACACATACGTGCATACAACCTGCGAATTCCATAAACCAGACCAAGTCAAACTCGGCAGACGCTGACGTGTCAGCTCATGTTTAGCAAATGCTGACATGTCACACAAGAGGATTTTACACACACAAGCATAATAAATTTGAGCTTTGAAATGAACAAATGTTGGTTGAACTCACTGGGCACATGAAATTACAACAGTAAATTAAACCAGGTGCTCCAACACACTCTGCATGAACCAAGCACAGACATTTGACACATTCAACGCTTGGAATCCCGCTTCACACAGGATCAAGCAAGGTTCCCTTCTCTTTTAACATTCCTCCAGCTGCTACCAACACCTCTTTTCCCTCATCATCGCTTAAAGTTTTGAGTTAATCATTGGCCAAATAAACTTGACTGGTGCTAAAGTTGTGGTTCATTTCTTTCAAATTAGAAAAATTGTCTCTGAAAAAACTTTCCATCGTTTTTGGATACTTGGGTGGCAGGATTCCCATCACAAATTCATTGCTTTTCAGCTTCCTTAAAAATGGAATACATTATGCAACTTAATTATTTTTATTGCAAATAAAGTGGTAATAAAAGAAATTGTGAAATGTATAACAATAGTTTTTAACATTTTTCATCCTGAGATCTGGCTTTTTCCTGCGTCATCACCACATCTTGATTAGAATATTTATTTGGGAGAAAAATGAATCTTTTGGAGCGACTGGATGAGAGGTCCACTGTTTTGCTTTGAAGCTTCTTTTCAACCATTTGCTTTGCGGGTTAACTAGAGGACCGGCTAAAGCTGTAGTTGGAGGAGAAACAGTCCCACTGAATTCCTCCGTCACAATATCCTGCTCGGGTTCAAGTTGATTCGAACCATGGCAAAAGAGAAGTTATCCCCTGTGAAACATCTTGTTTTTATTCCATCTGGAAAGTTTTGGAGAAACATTTCTACTTCTTTGGAGGATTGGAGCTTGACACCCCCCGTTTTCCTCCCTTTGAAACCTTCATCAGATTTCATCACAATTTCTCTCTTCCAACCCGCCTCAAACACGACATGTAGCTTACCCAACTTTTCCATCGAATAGGTTTTGTCATCTGCAACCAAATGTTTGGAGGTTGCGCTCATCTCCAGCTCCTCTTGGATCCTCCCCCTAATAATTGGAGAGTTGGAGGGGCAGAAACGAATTTCGTGTAAAGAAGGGTGGCCTTGGGAACTTTGTTTCCCACAGAGATCGATACATTCTAATTCTTCACACAGTAAATCACATGATTCTTGACTCTTTGTAACTCTGAATCATGGCGAATAACTTGGAGGAAATGGTTTCAACCTGGGGAAAACATCCATAGTGGTATTCCAACGTAATTCCTCCAAATGGTTGGTTCAGGTTCTCCTGCAAACCAAGATTTGGAGTTAATCAGCAAGGAGGATGTCTCAATTTCACATTATTATGGATGTTATCACTTGCACTTACACATTATTGTTCGATTATGCGGAACTAATGTTCAATATTATGTATAGCTCAAAAACTACAAACTACACTTATTATCCGTCAGCTAGCTGTATCTGTATTAATGGGATACAAACTAACCGTATTATTAAGGAATTTATAATGTCTACAACTACAAGAAAAGGATAAAAATTATACAGTTCAATTGCAGGTCATATTGACGTCAATTTTGGTGGCACTAAATTCTAATCAGTTATAAATACATCTTAGCTTGCTTTCTTCTAATGTACCTTCATATATTTCTCATCTTGCCCTTATTCGCAGCAAGAGTCTGAGACTCATGTAGCACTTTTAACTTGGACCATTGTCATAGTTATTACGTCGCTGGGTAACGGAGATAAAAAGCTTTGTTAGTCACCACGAAACGATAATATAAGAGGAAAGTCTGACATGAAAAAAAGAATGTTTAGAGTTGATGAAATGAGACCAGGGGAGATACCTTGGTGTTCTTGATGATGATGATGCGATACCAGTACGTGCGTATTGAAGGAGAGCTCACGCTAGCTAGATAGATAGATACGTTTTTTACAACATGCGTTCGATTACCAGCTAAAAGTAGGTATTTGTCCCCAGTTATTTTTACAAAGTGAAGAACGAAATGACAATATATATGTTACTCCAGGTACCTTTTTAGTTGTCAGCATAAGTATCTTCAGCTGAAGAGCAAACCGTACATCATCACTGTGTTTTTGCCACGTAGCAAATCTTGAAATGGTAATATGGTACTTTTTTAATACTCCTTTCCACAATATATCTCGCGTGCATTATATGTATATATATATATATATATGCATAATATAGATATAGTTCGTAAAACTGAATCAAATATTTTTTGTCTTTGAAACTAAAATATTTAAAGACTAGCTGTATTGATTTTTTTGTTTTACTGAATAATCCTAGTAGGATTTAGATTCAAGACTGCACGCAAAGCATCATGAGTGTATGTAACAGGCATATGAAATATGTTAAAGAGCATAAAACATCAATTTTGTTAATATGCGCTTGTGTACCACTGTATAGTCGTCTCCTGAAGTTTTTTTCACCTTCAACACAAAAAACCTATCATCCCAACGTAGAACTTCATTTGGCTTATTTCGTTGCATTCAGTTTGTTTCATGATTATTCTGGTGATTTATTAATGGCATGACATATTATGCGATTTTTCATTATTATCATCGCAAACTTGAAATTAAACCTTCTCTCCAGATTTGCTGACGGCTGAAAGATAAGAAAGAGTGGATCATTATAGCCATCTGATATTTCCTCTAGATCCAACATCGTTCAATTTGATTGCTCAAGAAACTTTGCATTCTTTTAAAGTTCTTGGGTGGCAGCATTCCCATCATAAACTCATTGCTCCCTTCCGGCAATTCGCTTTAAAATCGAATAGTGAGTTCGTAGCGATCAAAGCGATTTTGTAGCAAGTCGACCTTCGTAGAGAAGTCGCCACGATTGCAGTAACGAAATCGTATAGATTAAGATACTGCACATTCGCTATGCATTAATCGCAAATAAACAGCTATGAAATCGATACGATTATTTCAGGTTGATTATCTATTATGTTTTTTGTTTCCCATTCGGGCAGAGATCGTTACGATTGTTGTTTTCTTACATTTATGTGTTATTATGAAAAGCGAGCTAGCTTTGAAATCGATACGACTTCGAAAGTCCGAGTTTAAGCAGATGACTCTAGTATTCTACTCTAGTATCATATCACTCACTTCATTCCATCTGAAACCCAGGCAAGTGTTTATGGAAGACAAGTGTTTTTGTGATAAATTGTATAGTAGTATATAATCATAAAGTAAAAACATAAAATAAAGGGCATTCTTTTTACTTGGATCTCAAATAATTAAGATCAAAGTAATTAAACCTCACTCAGTTAAAAGTTTGGCTGCATCAACCGGATGACGACAGATGACTCACACCTGACCTGATGTTGCGTTACATTAAAAGGGAGGAAAGCTGTTAGCAAACTATTGCAACATGGTAAGTTAAATTTCGTTATTTGAGAAGTTTGCAAACGGGGTTTGAATTGGTTTATCATGCTATTTATCTTGTATTTCTATTTATTATAGATGCTCTGTCAACCCACGGTGGACAGCAAACGCGCTCAATGTGCAAGAAGTTCATCGTAAAATGTAATTTTTTTGGATTTAATTTCTTTAGAAAAACTATATAAATGAATAATTATGAATGCGATGTTTGTTCTAATGGATATTTTTGCATTCTCTTTGTATATTCTAGTAAGAAAGAAGATGGAATCTGGAATCCTACAAATTACAGCACATCCACCTCTCCAGATTCTCCTGCAGGCTTTCCTATTTAATTATGTTTAATTTTAATCTTTTTTAAGTATCATTTTTAATTTTATCATTAACAATACTTGTTGAGTAATGATATTTGATTTGTAAACAATAAATGCTCAAAATCTATATTTTTGTATTCAATGTAATTTTTCGGCACGAATTCGCATCAATATAGCTTTGAAATAGTAACGTGATCATTCACTAGTAAGCAAACAGGGCTGCAATATCTGTACGATTTCATTTCGCTTTCGGTTCAACGAGTCTACTCGCAATCGCTTCAAAGTCGCGATGATCTCGCGGACATTTAGCCATACTTGGGCTTCGAGGTCGATACGAAATCATGGTAATCACTTCGAATTTCACTTCGATATATTAAAGCGATTTCACTTCGATCAAATCGATCTTTGCCGGTAGGGCTTTTGAGCTTTCTAAAATTAAACAAAGAATGGAATAAATCAATATTGATCGTTTGAAAATCTTTGTACGACGCGCGATATAACACCAAGTTTTATTTGACTTCCATCACAAACTGAATTCGAATGAAGTCTAAGAACTGTCCAAAAAATCCGATTGTACGCTGTATGAAGAAGGGATTTGCTGCTTGGAAGGAAAGTTGGGGTAAGAAAAGACAAATTTTCAGAAACAAAGAGTTTTTATACAAACTATATTTTTGTTCGTTTTTACACAGTGATCAGATAAATTCACAATTTGCCCCAACTTATGACATTCCACATAAGCAGTTGTTAACATTGCATGCTTTGTAATACGAAAGCTTTTAAAGTGGAAAGTAATTAATTTAATTGAATAAAAAGGCCACTAAAAATTCTTGTTGCATAAATTTTGCAACTTAAACATTCTCCATGACATCTCCATTTTTATGGTCTTATTATTTCTACGTTCGACTTGCATATTCACGAAAATGGATTTCTCTGTTTTTTGCGAGAAATAGTACTCCTTTGATAACGTAAACCGTGCTAAAACATTCCCTGAAAACAATAGAAAATTTGAAATTATGATCGTTTTTTTCGAAACGACGAATTTTTTTCGGAACAGCTGGAGAAAGCATATTAGTAGCTGTAGGCTTGGTCAGCGTCTTAAAACATTCTCCATTAAATGTTCTCGGTAGACTTTTCTTACGTTTTTGAAAAGAAATGATCCGTTTGGTGATCAAAAATTCTCAAAGATGGTCATAGTTGCACAAGAAAACTGAGCAACATTGTTGCACAGGTTTCAGAATTTCTGGTGACCAAACGGATATTTTTTCCAAAAACGCAACAAACGTTTACTGAGATAATTTAATAGGAACTTTTTTTACGACACTAACCAAACCTGTAGCTACTAATATGCCTTCGCCAGGTATTTCCAAAAAAATCGTCATTTTGGAAAAAACGATCATAATTTCAAAATTTCGAATTTTCCAGGGAATGATGTAGCACAGTTTACGTTATTAAAGAAGATTTACTCGCAAAAAAGCAGAGAAATCCATTTTTTGTGAATACGTAAGTAGAAAGTAAAAGTAATACGACTATGCTAATGCAAAATGTGTAATTTGCGTTTGTTGTAAGTATAATAAAAAATTAACGTTTATTTCAAAATGCTATTTTATTGTGTATATCCATGCTGCCGTTAAAAGTCTATTACAAATTATTTATCATGCTTGTTGGCAGTTAAACGCGGCAATGATTGTTAAATTTCACAAAAGAACTCATCGACAGTACCAATTCTATTCAACATTTTGCCTGCTAATGAACGGCTGGGGATGCAATCTTCCATTTCCATAAAACTCCACTGATTTTGGTGACTCCATTTTGAAAGGCTCCTCAAAAATTTGTACCGGTGGAAAATCGTAAGTGAGAGGAAGTGAATCTTTGAGCTTTTTCTTCGGCCCACCCCACCAGCTATTAAGCCTTCTTATAAAGTTGATAACCTTTTCCCTCCACTGGATCTCCAACTCGTCTTGTGAATCCTCTCCACATCCTTCGATGGATCCATTCATCTCCCTCACGTCTCGAATTGTTTTGAAGGCATCCTGAACTTTGAGAAATTTTTCGATACTTTGTTTCACCTCTTTTTTAATAGGAAGCGGCTCCTTCGTTCCCAAACTGGTAGGGTGAAATTCCTTTGATTTTTTGCGATAAGTTTGATTCACCACTGAATTGGAATCAGTTGGACAAACTCCCAAAATGTTATATGCCTTTTCAAGGTGTTCATCCTGGGGAATCTTGAAACATTTCAGAGTCCAAATACCAAAACACTTGCGAGCAATAAGACAAGCGACTAGTCCAACAACAACGGCAATCACCGAAACTCCTAGTGAAGAGAGTGACGTTATTATCCAGCTCGCTAAACGTGCAAACCCTGACCCAATCAAATTGCCAACGGTGAGAGAAGCCCCTTCATCAATAACATTTTTTAATCCTCTTTTCCAGCTTCTTTCAGTGAACATAATGCAATACAGATTGAAGACTGCAACAAACATCATATAACTCCCTGATGCCAGGATCGTTGTGTCGTAGCCTCCGTCTGGAATGAATCTCTCAACGACCTCGTCTAAAGCTGAGCCAAGTCTCAGATTTAAACATTTCTCCACTATTTCTGGCATCCCAACAATAACCCATTTTAATGCATGGCCGCTAGAAATAATTACTCTGGGATGGGGACTCGTATAAATGTCGACATCCTTCTTTGTATAGCTTTCTAGCAGAAACCTGGATGTGTGGAGCAAAAGCCAGTTTTGATATTCCACTTTCACTTCCTCTTCTCCTTGTTTAGATGAGTGAATTAGAGTTCTGAGGTAGCGCTTTAGAAGTTGATGCTCTACGTCCTCATTTTTTATAAGAACTTTGAGTGAGCGATAAACTGGGGGAAGGCGATTGAAATTGTAAGCCTGACTTTGAACATTCCATTCTACTTCCAGTTGCTCCAAATAAAAAAGTAGACGAAGGAACGCGTCATCCTTTTCCTCCTGAATGACAATGTCTGAATTTATAATTAAATTTTTGATGTGCTCCAATATTCCTACTACTTCAAAGTTCAATTTTTCAGCTGTGAAACTGCTTATCACCTCGTCTACATTTAGACTGAGCCCAGTCATTATCGAACTGCATTGAATGGACGCTAGCTGAAAGTTTTGAAAAATGTAAAGCTAGGAAATCGTGACCAATCAACTACTTTTACTCTAAAAAAAAGAAATGAGCTCTGCAAATGTAAAACTTTTGCTGATATTTGAATGTGAGAATACAAACATATTGTTTCGTTCAACCTAGCTGTTAGCATCGATTAGCGTTAGCCAAGTCCATTAGTCCGCTTTTCCTATCTTTCGTCCATACAAGAGTACCACTCTATTTTTGATTTGGGTATAAACAAAAACATTCTAAGTTTGTAAACACACTGGATAATACTACATAATAAACCTGGAATTGTCAGGAGTAATAAGGTAGCGCTGGATTTACAAGGTTAAAACCGAAGTTGTGAAGGCATTAGAAAAAATGGAGTAGTTGTAGAATGTAAGTACGTAAGTATTGGAAGGAATGAAATAGCATAAAAAACGTTCCCGCGATGTAACTCATAAATCTAAATAGACATACCCAAACGCTATGTTTACATTCACATTTTCTTAACTTTTTGTAGAACCATGTTTCATTTCAAACATGAGATATCTGAGTAGCAGCAAGCAAAAACACATGTATCATATAATGTTCTTATTTGAGTCTTTTGTTATCTCAACTTGCTCAAGTTTTGAATTTTCTACCTAACTTTTTTTATTATAAGAAAATACAACAAATGTAGCTTTAAACACCAGTAAAGCAGAAGCATAACTAAAGCGAAAATATTCAAAGCAGTTTTGCATTATTTCTAACCGTGTGAGATGAAGTCTTATTATTATATTTCGTAAAAGTTAACAATCCAACGAATTCATAGAAATGCGATTCCCCTAATGTGGTTTGTACCACTAATGCCTGATCTGATATGACTGCGTTGCAATGGCCAAGCCGTGTTTTATATCCAGAAATATGACAACGCCTACGCTGGATAATAAACTTCACATTGGGTTGTGTAAACACATCTGTCACTATTTGCTCAAAACATCCAAATAGTATGACTGTAGTTGCATGAAACGACTCTGATTGTACCTGCAACGCCTTGAATGTAAACTTTGTGATGGCAAACCTCAATGAATTCAGTTACAAAATTTGTGAACTGAAATGAAAATGGAACATACTTTGTTACAACAAATTAGTATCTACAACTTTTTCAAATTAAATAGTAATGACGTTTAATTTTTTGATTTGTATCATATACTAAGAATTTTGACCAGTGAAATTTAGTGCAAAACAGTGGGCAATTTAAATAAACACCCTAAAAAATTGTAAATAAGTGACACTTTCTGCAGTGGTGCTTTTCTGCAAATTACGGGTGGCAAACATAGTAATCCAGTAGTCCACATATTTTTTAGCCACTATAAAAGTATCAAGAATAACTATTAACGAAATAAATTTTTCAACATTTGCCCTGTATTTACCTTTAAATTAATCTTAAATGTGATTAATAAGTCGTACATTAAATTATAAAAATAATAAACTGCTTGTAAGCAGGTTAGGTTAGATTTTATGCTTGTAAAATAGTGTTTTGGCGTGCATAGAATGAATCTTTTAGTAATTAGTAAAGTGATTATGCTACTGCCACTTGCAAAGTGATATAAAGGATATGATAATAAAGTATATGATATAATGCAAGGATAAATTTGCTAACGACAGTTACATATTTTGCTTTGCTTCATAACATTTATTTGATGCACAAACTTTGATGATTTAATAAATCAATCGATTTTCTTAGTTTTTTGTTCCCAGTTTTTTAAACCAATTCGCCCCATTGTATAACACTTTGGATTGTATGGTATTCACTCGATTTGCATTTCAATGAGTGCACAATAACGTAATATTGGCTCGTAATGGCTACACACAAAGGTTGACCTAAATTCTATTATCAACTAACTCCTTAAAATAGGAGATTTAATTAGTTTTTAGACGCATATTCGGAATTTAAGGGCCCATTTGCTATAGTGCTCAGATGAGATTAAGCGATAAAATTACTCAGCCTTTTATAATTGGTTAAACTCCTAAAACTTTTAAAATTGGTCATGGTGGTGGTGATGTGTTGCTTCCTCAAGCGTTACTAAATTCCGAATGAGAAAAGGCATAGCTTTTGTATTATTTTGCTAAGGAAAGACGTCCAAAGCAGGTTTTTTTGTTAACGTTAACTATGTGAACACAAACTGGCTTATCTTCATGAATCAGACTTTCATAAAAATTGGGAGACATTAGTAATTTAGTATCATATATAATTGTTATGTAAACTGCTTTTTACTGTGTTTTGATTGAAGTTTAAGAAATCATAAAATTGACAGTGACAATTTAAAACTTGTACCAAAACTTTAAATATAAAACCGAAAATGAAATTATGGAAAATGTCAGATTTGAATACTAAGCTGAACAAATACAGATTATTACTGCAAACACATAAATAAATAAGGAATCCGTATTCAAAATGACAACAAAGGTGGTTGCCAAATATGCCTACAAATGAGTAGTTATGAATTGAATACGATATGAAATATAGATAATTGTTAATTAACTCAATGGGTCATGAATAATGTGTGAACCGTTGGGAGTAAGTCTAGAATTCCCCTTCCACCTATGCTTGTTTGTCTAATTATTAAAAAAAGAATTGAATTAATTATTAATTTTTTGAGGTAGCACTTCGAAAGTTCTGTTTTGTTGTCCTTGAGAAACATTTTCATTACGCGTTATGCAGGAGGAAGACATCCCTTTTCTTTGTTTGATGGATTCCAATCCGTTTCTTGCTTTTCCAGATAACGAAGAAAATCTATTATTGCATCTGGTTGCTCGTCAGCCGCAACTATGTCACTGTTTTTTATCACATCTTTGGTCGTTCCCAATATTGCACTCAATTCTGCATCCAACGGCTCATTCATGAACTCATCAACCAAACCATCTATTGGTGAATCCGGCATATTGTGGCTGACTATAACCTGAAATACGCAACAAAAATGGAATGCATGAAAATAAAATGAGAAAAATGAATGAAAATTAAAGGCCATGAATATGATTGTCAGTTACGTCTGACGATTAATCAGGATTCGTAAGTCTGTTCGAGTAGTCGAAGTAAGTTAAATTTAATTGCAATTTATTTCCTTTCCCATCTAATAACAAAACATTTGTTGATGATTTGAATCTATTTTGGTTTGGATATATGCACATACTCGGTGTTAGGGTGCAATCACAATATTATTTAAGGAAAATAGTGAGCAACCAACTGATTAGTGAGCTTTCAAAGGATGTGTGTATGACTCCGCTCTTGTGAAGAAGTCTTATTCACAGCTTTGCTACAAGTTACACTGAGACGATGTGATGATGATGATAATGATGATGATGATGAGCGTACCGCACAGCTAACTAAAGCGTAATGTTGCTTGTGAATGGAGCATTTTTCAATGCAACCTGAATTTGAAGAGTAGTTTTTGGTGATCAAAGCGCAAATACTGCCCTACAGAGTGCAGAGAAGATGTATAAATCATCACATCGTATTTACTTGTAGAACTCGACACACTATGAAACATCTCTGATCTCAAAAGCAAAGCAAAAGCAGAAATAGCTACAATACAAGTTATAGTTGGAGAGTACGCGTATGCCATAAAAATATGCAATGCAACTATATCCAGTCAGATATAATATGTATAGCAGATTTTATAGGTATATTTTCTTTGCTGTCAGATGCAACAAACCTTACTTGACTTCAACTTTAATTCATTATGTTCTCCAGTTATAAGTGTTTCAAAATACTGTTTATAGCAGAGCAGTTTACAACTTCCATAATGAACCATCATGAAATCTGATGAAAAGAAATGAAACGTCATGAAGAAAACTTTCTTTGTCCGGCTACCTTCTTTGAGTATGAAATTTTTTTTTCGATATGTGTAATAACGGAGTAGGTTAAACATTCAGCCTCAATTTCAGGAACAAGCAACGTTGCCTTCTTGGATACAATTTACACTCACGAGGGAAGGACCAGATATGATTTTTTTGGAATTGGCTAGGACGCGGTTGTAGTAGTACCTTTTGGTGAGAAACTAAGCCATATAATGTGTTTTGACTCCATGGCCACGAATTTCCGAGTTATGGACATTTTAATTTTGTCGGCGTCAGTTTTTGAAATTTCCCGTTTTTCTTATGGAGTTTAACATGGAGAAAACCAGCTGTCACGGGTACCCCCCTTTACAATCAATTCAAAATTCCCAAAAGTTCAAAAAATGCCTAAAACTCGAATATTTTGATATAAAAGTGTCGCAAACCATAAAATATCGTCAAGCGATTCAATTTAGACAAAAAAACAGCTATTAGCGTTCCTATGCATGCACCCACGCTTGTACTGAAAAGTCGAGTTTGACAAATTGAAGGCTCGTTAACTCAGAAACACTTTGCCATGGAAACCTCGCACTTGGCACAAAATAATGTTTTAATATAAGGTACCTCTACGCCAAGTTTCAGCCAAATCAAAAAAAATCTTGCTTGGTCCTTCCCTCGTCAGTCATTTTATGATTTTGGTGTAGGAAGCTGCAGCTGGAACATAGACATGGATACGAATTACGATACGATAAAACTTTAACTGCCAGGCCAGCATATTTAGCTTCCGTTCCTAATCCAGTTTTCAGTCGTCCATGTCTTTTTGCATTTCCATTGCATGCTTATTTTGTTCCTATTATGTTGAGAGGAACTGGAATCGATATTCATTTTCGTGTTTGCTACAACACATAATAATCATTTGTAAAAGCAACAATATATTATATGATATAGTGATCGGCTATGCTATATCTATACCATCACAGAAAGATAAAAAGTAGGCAGGCAGGAAAATCGGAAAAAGTAAGTACCCAAGCTGTGTTATTATGCAAATATATCTTGCTTATATTCACATTGTAACAAGTGTAAAAAATTATGTTGTATGTTGCTCTAACCACTTACGTTGTGTATTAAGCACTTGTTCTTATCCTTATCAACCTTGCAAAAACGTTTTTGTTTGTGGTACCTAATATTCAAACTTGAGCAAAAACGAAATTCTGTGTATGTACAATTAGTCCAGTCCTAACCACTTCGTTGCTCGGAGCGTGTTAATAAATCCATACAAGAGAATTTCTATTGCATCAAAATTGTTTCCATTATGGACTTAACAATTCATTTGTGGACACTATTATCCATTTTTTTCTTCATACTGAGATGCATCATGAGTGCAATAAAATTTTTGGTTCACACCCTGCTATTTCTCCTGCCATTCTTTACATCAGGAACGCAAATTTTGGAACAAGTGGTCAAGATTGGTCACAACTTCATATTTGTTGGCAACAATAATGCCTATCACCATCAGCCAAGAAGGCAACAAAAGCGACCACGACCTTATCATTCAATCAACCGAGAGAACGAAGATGCCAATAGGTAAAATCTATCTATATTAAAATCATTGTAAAACATATTTCGGAAGCTTGCAATGGAATGAATTGCAATTCATTCCATTCAACTTGATGAAAAGCTGGAGAACTGCATGACATCGTACTGAGCAAAATGTGTAATATTTCAATCACAATAAGAGATGAACTTTGGATATATTTTCTCTAGTCTTTACTCATGCCATAAGCTACAACACATAACTTTTTAGTGCTACACGAGCCTGAATTAATACTGCAGCATAAAAGCCAAGCTTTTCATTTCCTACTACTATCCGTTGTGTGTCTGGTTTAGTAGCAGGCAGAAAGAGAGAGAGGAGATTGAGCTTTCAACTCAATTGGATATTATACATATAACGTGCGTAGCAAGTAGCAATATAGATAGACATATATTCCAGCATTTTCGTAGATTGTGCCGTACGGTGATATACCTATAGTTTGGTATATTATATGAATGTATATATTCCCATTCAAAAAGCAAGGCATAGTTGATCTGCTATTGAAAGTGAGAGAGAATGAGAATGCATAGCCAAGATGAGTGCGCCTGTTGCATTTTCCTTACTTTTTTCTCCCTATATCTCAACCACACTATACTTTTGTTTTGGTTCACCGCAACTCAAATCATCACGGTAGCAATTTAATTGTCATTTTAAAGTGACTAAAGTGCTAACTGCTAATATAGATTAAGCCTGTAGATAAAAAAGTGGTGCGACTATTTAGTACAAGAAATATTCTGCAATACAGTAAAATTTAGTGGTTCATGCAGTTAAAAATATAATATTATGCGAGATGAATATAAGGTAAAAAAAATTAACATCAAGATCCAGTTCTCTAATATTTTAGGATTTGCTGTAGATTGTATTGTATCGTAATGAGTGGATTGTTTGCTAATTATTAATTGTTGAACTCTTTGTTATTTCCAGTATATTATTAATTCTACACCAATACAATCCAAAAGTTTCAAAAGAAATCTTGTTTGGAATTCGGTCATTCCGATCTGAAAGTCACCGCGAATATCTTAAGGTACATCAAATCATAGTTTTAATGAGGAACACGTAACCGTAAACTTCTTTTAATAACACTTATAGGTTTCATGATACTTTATAAATCATTGAATTATTTTTTGCAGGCTGATATATCTTTCTAAACGGGAAGGATGATAGAAAGTACTTGAAAGTGTCTTCTCAGCGACCCAATGATTTATAAACATTATGTTTTTGGTAACTATTCACACATATTAAACCAGGTTATTTTTGTGAAAAGAACTCTGGTATGGATGGTTTATGCCAGTGTACCTATTGTGGTTGCACGAATGAATGTTGATTTCCTACTGCGAACTATTTATTTTTCTATATACATCACAGCTCAACGTTCTACATTTCGGGATGATTGCTATTTTGCTTCAAAATGAGTTGTAAAAGCAGTTTTGATTTATTAATTTTTACACTAATTGTTGTGTAGCTCCATACTTTTATGTTTTACCAAGGAGCCCTTTTATAGTACATTCACATCCGAAAGAAAACAAAAATAAATCTTTTTATTTTCCTCCATATGGATCCTTTTAGAAAATTCAGACTGATCTTTTGACGTGGTTTTCATTTCCAAAACTTCTAATTTTGCAACATCTGAACTGTTATTGTTAATTATTGTAATTCCGAGTAATTGTACAGGCACAGTGTTGAATCTTTTGATAAGGGAGTAAATATGTAGCCAAGAAACTCATCCAATTCACAATCATAAAGTCGATTGTGTCCTAAAAATAGTAGCTTTAACTACGTAAACATGCAACATGCATGGTTTAGTTACGTAGACTAACGTTTTTTTCAAATTTTGTTATTTCAGGGTTCCCTATAGCTCTGTGGAGAAAGCGGTATCATGCTGAAAGTAAAAAACCTGGATGTAAAATTTATCATCCGGGGGAAGCCTGATGATTGACGATAATGAATCGTAGCGTGATGCCAAATCTGATTAAAAGGAAATCTCCGATGTAGGAAGGACGCCTCAAATGACGTTCACACCTTGTCTTTGAAGTGAGTTTATACCAGTTCTTCTCAGTAATGGCTGGATTGATGTTGCAATAAACCATTTATTGAACTAACTCCCTCC
Organism: Orchesella flavescens; assembly: GCA_964034955.1. Taxonomy (NCBI): domain Eukaryota; kingdom Metazoa; phylum Arthropoda; class Collembola; order Entomobryomorpha; family Orchesellidae; genus Orchesella; species Orchesella flavescens. The sequence continues at coordinate 9,726,614 of OZ035953.1, read as the reverse complement.
AAATTAGTTATTTTATTGGACATAATGGTTGATTAAAAGTCAATATACGAGGATAATATATATAATTATTAATGTTTAATTTTCAGGGATATTCCGGAAATGCTGGTTTTGAAAATGTCAAGAAAACTATGGAGTCTCAGTGTGAAACCAGAGGCGACTCATATCATCACATCGCTTATGTGATGACATGATGAAAAATGATTGCCATCATCAGATGCAACAAACGAATCGGTTCCTATTTCACCCATGCTCGATTTCAATCTGGTATGTTGATTTTGATATGATACGCAAATTATTAAACATGAGGTGCTGGAATAATTATTTCAGTGTAGTTTGCATGAAGGAACTAAACTATAACCTGTAAACATAATAAATATTATAGGTATGTGAAAAACGTAGTGAAGAATTTAAATGGATCTAATTTGCCATGGAATATGACGTCAGGATGACAGGAATCAAATGGTTAACTGAATAATGCTCATCTAAGTATGAAACCGGCAATATCATATTCAGGTAAACCTAATGGTTGTTATGATGTTAAAAATTAGTTGACGTACTAAACCCAACAAGTTTTACAATCTATTGTGCATAATTTCTTTTTGCAGGCACAGACCAGAGACGAATGTGCATGTAAAATGTAAGGGATAATGAGGAATTGGTGGAAAGCGAATTTTCGACAACCAAATAATTGTGATTGTGGATATTCAGCTTTAATTGCCTCTAACATTGTTGGTAATTACAAATTCTCATATTAATTTATGCATAGGTGTAACGCATTTTTATATGGATCAACTATAATATTTAGGATTTTGCCTCCAATGTAAAATGAGTATTAGTTACAAATTGTTTTTGATTCTCTACGTCTTTCGTTATAAACTTAAAATTTAAAGTCTAACTTGTTGTTAAGTCTAGTTCAATAACTCAAAATATTACAGCATGTACGATGTCAAAATTGTGAGCAGTGAGAAATGCAAGATATAGAATCACTTTTTTAAGAAATACAAGTGACGCAATGTAATGGATTTTGACTCACATTAATTAAGAAGCAAGACTTCCATTATTCAGATAATTGCATTTCATTATTCAGATAGATCTTGTTGCAAATCTAGTTACATATGAAAATTCAGAAATATCTTTTAAAATTGTTTTTAAACCAATGAAATGGTGGATTTACACGACTTTGGTCAAAGCTTCATTTCATTTAGAAAATAATTGTCGATTGTCCAAGTTTTTGTCACGCAAATTCGCTTCTGTGTTATCTAAACTTCATTAAAACTTTTAACTCTGTGTAATTTAAAGGGGGTTTTCTGAAAATTCGAATACCAAGTTGACCCATTGGACATATCATCACATCACCATTACGCAACATGAATTTGCTCACAATCACTCTTATCATTATAGGAGCCAATGGTCAAATAGATTCTGCCTTTGCGTTACTCAAATTCGATCCGGGACATTGATGTGATATTACAAGTATGAAGTACGAGAATACATAAATGTTAATTGATACAAACAGAAAAATTATGTTATAAATGTAATTGTAACACAGCAGGAATTGTAACCGGATCCCTGATATTGCAACCTTTTAGCGTAGAAACCTCTCTGACGAGCTAACAATGCATTGACAACATGAGACAGATTGAAATTTAGCGTTTCGTCAAAATTGAAAGATATTGATAACGTAAGTAAACTTTAAAAATTTAATTGTTGTAATTCATATTCATATAAATTTTTACTAATTTGATAAATAATAAATATGTACTTTGGGATTGCAGGAAGATGGATCTATATAATATTAGAACTGCCTACACTCGTTCCAGGCCTTACACTAGTTTCCTTTGGAATTTAGTTTAATTTCAAATATGGTTGTTTAATGTTTATTTCTATAAGCAGACCAAGTTGTGTATAAAGTTATTAACTTACCGTGTCAATTTCTTTGCAGTAAGTTTTTTGTGTGGTTGCAAGCAATCGATATTGAATCAAATGAACTTTTTTCCTTTTTGAAAGTGTTTATGTGACATTTCAAATTAGTTTTCGTTGGAAATAGTGCAGAGTTTATATTACTATTTTGTAGAAATGTATGTCTTTTGTGATGTGTGAAATGGGGCCACAGGCCACACGATTGACAAATGTAAGGCTAAGCTAAACAAATTATCTGAATTCATAGTGATGAAAATTATAATGAATAGGGCTATAAATGATCAAATTGGTATTAACGCTTGTCTTTACGTACAAATTTATTTGTTTACACGCAAGTAACAGAGAATGTTCATTGAAGAAAGGAAGCCTTTCATTTATCAAATACAAAAGTGAATGGTATGTACTCACTTATGGTATCGTCAGTACTCATCATGATATGACATATTCACTTTGCAAAGATCTTATCTTTCCCATTCAATATATATATTGATTTGTACAAAAATTATAATTTCTAATAAGTTACATTCAGGTTAAAATATAATAAAAGAGCATAAAAAATGTTATAAAATCGGAACACGTTTATTTGCCCAATTAATGATATCAATATCAATTCCCAGGCTAACACAATATCATTTAAGTTCATCAGCTACTACTAATGAAACTTAAAAGCACAGTAGATGCAACATGCAAGGGAGAATGTCTAACTTATTTAAGTTGAGTGTATAGACCTCTCAGTAATAGTTTCACTTTTAAGCAACGAGAATGCAAGGGCAGAGCCAGAGCAAAAGCAGATGCCCACAGAAATTCGTTTACTTTAACACTCTGCTTAACAGAACTGCTATGCTAGTACATTGCTTCAATGTCATCCTCATCATCATCATTTTCATCTACTTCAGTTGAGCTTGCATTTGCAGCTACCCAAAAGCCAATGAGAATGTGGAGTGGAAGAAAAACAGGGAACCATGCGGCATAGAGTGAACCAGTCTACCGCTACACTCAAAAGCCTCTTTTTCCCATAAAACTGTGGGAAGTCTTTCAATGCAAGAGAATTTTGTTCCTGAGACAGTGGATGCAGCACGGCTCAATACTGCTCATTTCAATGCGATATGAAAGCTGGTTCTGGTTGTAGTAGCTAAGCTTAGAGCTAAAGCGTCTTGAATGAAGAGGCAAAAGAAGCTACAACCAACGGCATATAAACTGTTCACAGAAGCAAGCATGAAGTGGTGATGTTTCTCCTCTCACTTGGTTGAGCCTGCTATCTTACAGCTCATGTGAAGTTGTCTCTGTTTGTGGTAGGAGCTACATGTCTTATTCAATACAAAATTTATATCCCATGAGAGTTTTGCTGTTCCTTCTTGGGGCAAATAATATATAATATGCATCGCCATTTCTCATTTGTACCTCTCCAACTCATAAAAATATGCAATGTAATAGTTTTCAGGTAGAATTTATTTGATCGAGATTGCTTTATTTTCAGAATTTATTATTTAGCTCGTCGAAGTACTAAGAAAATGGATATACTTTTACTTTTATAGAAGTATGGTAAAGATAGAATTATGTGTGAAATTTTTGTCGATCCATTATATAACCTATTTCTTACGAAGAAATTTACAGTAAGTCAGTATGTTGGTTTTGGACTAACCTGTGCCTTCGTATTCCATTCGGTTGCCAAATTCTCCAGCCAGAATTAAAATGGGGCGACCTGAGATTTTGGGTGACCTGTGCCTCCAAAAAAGTGGAGACAAAGTGCACAATAAAGGAAACCATCCCATTATTTTTATTTTGACAACAAAGAAAGTAAGACAGAATATTGTAGGGATTTACTACTGTGTTAAAATAATTAGCTCATGTATAATTGTGGACACTGCCGTTTCGTCCTATTGGGACTTATCAGCGCAATCCAATAGCATTGCCCTAAATATTTTATATCTTAAATTTTTCCTGTGTTCCGATTCAATTTTGTTAATACAGAAAGTATTCAATAGAAAATATTTTAATTATGATTAACAGTTAATAATGAAAGCCAAAAAAATTGAAATTTTCATAGAAAATTAACGTTAGTCACGTTCAAAATTCTAGACACGCCCAAACACTCATTATCCTTAACCCTTAATTTTCTCTAAACCTTTAATGAAGTGTTGATTTTTAGGAAACTGAACTTTTTTAATGAAGTGTAAGTTGTTGGATGCTGAAGGGATAATTAAATGTTTATTTACTGGAAGTGGAGGATAATTAACTGTTGGTTGTTGTTGGGATAATGAAATGTGGATTGTTGAGAAGGATAGTGAAAGGTTAAAGACAACTTTTGAACTGCCTGAATTAAAAATTTTACTGCATTCATTCATCGCTAATAATCATTAATTCATTAATCAGTGACAAAATCGCCATTTTAGCGTTACATGAGTTTTGAATGCACCCTAACGTGTAATTTAAGCATGTGAACAGAGTTATAATAAATTACTTACTGGTGCAAAGTGCCATGCATTTGACACATATTTCGGCTATATTGCAGCGAACGGTCGTGAGAAAGTTCAACACAGATAAAAATCCGTCAATACATCACAACAAAAAGAATAACCGCCATTGCCATAAACAGCATCCAATTATTGTGTCTCGTTAAAAAGTAGTTTTCTTCAAACAGCTCGTGCATAAATGATATGATACAGGAAAAATGTTTAACAATTATTTGATTAAATTACAGCCCAATATGTAGCATATCGACCAATAAATTCAGAGTAAAATCAGCACAAACAAGTGGTGTCAATAGTTCCAACAAGTTTGAGCTTCCAAACAAAATTTTGATTGGGGTGCATGATTTGCTAAATTTATCTACCCATTTGGTTGCCGTTTAGAATAGGTTTGTATCATTAAACCAGGTTTTAGGTTATGAAGCACTTTCTTTGAAATTGGATACGCACTTGCCATAGCACCCATCATAACCACTACCACCCCCATAATGTCAACGAAAAGTAGAATTGACATGGATAATGGGAAAAAATTTGCTAAATTCCATTCAAGCTTAACACAAGCGGCCAAACTAATAGACCCTACAAATGTGTTTGTAACCATCATTATCAACACAATATCTCGAATAACTTTGTTAAACAAAAAAGTCAAAATTTGAATGAATCTATAAACCAGAGTGTTATAAAAAACAACATTTTCTGGCTGATTGATTCGGTTTGCCTGCACATGCAAGGAATTTGAAAGCGTCATAGAACCAAGAATTTTTAAACCAACGAATACAAACACAACTACACGAATTACAGCAGCCCAAAAACAATGATTAAAAGCAAATAGGATAAATTTGAAAAGTGTGAAACAAATATTTTGTATCATGTTTGAATTGCTAGAAACAGTATCCTGACACTCCAGCAGCATCCAGTATCCTATCAACGATGGCTCGCTACGATTTAATCAATGGCCAACATCTACAATTATGATGGGAATCAATATTCCCGAGTCGTAAAGAGCGTAGGCAAGAAGTAAATTGAGTATTTCCAGCGTTGATCGTGTTAATATAGTAATGAATATAATAATTCATGTTATGATGAGTGAATAGATTGATAAGACTTTAGATTTGGAGGGCCAATTGGTATAGTTTTATTGTGTAAAAGGCAGAATCTGGAGAGAGCGTAGAATTTGGTGTTGATAGTTAGCTAGCTGAGCTCTCTCTCTGCTTTACATCACATTATCATCATCATGATCATGAATTATAAGTAGGTACATAACATGAAATGCACTCTGAAGATGACCGCGTTTCATTAAGATGACAAATCACAAGATAAATATATAAATGCCTAATTACATCCTGCTTGGCGGATGGAAGGAATGCCATCCGTCACTATATGGGAATACCTGGAGCGATAATGAATTTAACTGGATTTAACACTGCATATCATATAAGAAAGTTTAAATAAATGATTAATCACGAATAAGTATGAGCTTACTGGTTTTGTATGCTTCATGGAATTGATAAAATCTATTGATACACAAAATCAATTCAGGGCATTTTCGCTGCAAGCTTTTACTACGTAGTTGCCCACAATTAAAGCTGGCACGCAAATACCAACAATAATCTTGCTGATTGTTAAACGAAGGGGAAAATGATGCATGTAGAACAAAGTTTGTATGAAGATTGCCATGATAACTGTTGTGTAAATATAGCGTTTCCTCTCTGCTTTGGCCCTCATAATGCCCTTGAAAAATTTCAACGTTTGGGTACTGTCATCCCATCGAAAATTTAGAAGGTTAGATGCTTCAGCCAAATTTGTGATTTTCAGAAATAATTTTTGGTTTCCTATAAGCATGATTAAAATAATATTCGGACCTGTGTTTGAGGGTTTTTCAAAAATTACAGTGGATGTGGTAGTACTAATCAAGCTTACAAAGAGAATTTTAACATCGAATTATAAATTGGAAATGTTGTCTGTAATCTACACGCAGAAGGTTTGATGGTGAAGATCGTTTTCATTTGTCCCCTACAAAATTCCTATTTGTAATTAATATTTGTGATTCTATCAATTGTTTTTAATTGATCAAAAAAATACTAAAATATTGACACATGATGTTTTCCGCCTATGCCTATTGGGAACGAATTCCATGGAAAAAGTTCATTTTCACAAGATTCAGTGGTTCAAGTCAAGTCAATCATCAGTGTATTTATCCTGCAGTATTTAAATGAATAGACCGACTGTTATAATTTTCCAGCATCAACGCCACTTAAAGTTCAATTGAATGCCAATCAAATAATATCCAAATTCTATGTGCGAAAGTTTTAGAAACACCCAATTTTGATTGACATTAGATAATAATTTTCCAACATGTTCAAGGATAATTAAAATCGGAATACTATTATTGAAAATTTGGTATTGATATAACTATAACGTATGCGTATACATGAAAATGGTGGCATTAAAACTCCCTGATTAAGGTTGAAATTCATACCTATATATGATTTTATTTTGTTACTTTTGTGTGACTTTTAAACCAAAAAGGGAACAACGTGGACTGTCTAGACAAAAGTTTCCTTCAAAAAGAATTATTGATTGCTCCAGTTATTATTTTCAAAATATCATATAATTTAGCAACCATGGTTTGTAGCAATCTTTTAATTGCTTAGTTCTTCAGCAGCATCCCAAGACATGATATCAATTCTTCAATGAATAAGTTATAAATAGAACAGACCAGAGTTGGGCAGGGCACAGTGCCCAAGTGGCCATGTGCCCAATGATTTTGGTGTGCTCAGTGCCCAAGTGGCCATGTGCCCAATGATTTTGGTGTGCTCAGTGCCCAAGTGGCCATGTGCCCAATGATTTTGGTGTGCCCACCAAAGAAGGTACCTCCGAAGAAGGTTTGTAATGACCTGAACATCAGTAAGGCTGCTTCGATGAAGTTCGTTAGCTAAACGAGAGATGCTGTTCATTAGAATAATTTGATCAGGCTTCTTGTCAAAGTTTTTTGCTAAATAATCACGCCACTCAAAAATCTTCTCAACAATTCATTGCTGATCAGCACTTGTAATAATGTTGTTTGGGTAGCGCGGTAAATTAGACCGGTAGAGTAATTTCACGTTGGTCAACTCGCATGATTGTTTCACGCCGTTAAGTCCAAGCTAAAAAAATTGAGACAAACTACGTAACCTACCAAAAAACTATGGTTTAAAATTAAAACCTTCTCGTAGAAAACAAAAAAAAGTCTCAGCGTGAAATAACTGTCACATGCTGAATACTTCACAAGGTCAGCGTGTAGTGGCCGTTTCCTCCAATCTGCATATGATGCAACGGTGTCTTTCACAAATGGAGAATTTGGAAAGAAAACATCCAACAAAAACCCTAACCCTGGCATATTTGCGTTGTTTATGTAACCAGAAACTGCACTTGCAGAGAGTAACTGACCACTCTCTCTAAGTCGTTTTTGAACGATAGTTGTACAGTGTTCATCGTTTAACATTGTTCGTCTCCAAACAACAAAAAGGTCTTGAATGTCCACAAGTCCTTTAGGGAAGCATGCCCAATCTTTTTGCAACCTAAAGATGTAATTTGCACACCCACAAAATACTTTTAGCGTGCGTGTCGCAGTCAGCATCTTTGACATCCTATCCTTCGCAAAACCACGATGACCGAACAAGCAGTCAACTACTAGCGTAGCAGTTGGGGATGAAACAGAGCCCACACTTATAATAATGTTTTTAGAAATGTTTAATAAAATTGTTGGGTTATCGCATTCAATTAAAATACTTATACGTTATCGGATCCATTGTACAGATGTTTTGTGCACGGATTGCTTATTGCATTGAGTATGTTCAATGGCAACAGGAGAAAACCAATTAAGACATAATAAAACTAAATCCCCGAAGAAGCATAAAATAGCCCTAACCATTGATATTACCTTCATATGAGAATCGAGATATCATCTTCTTAAAATTGCTGACAAAAAGATTATGCGTCATGATTTGACGTTTCATTTGTTTAATTATTCAACGAATGTACACTATGAAGTACAAAGTAGTTGAGGTAAGGTACAAAGACCAATGATAAGTCAGTATTTACTCTTACAACCAAATGGAAAATTTGATTTCGTACGTCATAATAAATGTCAGCACAAGCATTTACAGACAAAGTCCAAATCCTAGCATCTAAATTGTAGCCTTAATACTCCTGCTTCAAAACGTTTTGTCACACATCTGATTCATATAAAACCATTAGGTACAAATGGAAGCAAAGATGATAGTATTAGATTTAGATCTACTATGGACTTTAAACAAATAATGTTTATTTGATGCGGCAATCCTCCACTGATAATCTCAGAGCAAAAGTAAATGGAATTAATAGTCATTCGCCCTGCATCCTTTGTAGTAGCAGTTCCATTTTTTCTTTCACTCTTGCTTCCAAGTTTACGATGCCGTTTGCAGCTGTGTTAATTATTTGCTGTAAATGATACAGTGGAAGAAAGTTGTAGCTGCACTTGCAATATTTGTAGGAGTTTTCCTTGGTGTCATGGCGTATTTCGTTCAAAGCACTTTTACATCACTGCTTACGTCCCTCGTGGTGTCATTATTCACGGCCTCATTTTTAGCGGTTGGAGTTTGCATAAGCCAAAAATACAGGTACGCAAATACATCCAAATTAATCAACTTTGGTAATATAATGTGCCCAAGTTTGATGTAGAATAAAAATACATAATTATTCCAAACAAAAATATGCAATAAAATATCCTTTTTATTGCAGATGTGGAATTGTCATTGGACTCATCAACTGTTTCAGCCTACCCGATCTGTCCTTCTTTACTTTTTGGCATCTTATATTGCCATGTCCGTCGTGCTAGGAGATTTCCTATTCCACCTTAATTTCAACCGATCTTGTCTGACTCAGTTGGCTAACAGCACAGGATATAAGAACACAACAACTGAGTCGGTTCTGGATTTCTTTGGCACGTTTCATATTTTGAGGGTTTAGGTAGTACTATACATTATAGCTTTTTTCTTCCGTTTGTACTTTTGCTAATTCACGCAATGATTTACACTTGTACATATACGTGTTGCAAACGTGCTCAAACGGAAACAAGATACGTTAACCCTAACCTCAATCAACAATCTTCTCGTGCTCTAATTAAGAAAGAGGTGGAAAGGATTGCTAAGAAGTTGTTACTTTTTTTCCTTGGAGCAGTTATGGGGTTGATCCTAGATATGTTCTACTTACAACGCCTTTTTGCCTTATCTCTTGCAATTGAATTAGATTTAGGAAGCGAAACTTGTTCCGAAGATCCCAAACTTTCCTCTGCCTTGGTTATCGTTTCGTATCTTATTTCTTTATGCATTCTGTTGGTACTTTCACAATTTTCTAAGTATGTTAAAAAACTCCGAGACATTGTTTTAAAATCTTTTGAACACGCGAATGCAGTTGAGCACACTGTTACTCCGGCTACAGGTCGTCCTAACGGTGAGCTTAGAGAAACGTGGGATGGTACCGGGAATGCAAACCTTCCGCAGGAGCCTATGAATGTGGGCAATTTACATCGACTTGCAATTGTGGATGATATCTCGTTTTAAATTTTATTCGCAGTTCAAACAATTAATTTTGTCATAATTGTGTTTGAAGGTAATATTTGTAAGTGAACACACAGTTTCTCTCTATTTATATATATATATGCTTGGGATTTGTCCGATTAATTTTTCCGATTAATCTTTATTGTATATGATATGAGTTTGAAGGTATCAGAGAGGAAATGCGTAATATATTAAGGCTTATTCTTGATTAACTGATAGTTCATTAAAAGCTATACTTCAAAATGTGGCAAATAATATGTATTAACAAATTATTTAATAATGTGAATGCGTGGTTGATACAAGAAAACACGTAAATAAAGACAATTATTATTATTATTATTATTATTATTTACAATAAATGCATTTTGTTAATTTCAAATAAATTGTGTCTAGCATAAATAAATCGGCGTATTAATAATATTTATTGGCCAATCGTGATTGGCATTTTCATATTGAACATTTTCTACTCTTGACCTAAAAGCAGCATTATCAATCGGAAACCCATTCTGACGGCATATACTCATAGGACCATGACCTATGGCATTTCTACTGAATTCAAAACAAGTAGTCTTAGCTGATCAAACAAGTGTGCATTAAATAGATGAAATATATGGAGCCAGAAGCATCAAGGTGGAGCTTACGCATACAAAATCTCGATCGTGCTCATTTTTCTTATCACCATCAAATGTCATTTCTACTTTCCTAATTGCTGACTTTGCTAATTACTTTAAAACATCATTGTATGGATCATGTCATGTCATTTGAGAGAAAAAAAACTGGTTTCAAGCACCCAAACTCTTGAATGAATTCTTGGTAATTCATTATAATATTATGATTAAATGTGTAAACCCCATACATTTTCTCAACGTACAAAACGTTTCATTATAAAATCATTCATTGTTCATTGTTCGTCAAATACAATTCACTACCTTTATATTACAATCTGTCCTCGTTTATATCTAGGTCATTAAATTACAATGGTGACCTTCATATATCGTAATTGCATTGAAGCTAGACAGACTAATTATAATAATTGCTATCATTTTATTCATGTGTCTGAAAATTCAGCTCACACTTCGTCTTATATATGATAGAGGAACATAGTTTTAATCTGCGAGTAGAAGTATTTTTGAAATGTACTTTTTAAAGAGTTCCATACCAATAATTTCAACCCTCATTGTAGCTCTCTTCGGAGGCTCAGTGTTCGGGGAACTTAATATAGATGGGAACGGAGCACCCGTCGTAAAGCTGGCTTCAAATGGATTAATATCTGGTGATGTAAAACTGTCAAGGGAAGGGAAACCTTTTTATTCCTTTAAAGGGATTCCATACGCAACAATACCGGAAAGGTTTCAGGTATGCAACATGTTGTCCAATTATAGGTTATTAATCATGTGAAATATTTGGGTACATTTCAACACAAATTGAATTTTTTATAAGGCTGCAAAACCAATACTGGAATCGTGGAAAGGAGTAAGGGCTGCTGTAGAACAGGGGCCTATTTGCACACAAAAGGCGGCGGATAACTCAGGCAATACGATTGGGCAGGAAGACTGTCTCAATATAAACGTTTACATCCCAATTTTGAATGAAACTAAACGTTTGCCGACCCTTGTGTGGATTCATGGAGGTGGCTTCATGTTTGGCGACGGCGCATCTTATGCAGGACCGCGATACCTGATGGATGAAAATTTAATTCTCTGCAGTATGAATTATAGATTGGGTGTCTTCGGATTCCTGAGCACAGGGGATGGAGTAGTTCCAGGAAATAATGGATTGAAGGACCAGGTCCTCGCTTTAGAATGGATTCAAGAAAATATCGCCGAGTTTGGAGGAGATCCATCGAATATTACATTATTCGGAGTGAGCGCGGGGGGAGCTTCAGTGCATTACCACATGTTGAGCCCATTGTCAATAGGGTTATTTCATAGAGCAATCGCTGAAAGCGCAAGTGCCTTATCTTTCTGGGCGAATCAAGGAGCACCAAAGGAGACCGCTGTAGAGTTAGCAACTTATCTCAACTGTTCCACAACAGTAGGAAATTCACCAATACAAATATCCTCACAAGAAATATTGGATTGTTTAAAAAACCTAAACAGCGAGGAACTAAATGAGGCACAGTTTGCCTTTAGGTCGAGCTGGCCGTTAAATCTAAGATCTTTTCACTTTGTACCTGTTGTGGAGCCCATGGAGTCATCATCACAAAATCATGTTCCTTTCCTGACAGAAGCCCCAACAGCTTTGGTAGCTCGAAATGCCTACGCATCCAGAGTTCCTTTGATAATTGGAGTTGCAGAAGATGAAGGAACAGTTATGTACGCTGGGGTTGTGCTCCAAAGTGATGTTTTAATTAAAGAATTTGACACCAATTTCTATCGGGTTCCCCCGATGACTTTAGGTTATGGAAAGTATCTTTCAGCAGATTCGCTAAAGAATATCTCTAACCAAGTCCGCCGGTTCTATTTGGGATCCAAGCCGGTGGCTCATGAAACTGCGGAAAATCTGACAAACCTTTACACTGACCAACTGATCCATCCCGTTTATAGGGCGGCTGTGGAATATGCAAAGGCAGGAAATACGGTGTTCCTGTACCAATATGCCCAACCTGGACCCTTGTCGATTATGGGATTGACCTATCATGTTAATTCGGAGTTGACCAAAAGTAAAAAATATTTTTATGTATATTTTAAAAATGATTTATTACTGCTACATGTTTTTTGTTGTTTTCAATGAATGAACAGAGGTCGGACACGCAGATGAAACGCAGCACCTTTTTGATATGCCAGCATTTGGAGGGGCAAATCTTCTAAAGCCGGGCTCCTCTGATGAGAATTTTTCAAAGAACTTTGCTCGCCTGTGGGCAACCTTTGCTATTGATGGGTCGGTTAATTATTTTTAGGTATTATTTTGGAAACTTTAAACAAATTAATATTTTTTCTAACCTTTTATTGTAGCAAGCCAAATCATTCTTGGGGAACTCATTCTAATAAGGAGTGGAAAGCCATATCAACAAAAGAATTGGATGGAAGCAGCCCGCTTCAATGGTATCGAATTGAAAAAAACCCACACAATATTGACGATCCATACAAGGATCGTATGTTAGCTTTAGATACAATATTTAGAGACTATTACATGCCTACATGAAATGACATTTTCATCAATGTACTCAAACTTTATTATTATTACATTACGATATTAAAGCCTCTATAATGGTGTCTCCCACTGGAAACATAATTATATTTGTTTTCTGGAAATAATTGCTCACGCACTATTCAGAGCTTACTGCCGATTAAAAGTGTCGGGATTAATTGCACATTGTGGTTTATGAAGGATTCTAGTAACCTCTACGTTTATGTATAAATCAGTCCCTCTCTAACTCTCTGGATTTTATCTCATCTTGTCTAAATTTGCCCTTGTCCCAATTTTATACTTTACATATTGGCCATTATTTGCTTATTTTACCACTGAATTTACATTGAAACAAAATAAATTCCTTCCCTTTTTTATAACAGAAAAGTTTGAACAGATTTATTACGATTGCCAGTCAGATTGGCTAGATACAGTATTGGCTAGATTGTAAAAGTAGCCAAATTTGTACAAAAATAAAAAAACATACAAACTTGGCTACACAAAAATTCTATGTAAAACCAGATTGGCTGGATAAAAATTCTTCATTAAACCAATTTGGCTATTTCAAAAATCGGTATCAAACCACTTTGGCTAGATAGTGAGTCACATGTTTAAAACCATAAATATAATACAAATTTCAATAAATGAATAGCAACTCAACATTAGTACATTTCAAGCAATGAATATTAGAATGCATGCATGCAAAATTCTGAATCTGTTGTATATGATATGACATATGAGTTGTATGAGTTCCAATAATTCTTTCCGTAACCCCACTTTCCATTGGAACACAGTATTAATAATGGATAACAATATCAATATGTAGTTCACAAAATATAAATTGAATAATATATGTGCAGTGGGCTGTATTCCAAATTGCAAGTGTTTGTGAACTAAGGAATTTATATTCATGCTTAAGGATAAGGTATATTAATCCATATCTTATACATATATCCATTATAATTCATTTTTGTGGATTTAAACCATTTTCTTACTATTACCCATCGATAATTAACACCTCAGCCCAACTCCTCAGCTTTTCCTCATATCTAACCAAACTTGTATCTGCATCTAGCCAATTTTGTATCTGCATCTGGCCAAACCTGTATGTAAAGTCCCATTTACTTTGTCCTGAGCCAAAGGTCGTGCTAGCTTTTGATCTCCGATTTGGCTGAAAATTTGCAGGAATATAATTTGGATGCGTAGATTACGAATCTGAAATCAGCAACCGGTTTTAGTGATAGTGGCGCCCCCCCCAGAGGGAAAAACCGCCGGTTGCCATGGCAACCGGCGGTTTTTTCGTTAAACGATTGTTAAAACCGGTTGCTGATTTCAGATTCGTAATCTACGCATCCAAATCTATATTCGTGCAAATTTTTAACCAAATCGGAGACCAAAAGCTAGCGCGACCCTTGGCTCAGAACAAAGTAAATGGGACTTTACATCTAGCCAAGTTTGTATTTGCATGAAAAAAAAATCTAGCCACTATGGTAAGTAGCCACTTTTGCAAACAAAATTAAAAATTTGAATAATCTAGCCAATGCTGTCTCTAGCCAATGTGACTGGATACGGTTGAAACGCATGTGGGAGGAAGTCTTATGTCTGACGGGAATGTATATTTTTTGAGAAAATGTGTTGACGTAAGTGCCTCTAAATCAGAAACATGCGATGCTCCAAAGACAGAAAATGGGATACCAAAAGTTCACTGCTACTGTAATGACAAGGATGATTATAACAAAGGCGAAATTGCTAGAAGAGGAGTTGATGGTGGTGGTGGTTCCTCAGGCAAAGAAAGCTTGACAGTTATCGTGATTGTAATCATCGTACATGGGGGTGGTTCTTGGCTATAGATGGTACAGTGACAGAAGTAGGAAAATGGGAATGGAAGTATCCATTCTGAGTGATGATTAACCTAATTTTAGTTATTTTATAGATTTATAGAAATTGGAAAGAAGGTTAACCGGTCACTTTTGTTTAAGCAATCTCATTTATCGGTTAGTTATGTTTCTTGAATTACTGTTTACTTGCTTTAACTGTTTAATCTAATCATTATTCAATCCGCTTTTACTTTGTCCATGACCGCGTTTATAACATGTACAACATTTAATCGTGACATTTACATCAATAGCAAGCTTTGCTTTCCTCCTCCGAGTACCATAGTACCTTTTTTTTATGTGTTGACCAACTGTTTTACTTACGGTGAATCAAAAATAAGTAATTGACTGATTATAATAGCATAAGAATAATTTTGTTAACCCATTATTAAATACTATATTAACTATACTATATATAAATACTTTAGTTGTTTCTTAACAATAAGTCCTAGTTTCAGGTCAGGCCACGAGGAAGCAATCAAAATCTGACCCACGTCAGGGGCTACAAGAAGCCCCCATTGTCCAGAATAATGTACAAGAAAGAAAGAAACGCATATACAAAAAACTACACCCACAGGCAACCTCTATCTTCCCACTCCCAGCCTAATTGTCATCAGAGAAGAACAAGACTTGACAGAGGTCGACTTGTTCAGCATCTGATGATGCATCATTCCAATCTGCTGTAACACCGTTAACCCAGTCGCTGTATGAAAGGTCGGGATTAGCAACCCCTGATCCGCGTTGACTTGCATATCAACAACTTCTTGACCTTCATGCACCTCCATGTGTTCGCTTATGTCCTCCAACCTGCTTGCTTCCCCCTGGGATTGAGCTGAGGCAGACTCCAAGGACAGAATTCTATCGTCATAACACTTTTCCGCCCAAAGTTCCCTGAGCCCGTAAAGGGTGTTGTTCTCAGATTACCAGTTCATGCAGGTTTAGGAGAGGCCCTTGACACGGAACCACAAGCGGATAAAAGTCAGAAATGACTTCCCTAACATAGTTAGTAAGTGGTTATCCGAGACCACCAGTCAGAAGCTTGGATTGTCCGACCCCCGCGTTTCCATGATATAACTCACCTGTCTGGGTCAACCACCTGGAACTTTGCCCTTAGTTCCAAATAAAGATATCTCAGTCCAAGATCCTTCTGTTCGTCCGTACACTTGAGAAGCTTACTCGCTTCTGAAGTGCACTTGGAGGTATTCAATTTGCTACCCGAAACTACTAAATAAATAGAATAATGAAATTGTAAAATAGAAGTTATAAATTATTATAGGTTTGATCTCAATGTCAAACCGAATATTGTTCAGGTGTACTCCAATCCCAATGTCATTTTTGGACAACGCCAACCTAAATTATTGTTTTAAATGAGAATCTCCAAACAAAATGAAGTTGCTTCGTTACGCAATCTTACATAATTATTAAACCAACGTAAAAAGACAATCAAGCACGCATTACATACGGAATGTTTATGTAAACGTAAATCAGTTTCCAAATTATCACTATTACCTTGTGTCAATAAAACTTCATAATTAACATTGTGTAGCGTAGCATGACTGGCGTTAAAAGTCGAGTAAGTCACAGAAGTATGACTTGAAGAATCTAAGTAGTTAGTAATCTAGTTTTGTAGAAATTCATATATGTCACTGACTTTGTTTACCACAGGCATTTGGTGGTTGCTACAGCTTTCTCATGTTTGCCTTAACATGAGGCATTATTTGTCAGCCGTTTGATGTTGGTTGTTTGTTAGTTTTTTGTTGTGGAAGAATATTCTCAACAGCTTTGAATTTTCATGAATTTATTACTGTGCCAAAAAATGCCAGTCGTCATAATGTTTTCGTAAGCCATAATGAGTAGTTCGTAATACGTGGAAAAACAAACAGCTGTACCACGTGCTCGTTATAAAAATATAGCTTAACACGGTTGTTTGGTCCCCATAAACATTTTTTGATTGGTTTAAGTGTATCTGTTTGTCATTGCATAACAATTGTGTGGGACGGAATGTTGAAAATAATAAAATTCATGAATAAGATGATGATTTACGATTGTGATAATAATGAAGAATGACTTCAGATTCAGGCTACAATTTTATCGAACTTTCTGATGTGCAATGGCTATCAACGAAGTTGAGATGATGATTTTGAGATGCAAATTTGAGCAAACAATTTCGGTATTCCGCTAATTTCATTGATTTGGATTATAATTCAGGTGTACTCTAACCCTGAATTGATAATTGATCCAACTAATTTTACATACATTTTAATACACAGAAAGAAATATAAGCGTAACTAAAACGTATCAGCTGTAATATTTTGAGTATTAGCCATGTAATTTAAAAATTACATTCATGCTCAAGGTTCAACTACACATGTGTGTCTGGCAAGTTCATGCAATGATATGAATCCTTACCAAACTCATGATATAAATAAACTGCTGGTAAGCAGACCTAGATACGTAGCTGAACTGCGTGATGAATATGAATTCTAGGCGATGAATGGGAATTCTGGGTGATGAATATGAATTCTAGGCGATGAATGGGAATTCTGTTGTGATGAATATGAATTCTAGGCGATGAATGGGAATTCTGGGTGATGAATATGAATTCTAGGCGATGAACATGAATTCTAGGCGATGAATGGGAATTCTGGGTGATGAATATGAATTCTAGGCGATGAATGGGAATTCTGGGTGATGAATATGAATTCTAGGCGATGAATGGGAATTCTGGGTGATGAATATGAATTCTAGGCGATGAATGGGAATTCTGTTGTGATGAATATGAATTCTGGGCGATGAATGGGAATTCTGGGTGATGAATATGAATTCTAGGCGATGAATGGGAATTTTGTTGTGATGAATATGAATTCTGGGCGATGAATGGGAATTCTGTGGTGATGAATATGAATTCTAGGTGATAAATATGAATTCTGAGCGATGATTGGGAATATTTTTGAATTTTTGAAAAACGACATGAAATACTATTACTAGAGCATTAACGCCATAAGGAATCGATTCAGCATATCAAATAACCCATAAATACTAAATCTCAGCCAAATCGACGAATTTTTGAATTTTCGCGCCATAACTTTCAAACGGTTCAACCGATTTGGCTGAAAAGCAATACCAGGCAAGCTCTTGAGGTGTACTACCTATGTGCCAAATTTGGTGGAAATTGGTCAACACATGTCGACAGGAGAGTGATGACAGACAGACGGACAAACTTAGTAAAGTTATAACTACGCTGAATGATTCAGCTACGTAATAAACTGCTGGTAAGCAGACCTAGAAACGTCGCTGAACTACGTAAATGGGGGAATGAGAATACTGGGCGACGAATAGGAAGACTGGATAATGAATGGGACTATTTTTTGAATTTTCGCTCTCAAAAACATTTCAAAGTGCAGAAAAATAATTTTAGAGTACAAATACCATAAGTGATCCATTCAGCATATCAAATAACCTCTATATACTGAGTTTCAGCCAAATCGATTGATCAAACGCTTTGACCGATTTGGCTGAAAAGCAATACCAAGCAATCTCTTTAGGTGTACTACCTATGTGCCAAATTTGGTAGAAATCGGTCAACGTATGTCGACAGGAGAGTGCGGACAGACAGACAAACTTAGTAAAGTTATGACTATGCTGAATGGGATTCAGCGACGTAATAAACTCAAAACTAGTTAGGCCAAAATTGATATTCATGGGTACTTGATGAAAAGACACTTTTGAATATGGGTGTTTTCTTTGGGTTCATGTTCTTTGCTCTGCGATTTCTGAACATTTATAAAATCGATAAAACATTAAGCAACATAAAATTCTTCACAAAATAGATTTTAGTTTTAATATTTATATGCCCTGATTCAGTAAAAAACATGTTTAATGGTATTAACTCACATCAATATCAGTAAAAAGCATTTTAATTACTGGCAAAAATATATTAGCAGAGGGTAGTTTCGATCTACCGACCTCTGGGTTATGGGCCCAGCACGCTTCCACTGCGCCACTCTGCTTTGCTTGCTGAGGTGATTTAAAAAATACTATATACATTTCAACCAAGGGGACTGAAGGTCTGTGTACCATAGTTCATCTGCGGATCATTTCTGTTCATTGTTGTTGGTCAACTTCGTCTTTTTTATTAGTAATGAAGCTGATTTTTAGCGTCTCTGTCCAAATCGAAACTCTTTTTTGGTGAATTTTAAGCAGTGACTTTATAAATTGGCATTAGTTTAAGAAATATATTGGTGCTAATTACCATATTACTTACGTTGTAAAAGTTAATAACGACGAAACACATAATAATATATAACATCTGTGGGAAATTACTGTTAAATGCTATTTTCTTGAATTCTGCGAATAATTTGCGAAAACACGACAACAGTAGTGCTGCTTAATAACTTAATGAAAATTAGGAAACTCGTTCTTTTTTTCACACTTGATTCTCTTCTAGATCATCCATCTTTAGATCCAGAAAAATGCTTTCTCTGGCGTATATCCAAAGCTCTGACTTAAAGTGTATGACTTTAAAACTACCAAAAAAGTAAATTATACACTAGGTTGTAACTTATAAAACTAAAAATGCATCAACTTATAGAAAACAGAAAATTCTAACGACCAAAACATAAAATTTATTTCTTTCCGTGTCACTCTCAATGTGAAATATTATGATAAATTTTCAGTTTGCAAAAGTCGTTTGACCAAATTACGACGCACAATAATACATCACATATGTTTAATTGATATATACTTTTTGCTAAAAATGATAACAACATAATTAAAATATCTCATACCAAGCAAGCTTATATAACTGAGACATTCTGGTCGTTACATATGGAAAATAGCATGTAGAAAGTAACTAAAAATCCAAACAGTACTTGATTTTATACCAAAAAGCTAATGTCTTAATAATTTTGGTGCAAAGGGTTTCAGTTAAGATTGAAATAAAAATTTTCTTGTATTAAAACAGACGACACCTAATGCATTTACTGCAATAATAACAAACTAACAGTTTGGTTCGCACAAAAGTCTAAAGGAGTGAACGGTGTTAGCTTATCAACGTAATTCACAGAACCAATACATACACGTGTTGGTTTCAAAGATTTTACAAACTTTCTGGTCCATTTCTGCATTTTTCTTTCAGATATCTTTGGTGTTACCGTTCCCTTAATAAACTGAATTGCATCGTCCGCCCCACAATTTACTTTTGCCATCACGCTGAAAAACAAAATTATTACCAAAAGTCCCGAGTACCCAGCACAAACGAAGAAAAAGAACTCTGGCGCAGATATTTTTGAACCCATTGCTACCAGTGTATAAACTCCGAATACTACAGACATTGGAATGAGAATCAAAATGACAATGGTGATCGCGTTTTACTGCAGCATGTTGAAGTATCGAGTGTGTAGCTGGATCTGTCGGTAAATTGGTAAAAGTTGATAAAATGAGCACTTCCGAGTTGTCAGGTTTTGGTGCGAACATTTTGTAAAATATTTTGTGTACGCGAAAATAGAATACGCTTGAACAAATGCAATTCCGGTCATGTGAAATGCCAAAATTCCAAAGGTATGGATTATCACCCAAGATAGCACTAAGCAGTTAAGCAGTTAATAGAGAGATCCAATATTGATTCGAGACTCCATGATGAGTCATATCAATTTTTGAAAATATCCCTTGTAGAAAATAGTATCCAACCGTTCCAATATTGCATGGGTAAAAGAATCTATGCAGCACATATCCCACTGTACAAAATGGGGATGTGAACATTCCAAATAGAAGATAAAATTGGAGCAATTGCTTTTCTGATAGATTTGAAAGACCGTAAAATGAGAGCTTCAAACGGCTGATTGTGCTGCGAAAAGTATAGTTATGAATAATGCAGCAATATAGATCCTTTCCAGCTTTATAACTGTTTCGGTTTCCCATTCGTCGAATATTATTTGGGCCCACATGCAAGTGCAAAACAGGATGCAAATTAGAAACATCAGCTTTTCAAACCGAAGCTGGTTCTTGTTCGTCAGAACCAGAGATGTTAGTAATTCAAATTACTTCAATTTAATTTATAATTTTGATATGTTTAGACTTACAAAGTAATTTGTAATTTTGACAGCCGAAATTTCAAATGTTATTTGTAATAAAATTACTTTCTTCAAAATCTGTTTAAAAAGTACAAAATCTAATGAAAATTACTAAAAAACCACCCATAAAACCATGTAAAATTAAATTTTTAGGGTAAATCGGTATGTTTTTGCTAAATTGGGGCAAAATGACTGTTTTGTGACCCATTTGCAAAAAACTGGTTTCGACATCAAGAACAAAAAATGCGATTTTTACTGTTTTTGCATGGGATGTAATTGTAATTTTTAAAATCATTTTTAAGGAAAGTAATTTGTAATTTTGACCCTCAAATTAAATGAAAATAATTCGTAATTTTGGCCCTTAAACAAAATGTATTTAATTTGTAATTTTTGCATGGAGGAATGCAATTAGATGATGCATTTTCTAATCGAACCAGAAATTAGATGATGCAGTTTCTAATCGGACTACCAACGAGATCAGTCGATTTCGATGCCGCGCGTCGATTTGCAATTTACGTTTTTTCAGTAGCCTATTTTATACAACAAACTTCTCATAATAAAATTAACAGCATATTTTCCCCGAATTATATTTACCATTTTGAAATATTTTTATTATAACACATTTTGATAATCCGTCAAATGAATGTTATGAGAAAAGTCAGCCATTTGTGCGAAAATTGATCTCTGTTGCACATCAATGTTCCAGCACTGCAGTAGCATATCGTAGTTGTAAAAATTGAATTTATGTTAATTTTACAATTTTCTCAAACGTTGAAAATTACGGTTAAAATCAATCGATTTATTTTTACGTTTCTGGAGAGGCAAATTGCAGGGTTGAAAGTCTCAATCCATTTCTAAGTTCGTCCGCAAATTTTGGAATATCATTGAAAATATTTATTTTAGAAGCAAATCGTACAAACTTCCTATCAGAACATGTGGTTTGGTGAAATTTAAGATGATATACGACTGGTGGTACTGGGTTTGTTTTCTTCAGAATTTTAGATTCCTTTTGTGAATTTTATATAAGAATCTTTCAAATAGGCCGTGAGATTCTACAAATTCTTCCAACTCAACGAAATCAAGTAGAAGTCTACCATTTTTATATTGGGTTGACAATCAACCAGTTGGTCAAATTCACAGAGATATTGATAATTCTAATTACTTTAATATAATTTGTAATAAAATGACAATTTACATAATTTGTAATTTTGGTATGCTTGGACTCACATAGGTATGCAAAGTAATTTGTAATTTGTAATTTTGGTATGCTTGGACTCACAAAGTAATTTGTAATTTTTAATTTTGGTATGCTTGGACTCACAAAGTAATTTGTAATTTTGGTATGCTTGGACTCACAAAGTAATTTGTAATTTGTAATTTTGGTATGCTTGGACTCACAAAGTAATTTGTAATTTTGGTATGCTTGGACTCACAAAGTAATTTGTAATTTGAATTTTTAGTATGCTTGGACTCACAAATGAATTTGTAATTTTGACACCCGAAATTTCAAATGTAATTTTTAATAAAATTACTTCCTTCAAAATTTGTTTAAAATGAAAATTTCTCAAAAACCACCCATAAAACCATGTAAAATTCAATTTTTAGGGTAAATCGGTATGTGTTTACTAGGTTCGGGGCAAAATGACTGTTTTGTCACCCAGTTTTAAAAACTGGTCTCGACATTGTGAACAAACAAGAAGATTTTTAGTGTTTTGCATGGGATGTAATTGTAATTTCTGAAAGTAATTTGTAAGTTTTAAAATCATTTTTAAGGAAAGTAATTTGTAATTTTGGCCCACAAATTATGTGTAAGTAATTTGTAATTTTTGCATGGAAGAATGTAATTTTAACACATCTGCAAATTCACCATATCCTAACCCAAATTTTATGGTTGATTCAGACGACAAATTCTAATAATTGTTTTAGATGGATTGAAGAACATTAATTGTTGAATTTAAATTGCCTACAAGTTCTCCATCGCGTTTTGTCTCGTTTGAATTTTCCGAATTGAGTAAAATATTTTATAAGAATTGTGTAAGTCTGAATTTAAGAAGTCACTGAAATACTACCAAATGAAGTTTTTAATAAATTTAGTAATTGTGTTTTCTTACATACATGCATATTTATAGTTATTACTCACCGGTTTTTGTATGGCAAGGAAATTGTTAGGTCAACAATTGAGCTATTTGTTAATATTTCATTTAGAAAAATACTCAAAGCTTCTACTTGCTTCTTCCACTAGTCGTGAGTCAAGGACTGTGGGTTGATTGAATAAAACACACTCCAAATGTATTTCTCATTTTCCGAAATAATTCTTTATATTTGTTATCAATTCTTTCATTGTGACTTGTCCATTCATTCTGTAAGCGAATTAGGGTTGCTGTGATGTCAAAAGAAAGTTTAGACGATTCTTCAGGACCTTGAACTTTCTCCGTTACTGAGGCAAATAATAGCAGAAGCCTAATCAGGAAAAACCAAAAAAATTTTTGGTTCCCTTTTGATTGTAAACCTATGACAAATATGTTTTAGTTTTGGGGTATTAGTCACTGCTTACTGCCTTACTATGCAAGATGACCACTACTTCCTTCGTATTCAGAATATCATATTTGTCATTTAATATTTTTCTTCAGTTAATCAAAAATAAACTGCTAGTAAGCAGGCCAGTGACGTAGCTGAAGAAGGCGTTGAGTGATCACCTCCAAACCCCCTCCACCCACGTCCACCAAATCTCCTCCCCCCTCTAAACCCACCTCTGCGATCCTCTCCAAACGAAGTAAACGCATAATACCATTAAGCGTTGCACTCTTTTTGATTGTCAAAAGCGTACTAACGCTTTGAATTATTTTTTAGCAACATTACGAATGCCTCCGTGCGCAATATAATGTGATTTTTTTCCCCAAACGAACTGGGATACTCAACAAATGCAGAAGCCATGTTGTTTGCCAGAAAGTTGAAACTGAACTACAGAAAGCTTCAATTTAGGATACCTGAAATCTGAGAGATTTTGGTAAAGGAAGATGCAAAATGAATTTTCATGTAATTTACATCTCGGCATTTTGGTAAAGATCTTCAATTTTGAATCGGCATTATGGTAAATCGATATATTTGCATACAAATATGCCGAGAGAAAAACCATCGGCATTTTTACATATCGTCAATGTGACTGGACACCGCACAAATACGTCGGAACCCGACGTATATAAGCCGTTGATTTGGCAGGATACAATTTAGTATATTATAATCCGGGGTTCCATTTACTACTCCGTGCTAATAATATCATCTTTACTCTTCTTTTATTTCATCTCATTTTATTTTAAGCAACAGCCCAATCTTAGTTACGGTTTTATTATTACATTATTGGTGGGGATGCGTGTAACTATGTTTGGTCAGAGGATTCTTGGAACTGATTAATGTTTCATTGGTTACTGTGATTAAATCCTGTCCAACCTTTGACTTTCATATTTCTGTGTATATTTGTAAATTGTAAGTGTTTAAGATCACGGTTCTTATTGCACTTGAAGTACATATCGACGGACGGCGAAGAAAATGCTTTATCTCATTTTTTGACGGTTGGGATTTACCATTGTCGGTAAATACAAAAACCCAACCGTCAACAAAAGAGATAAAGCATTTTCTTCGCCGTCCGTCGATATGGGTTTAAGAGGTTAACAAAACTTTCATGAAAAGTAATCACACCCTAAAAGTAGGTGCGGAGCAATGACTAAAAATATTAGTAAATGAGCACTAATTGATTTTTATGAAATTAAAGCTACAATATTTCCGTTTCAAATCCACCTGGCTATGTTGTTACTAGCTGTGACTCCAGTTTTACAAGCAACAGCATGTGAATCTGAATGCTTAGCTCCACTATTTTCACACCTCAACAACGAATGGGAAAACTTCGTCATTTATTTTTACAAAACCAACGGAATTAGTTGTCTGGAGCCAAGCTCATTTTTGCATTCGAGGTTTGTTTCGTTGAACAACACGAGCACTCCGAATCGAGGAAAGTATCGCTATTCAAATACGTTCAACGTTGTGATCATTCCATTCAAAGAAAGGTATGATTATGCTCTCCTCGAGTTTGGTGATACATTGTTACCTTCTCGGTCCATGATCCTGTTTTTTAACGGTAGCACTTTGATATTTATTCAATTCGAAGTATCTAGGTACAAAGAAATCCAACAAAAGGGAGACTTTCCAATATTTCCAGCCACGAAATTGTTAGTAACTCTGCCAACAAGTTTAAAATGCGAACGTAATGAAACGCTATTAACGGTATTCTGTTTTGATTACTATTCTTCCACTCCAACGATTCTAGCTAGGTTCGCCAAACAGTTTCAATTAAGTGACATACGCTCAATACATCGGAATTTGTATTTGAACACAAACGGAAAAATAATACCCACACTGGTTGAAGATCATGAAGGGTTTCTTGGGTATATTGCGGAGCACCAGGAAAAACATTGCCTAAGCCAAAAACGGCGATTGCATTATTTTTGTGTAACAAACATTGAACTAATGTTTACACTCTCAACCAAACATAACATGACATTATTTGTGCATGATTTTTCTCAAATGCAAAAGTTTCGCAAATTTCTCTGGTATGAGGGCCAGGAAGTTATTGTTGGTCCAACGTACAATTTTCGACCATGGCTGCATCCGCAATTCGTGATTGCCCGTCAACCATTTTATCACTTTGACTCGGACAGCTTTTTCTATTGTGAAGAGAAGACGAACAGTGATGATGCGTTGTCATTTGGTGTTTGGTTCGAAGCATTTCCAAATGATGTTTGGGGGAGTCTATCCTGTCTAATAACATTTGTGACTTGGTTCACTTATTTTTATCATCGTACATTTGAAAACGTTGTGGGTCAACTAATCAACGATATTTCTATTATATTCGCACACGATGGAAGCATCCATATTCGCAATTTAATCGTAATATCATGTTTGCAATTCCTGTTTTTGCAAATATACGGTAAAGGTTTGACAAGTTTAGTGACCGTAATACTACAACCAAAAGGATTAAAATCTATTAAGGAACTCGTTGAAAAAAATTACACAATAATATATGATCAAAAATCGGGCGTGTCATCTATCGAAGAGAGGTACGGTGACGACTTCAAATCATTGGGTCTACCATTTTCAAAAACGTTCCGCGCAATTTATAATACTAGTCATTTACCAGACCATGCACAGACGATGATGGAGGAATCACAGGTCGCTATTATACAACCCACATCCAAGAAGGAATTTGTGAAGGAATTGTTTTTTTCACATTTTAGAAAAAAAATTGGATCGGCTAGCAGATGTTTTGTCCTCGAGCAAACACTAGCGCATAAAATGTATACATGGAAAATGAAAACTAAAAATCAGTTTTGGCTTTATGAAACATCCCAACGAATTGTAGCATCCGGATTACACTAAAAATGGGATGAGTGGGCCACTTGGCATTTGATGTTGTTTAGGGAATTACTAAATTCAAAATATTCAATTGGTTCCGATACGATTAATTCCAGCAAATTTCTTGGTTTAATAATAGTGTGGTTTTGCCTAATCACAACTTGGTTTGGAGTTATTTGTGTAGAAATCAGTAGTTTCAATTTATTTAAGAAAGGTTCGCACTGGTGTATGATAGTTCGTCATGATTGCTTCAATGTAACAATCAAACCTATAAAGCGCCTGTGAAAATCCTTTACGAATTTATTAAACTTTTGAGATTAATTGATACGGGGTTGAAACAAAATAGTTTGGAGTAAAGATGAGCCATGTCAAAATCCCATTTGCGGAGCAGATTTGAAATGCGGTTTTAAACTGTGAGAAGAACTTGTTAAAATAGATATTATTTTCATCAAGATTTGAGTGAAGGAAAAACTTGTTAATATTATTAATTTAGTTCAGGTAAGCAAGCAAACTTGGATGATTCCAGGACTAGCGATGGGGTTTCTGAGCTTGAATTTCTCAACAATGGCGAAGGTTTCGCGGAAGATTTGGTGGTGTCACCGGAGATTGATTCTATTTCGGAAGGTAAACAGCATATAAATGTTGTTAAAAGAAAATTATTAAACATTATAAAACAGGTTTTCCATTTTCACCAGCGTTTAATTTTAAGCATCCACGCAATATCAAAAATATTGAGAGGAAAAAAGTAGGCACAAGAACCATCTGAATTACAATAATAATCTTTTCAAACTTGGTCATCATTATTATCATATTTCTAAACAAACACAATTTATTATGAACACTTGCAATAAATAAAAGTGAAAAATTAAATTCTCTTTATATAATTAAATTGCGTTGGATTGCACAAATATTATTATGTATTTCCATATCATCAGAATATTACGTAACACAAGGAAGAATAAGAGTTGGTTCACACAGGATGGATTTACACGTATGAAATATCTCTCGGTGCTAAAAACAAGCACAATGTGGGTCTGCAGCGCGAGCTGCATAAAGTCCTTGCTGTTTAAAAATGAATCAGATTCAAGTATTGAGGAAGGAGGATAGTATAGTAACGCCTCACCTGCGTTTGCTTTTTGCAAGCTGACAAACTCAAGTTTCACAACGCCAACAATCATCCTCGTAGAAAGAAGAAGGAAGAACAGGAGCGACCACAATTTTATTACAAATGCCAAGAGTGTAACGCCCTGGCGAGTTAAAACTCGAGGCTGAAAAGGCATCACCATCTTCACTTGACGGGAAAAGGTTTCACATATCAGGAACGTGGATAACTCTGCTCCAATTTGACAAACCATAAGGGTTTCTGGCATCCTAAGGAAGGGGGCAAGATGGCAGAGGTGAGAATGCGCACTGCCACCAGACACATGGTCGAATAGACCCGAGGAAGAATGAGTATTCTTCACAGCCGGTTACCAAAAAATAATTTTTCAGCTTAAATTCATTTGTCTGGAATAGAATCATCTGTAAAAAAATATAAACAAACAGAAACATTATAGTTGTTAGGTAAATAGGAGGTAACCAAATTCTCTGAGTTTTAATGACTTACTTGCGTTAATGAAACTAGCAAAGTTATCCACCACTCCATTTCTCAATGAGAAAGCAGTCATGCCGATTTCCATTGGGATGCTCCTTTCATTAGCGACTGAATCAGGTTCGAAACATGTTGAAAAGCAGCAAACAACATTTGTCTTGGAAGCCCAATCCTCTGAAGTGAAGATGCGAAGATGAACGGTTGCTTGAATTTGCGCAGTTTCCGTCGTGGCTTCCTGGAATGCTCGTGCTCTATAAAAATGTAGGCGAGTAAAACAAAAGAACATAAACGAAAAATATTCTATGAATTGTGTATTAATTGTAATCAATTTTTTATTAATCAATCAAGTATGTTACGTACCTTTTTTGTTCATTGCTTCGTTCGTCTTTGTTCTCACCTCTCACAAAATGGTTGTAAGCCCGTGCTTTAGCTGTGTACTCCTCCTTTGCTTCAGGTGAAAGTTTCTGAAATGTAAGGAAATAAAAAAGGAAATAAGACGTTAATTAATTCTTTATATGAATTTCTTTTTGAAATCGTTAGAAACGATCTATAATTCTGAATCTGTACCGGCCAATCTTTTGACAATAGCTGGGAAAGCTCTCTCATTGTCAATTTGCAGTCAAGATTCTTCTCTAGAATAGGTTTGCGCTCCTCCATGAACACGTAAAATCCATTCTTCTTTTTCAGCTTTTTTACTTGGGGCTCAAAGGATCCAAACGCCATTGTTGTCAGTTGTGAGTTAGTGTAACTAAAAAAGTTTTATAACCGCTTAAGTTCCAGAAACAATTAAACACAAAAACGTTCCATAAAAAACTTATGAGAATCGAGAACTGTAATGAAAATTACTCACCAAATCCCTAGGCGTGTTCCAAAAAAGTTGATCAACTGAAGTTTCTACTAAAATTGTCCAAAACTTTCAAAAACAATGTTTCTAGAGTTCAATATCCCCGAAAAAAATTTCCGTTATTGGAAAAGATGATTGGAAGAGAGAACTTGCTCGTCCAACATAGAACGACAGAATGAGTAAACATTTCAAAGGCATCCATTATAGGTGAACATCGCATCCGCATTAACACGCATGCAGTCGAATAGGTCAAAAGTTCATAGCTTATTTTTGGTACTAATAGGACTATAAAACCATCAGTATAACCTTTACCTTCAAATTCTACATGTAATCATGCAGAAGAGATAAACTGTGCATATAAGTGCAAAAATAGGGAGTGTCTGATTGGTTGCCTTCTGCTCAATATTCGATTGAATTCAGTTAACTGTTCATTCAAACTCACGTTTCAAAATTGATATCTGTTTCATTGTGGTTGATTGAGAATATTTTAAACTCAAAATATATTCATAGTGTGCAGAAACATATGCCTAAGTGTACTTATATAGTTTGTGAATCTGAATTGTTTGAATTTGTGGACAGCCATACATATATAACTTTTGAAACTTTATGAGTTTACAGATTATACGTTTGTGCACGTTAAGGTTTTATAAGTTACAACCTACTTCGACTTTTATCATGTAAATGATTCTAACTTGCTAACCTGAAGGCTCTCCGGGTCTTTTTCTCTTTAAAGTGAATCCATGACACGCTTCTATGTTTATAGCTTCTATGGCAGATAAGCTTCATAGCTAAGAATTCTCTTGAAATCCTCCTCCATTCCCGGTAGTATTAGTTGATCTACAAAATTCTCAGAGTTGAAAAATTCTGGAGCTGATGTATCGTAATTTCCATCTCCAATTCCGTCAAGTGCATCATCATTCTCTTCAGATTTATCAGAGATAATTATCATCATCATAATCTTCTTGCTCTGTTTCACTTTCTTGACTGTTCAGCCTTGCCGTCATTGCCTCCATTCTTTCCGCAACTTTGCCCACTTTTTCTGCCTCCACTTAATTCAACTCCTCCAAAGTCCTTTCAAAACTGGAATGGTAGGGATCACAAGTAGACCGTTTATTTTAGAGGAATCCATTGTTCCCAGCTCCTTTTCCACTTTCTCAACTTACTCTTTATAGAAAACCTATGAGATTCTCAAATGCTCTTTCTTCTGAACTAGCTCAATACAACAACAGCAACGGAAAAATGCTCGAGGTTTTCTTTCAAGCCTTTTTTCCACACCCAAAACTCCAATAATGTTTGGTGCATCTTCGGCCGCCAAAATGTCGTCAACCTTTGGTGGTTCTTGTTCAAGTTTGAGTTGCTTATGCCTTTGCTTATGCCTCCTCACGCTCCCTTACTTCTCGCTCTGATATTTAGAGGTTTCTTAGGGCTGGAGTGAACTAAAAAAAGTGTGATTTAGAAGGTGCCAATTATAGTTTTAAAAACCTTTTCTCACTTCCATTTCCAAGGGTCGTTGATGCTAATCAAGGCCACACATTGCATATGTATTACATTGTGAAGGTGAGGAATGAAGCAGCAGAAGAAGGACGTATAAAAATGAAAAAGTGATCGTGTTAGCACAAAAAGTAATCAAATGTATGAAATTTTCAAATACCACTACTACCATTCACACTATCTGTAATTTTTTACTCCTCTCACTCATTCTAACGATCTCTGCAATCCCTTCTCCCACCGACCTAGAAAGTCAATGGAAAATATGGAAATGAAAGTACCTTGACCCGAGAAACCGTCAACAAAAATGAAACGATGAAAATGTTGAAATGTGAATGCATATATCTTTAATGCCATTATACCATGGTTCACAGCAAGCCCTCTTCTTATCAAAAACTGGTTTGTCATCCAATTATGTCAAATAATCGTAAATACTAACATAAAGCGAATTAATTCATTTTTCAGATCTACTTTGCAGCATTTCAGAATAATAAAAATAATACTAAAATGCTTAAGCTACGGATAATCCGTGCACCAATTAGTCATGTAAATAGTAAAGTAAATGCCAATGTTGCAACATAATCCAAAGTCTAGATTTTAAGGGTAGAAATTAAGTGATATAAAAGTTGTTTTTATTCATCACAAGAAATTATTGCACGCTGCTGTTCGTACATCATTTGGAACATAATCTATGCAAAATTCTTCTACAGACACAAACATTTTCACCATATTTTTATAAATATTTCAAGAATACGCGATTAAAGTTTTTAAAGTTGCTTGTGTACTACTAGAATTAATGACCAGTAACATTCACAAACTATCGATTACTATAGACGGAGTAGGAAAAATTATATTAGTTATTACTTTTGCAAACTAACAAGTGCATCTTGAGAGAGCTCCCTCCCCATCCCATTATTTTAATATCGTTCATTTTGCACAATTGCATTAATACTTTCGTCCATATTGTCTCTTCAACTGATAATAATAATCTACTAGCAACTTGACAGGCTTTCTAGGCAAAAACGTCGAAATCTTTTGAAAATTTTTGCCATACTTGGCAATTGCTGTCTGAAAAACTAATTTTTCTATCTCTGTCAACTCTTCCCGCATAGGGGTATAATTTTTAAGGTCACGATTGGCCATTTTTACATCATATTTGTTAATGTGTAAAAGAGCTAATGATTGCTCTTCAGAATATGAATACAAGTGCTTTGCTTTGAAGACAAAGGCATCAATTTCCTCA
Organism: Orchesella flavescens; assembly: GCA_964034955.1. Classification (NCBI taxonomy): domain Eukaryota; kingdom Metazoa; phylum Arthropoda; class Collembola; order Entomobryomorpha; family Orchesellidae; genus Orchesella; species Orchesella flavescens. The sequence continues at coordinate 9,695,001 of OZ035953.1, read as the reverse complement.
TCCTTCAGCTTATCATTATCAGTGGGTTTCCACATACACAGCGATATATCCTCGTCGGTTTGGATGTTTAGTTTCTTTTCAAGTTTTGGAGGAATATTTGCTTGAAATTGCATTCCAACGTGGATTACTGATTCCTTGCCTGTTGAGCGGATGGGAGTGGCTGGGTTAAGAAAAGGGCTAGAAACCCCATGGGCACTTGAGCTCTTAGTGTCACCACTACTCTGTGTAGACCGCTTTCTTTTCACAGGAAGGACAGGTGGAAGCTTGACCAGAAGCTTTGCGTTTTTCTGCATACCTGACCCCGTGCTACGCTTTTTTATTGCCTCACTGTTCCCTGGAACAGGAAACTTCATGTTCTTGGGTTCAACTACCGTCATCTCATCCGCAGGAGGAGTCCTGGCCGTCCAGTTCTTTCTTTCAGAATCAAAGAATTGAAGTTGTGGTTTTTGGTCCATCGTTGGTAAACAATTACAAGTTTTCTGAAAGGATATGTAATGTAATGTTTATAAAACTTTAACTTTTGAAAACTGCGTCACTCAATTAAACATTCCTTAACAATTACATTAAATATATAATACGCATGAAATGGGCTACTTACACGACACTTCAGATCAGTTGAATGAAACAGAATTACTAAGCTTCTTTTTTGTTGATTTAAATATTTTGAATTCCAAGAAGAGTGTCGAGAGAAAATTCGGAATAACAAGCTGATTGTTTGACACTCTGTGTACTTCACATTATTAGACTGAACTGAAACTAAAACAAAACTTCATGCCATGATTTAGTTTGGTTGCTGATGTCTGTCAACTATTCATCACAACATTCACAACGCAACGAAATTTTTTTTCTAAGACATTTATGCTTATGAAATGAGCGAGCCAACAAACCTAAAAAGATATTATAAGGTGAACGGATGATGATGGATCCTGTCTTCATATGGAGAACATTCTGAGAATTTTATAAGGTTTTGTACTTAAGCTGAAACATGAACAAGAATCTGTTTTTATGACAAAGAAAATCCAATGTGAACGTGCTATACATACGTGTGTTAAATACAGATAAAATGTACTGAACTTAATTCCAGTAAGACTTCTTGGAGTACGATATGTTTTGGATGTTGCTCAACACGACAATACATATTTATAATATTGCTATTGTACTGAACTGCGTAGTGCGTACCCAAGCCTATTGACATCAGAGTTTTGTTTGCTTTCACTCAGATCCTTTTTGTTCAAGGGGCAGAAACAGTAAACTATATACCATTGTTTAAGAGGAAAACCTTTTCTGACGTGTGCTGAAGTAAAATTATAATCTCCAGAAAGTCCTTCTATTTTAGTGACACCGTTAATACTAAACTTGTTGGGGTATCCCAGCTTAAGTAATGTATAAACTATTCTACAATGTTATTTTAACTTTTTTTGGTAAGGAGAACTCAAGGTACAATTCAATGAACTAATGCAACCGAAATGAAGAAAATAACAACTTCATAGTCCTAATCTAAAAGCGGTTGGTTTACGATGCATGTGCATTCTAGTTTGATTAAATTAAATTGCTTTACACGATTGATACGATACGGTACATGCAAAAACCAACGTGCTCAATTAAGTCATATATTCTTGCATATTATACATACGGATTGTAAGTAGTTTATCCATAGTCGCACCTAGCTTATTATGTACCTCTAGGTATATATTGAAAATACTCAGGATGTCGTCTGTCCGTCTGGGGGCACGATAACTCAAAAACGGTTTGATTTTTTTGAATTCTGTTTTCACTAATCGATATCTTAGGTCAAAAGTAAGGTATAGTTCGAAGATGGGTCATATTGGTTCAGGGGAACTACGAGGTCAAAGGTCAGGTCAATGTTTTTGAATAGCAAGGTATGGGTTGTGATACATCAAAATGAAGGTACTGGTGAGACTAAATCAGTGATACTATTTTTTAAAGTTTTTGATAACCCCAACGTGACCTATGACCATGATAAGGTCAAATATTTTTTGTAATAATAGTAAGGTATGGGTTGTGATGCATCAAAATGAAGGTACTGGAGAGAACAGTGTAACGGGTAGGAATACATGCCTGGATGCCATAGTGGCGTAATAGAGTATATTGTATTGATATGTGTTGAATGTGGTCCGTTCTGGACTAACGTATGTAATGTAATGTATTGTGCTACCTGAGAAGTGAGAGAGAGAGCTATATAATAAATGGTTGAGTGTGAGATGTCATTCAGTTCTCCGCTCAGCTTCGAGAGACACCCACGACTCTAGTTCACTCCATTCTCTTCCCTTTCATACAGTATACTATAGTAGAATAAGTTAGCGTTAGCCCAAGTACTTCTGAGCAGATAAGCGCTCCGTTAGCCGAATATATCCCAGCATAGATACCATAACCACATGGGGACCCCTATGTGTGTTATAAATGGCGAGTTGTACCTTTGACTAACCTGTGGGAAGCCGCCTCGCTATCGCCGCGGGCCACAATTTTTTTGGGAGAGCATTCACTCATCCACACACACACACAAGAAGTTGCAGCGAGCCAGCCTACAGCAACAACCCATAGTTATAGGATGTGCCTTTGGTGGATTTTTCTCATAATTTTTTTCTCTTCCAATCTCTTGTAAAATTGTGATTTTTTAAATTAAAAAAGTGTTGGTATATTGGTAACTGGTAAGGTGACAAGGGACATTAAAATTTTATTCTTTTAACGTACCGTGGAAAAAGTATAATTGAATTTTATGGAATTGATGGCAATAATTTTATTGAGGTCTGTGTGCACACATTAATTTTTTTAAACTTCTCCTCAGTTTTACTGCCATCTCCTCCTTCCATTGATTGGGTCCATCACTACCTGGAGTTGACACCTAACCCAGTTTGGACCATACGAGTGGTACACCGACTCTCGTCCTAAGGATCAACAATTATCATCCATCAACCCCACCTCCAGTTCACGCCAAAATCTCCAAATCGAAGAGGATTTTACCATCTTCATTAAAGGTCTGATGAGAAACTCAATTCCCACCTCCTCTAACCTTTTCTTTCCTATACTTTTCTATGAGGTGGCTACCTCAAGATACCTCATTAGTACCTCATTTCTTAAAAAACATAAATGCTGTCGGCTTCAGGCGGTAACTAGCTAACCTTTAACTTGATATGATAGGATTTTTAATAATTTTTTCATGATTGTTAGGGGTACATTATACTAGTTAAGTCAAAATTTTATTTGATGATGATGTAGTTTGGCATATGCTACTCATGCTACGTTCTTTTAAAACCTTTTTCATTTAACCGATTTTCATTTTCCAAAAATAATAGGCAAGAAATTAAAGTAACATTTAAGTAGACTTTTCGATTTCCAGTTGATTTTTAAAACATTTACATTAGAACATATTATTTAAACATTTTCCAGTAAAACATACAGAAGTAATATCTTTTGGTTTCAGTCTACGTGAGAATAAGACACTCACTTAATTTTCCTTGAGACAAAAATTAGCAAGTTCACTTCACGTACATGTATACTTAAAACCGAGAAGTATTCTAATGAGAACTCTAAAAATAGAAAAACGCCAAACACACATTTTCTCATTCTTTGTCAAATCCAATAGACTTGTCTCCTTTTTTAATCCTGGATTATTGTAATCATACTTAGTAATTCTACATATGTCTCTCAACACTAGTAACAACGCTTGTTCGTTAAGAGATGACGAATCATCTGAAAATAACCTAAGCTGAACACTACTAATTTGCAACACACACACAAAACAATCTTGACTTTTTTCGATTTAAATATTATACTCAACAACACCTTTTCAATTCTGTTCAGACAGTTCTACCTTCACGAATGCTAGCTTTTTTGAAGTTCCTAAAGATTTCGATTTAACATTACATGATTTACATACAGATCAAGACAACACTCAACTTCTTCTGAAACTTTCGATTTATTTTAGGCTAGTGACACACATGATTTACATACAAATATACAATACATTTTTTACCAACACAAAATACTTCTAGTTCATTGCATCTAGTTCAGAGCCCCTTAAAATTTTTGAGGTTATTGTATCTTGCTAGTCATTTACATCTCCAATCATGGCACAACAACCCATGCTCAGTTTCACTGACCCTGAGTTGAGTGGCCTTACTCAGACGCAAATAGAATATTTAAATTAAAAATTATCTGAGTTTCTTGACTCTATCACTACAAATTCACTTCCAGCTAGGGTAGCAACCGTTAACGTTAGAATCAACATACCTTCTACCAATCCAAGAATAAGTAATGGTAGTGTACCTGAACAGACTTTTTATTTGAATAAAACACGAATGTCTCATTGTGGACCTGCTGTAAGAAAAGGTCATTGTCGTAAATGTGGTCAAATTGGTTACTTTGCTCGTGACTGCGTTTAACATTGATTGCTCCTTTTGCTTATACTTAATGTAAATTACTGGAGATGTTGCACTTTTCCTTTTTCAATTTTTACCTTTCCTTGTAATGATAAATATTCAAGATATATGGTCTTAAATAGATTATTTTTCGCTTAATTTAAATTTTCATTTGAAATTGAAAGAAACTTTTGGTAAAGATTAAAATTATTTCGTAGTAAGTAAAACTTTTTTTTCCTGTCAATATGATGCGAGTGATATAGATTTCAATTGTTGTCCTTGGCTAGAGTGTCGCTGGTAAGAGTAATAAACCTGTATTTTGGCTATTAGGACTCTGCCTGAAAACTTGCTAGGGTGTGCCTCCGGCCGGGGTCCCTTACACTAAAAAGTTTATTATAGAATGATATCCTGATTAGGCAAATGCGGGTACTAAAACAGATAATACACGATCTTCGATACTTCTCTTCGTTTATTTAAAAGTAGTATGGCACTGTCGCAGCAGTCCTGCATGAATACTATTTCCTTCGTAATGCTAAGTTACAAATAGTATGGTACTGTCGCAGCAGTCCAGCATGGATACTATAATCTTAATTTTTAACTAGTATGGTACTGTCGCAGCAGTCCAGCATGAATACTATAATGTCAAGTTAGATACAAAACGCGTTTAATTGAAAAATCGGCATTTTTCTCCCTTCAATACCATGAATTAGGTCCCATTTTCTCAATATATATTTTCCATTTTATATTTTTTATTTCCTCATTTTATATTTTCCATTGTCTCATTGTATATTTTCCATTTCCTAAATTTATTGCCCAATTTTTAACTTTAAAAACAAAATTAAAACCAAAACGTTCAATTAAATGCCTTATTAGGTTAAAACAAAAAATATTGATGAATTGAAATAATAATGATTGAATAATTGAAAAGAAATAATGATTGAAATAATTAATATTAATTTTTAGATATAGGTTTTAGGGTCACAGAATGTGAAAAACTTGATTTGAATTCCTTTTTCTTCTATATACAGTAGTATATTTTACCAAAATTCCTGTTGACCTTCTCTTCGTTCAACGATTAAAACTTTCGCGTAATAATCAAATATATTCCTTTTGCTGCTTTTCCTTTTTTTGTTTGTAATGTTTCAGGGGATACCCAACAGTTACATGGCCTAGCGTTGCGGAATTGCATGCCGGTATTGGATTTGAACTACCATTTCCTGGCAATCTCACGTTTTTTTCTCAGCCCTATCTCTTTGAGTTTTTTCCGTGGAGATGCGTCTAGAGCCTGAAGCAGTAAAATTGTGCGTTGTTGACGCCAAGTACGACGACCTAATAGTTCATCTTAACTTGATCTTACAACTTTAAAAAGATACGATGCTATATAAAATAAACATACATCTTTAAAATTTAACCTTTTTATGATTTATTTTGATATGGTTTCTAATGTTCTTTTTCATGTATTGATATATTTTAGTTGAGTATGATTTCTCGAGCCTACACAACCACGCGGAAGCTAATCCTCTCATTTGCCTTGAGCCCAGCTGTTACCAACGATGACGCTGAACGTGACATGGACTGTCATTTATTGTATAACCATGTCTTTTATAATATTTTATGATGAGGTTTGATGTTTCTGTGTATGATATGATATGATATGAAAAAAATTGTATTAACGTTCAAGAATTTCTGTACATTTGAGCTAAAATATTCATTGATATATGTATGATTCGTGATTCGGTAATATTTATAACTTTAAATTGTAATTCTTTCTTTTTCTTGTTCAAAAAATGTATGAAAATCACTCTCTATACTTGTACATGTAGTCTGATAAGGTTTAGGCTTTTCAGATTGTACCTTCTACATTGTGTAGCTTTCACCCTAAGACAAACTTCTTTTTCTTTTCTTGTTTCTTTTTACTTTCACCGCAGTGAGATGTAACGGGTAGGAATACATGCCTGGATGCCATAGTGGCGTAATAGAGTATATTGTATTGATATGTGTTGAATGTGGTCCGTTCTGGACTAACGTATGTAATGTAATGTATTGTGCTACCTGAGAAGTGAGAGAGAGAGCTATATAATAAATGGTTGAGTGTGAGATGTCATTCAGTTCTCCGCTCAGCTTCGAGAGACACCCACGACTCTAGTTCACTCCATTCTCTTCCCTTTCATACAGTATACTATAGTAGAATAAGTTAGCGTTAGCCCAAGTACTTCTGAGCAGATAAGCGCTCCGTTAGCCGAATATATCCCAGCATAGATACCATAACCACATGGGGACCCCTATGTGTGTTATAACAGTTCATTAATGGGGGTCCCAAATTCTTAGTTAACCCCAGTGTGACCTTTGACCTTATTAAAATAAAATAAATTCTAGAGGTGGGGATCACTCAGAAGGAGAGGGGGAATTGGGCAACTTTAAAGGTACATCATTACATCTCGATCTGTCGGGTTTATTTTATTAACAATTGCAACTATTACGACTAAATTTGAAGGAGAAATACAGTAATTGAGTACTTTAGTATCATTGGAATTTCTATTATTTCTATAAGTATATTATGGCGACATTCGGCACAACCACGAAGTTTCAACCATTTAGCAGAGATTTTAACTTACAATTCATTGACATATTCACAAAAATTTATAGTTTATAAAATTACTTATACAAAGGGATCTCCATGTCACCCAACTGGAATAGAGTGTTGGCTCGAAACAACTGCACGCTACACTCCTTCAGCTGATACTTGTCTCGTTGTTCCGCTTCTACCATTCACGGCAGTTTCAATCGTTGAATGCTCCAAATCAGGCGTGAGCTTCCTTTTGCGACGAGTTTTCCCATTAGCTTCCTTGTTAATCTCATCAATCAATCTGATGGTGGGTTGGCGTTGTCTAGTTGGCCTTTGACGACAAGTGGGATTATCTTCTTTGGAAGTAGTGGCGTTTAACTCAGCTTCTCTCCCGTCATGGATACTACTACTAATACTGCTGCTGTTGTGGTAAGCCAGTGGTCGCTTTCCAATTCGAAAAAGGTCTCTAATTGTCCGATTTTAATTAACTGGAAAAATCCCTTGATTCAGCTCTAGTTCTTTCTGGTTGCTCTCCAGTCCTGAAATATTGAACCAGAGTAAGCTTTCAGTAATAAAAGAGTAAAATGATAATTCTAAGTATAAAAAAGCCTTTAACGAAACGACGCTGTTTGCCTTGACCTCTCCCAAAAATATTTGGGAATGTTTCCCATCTGTTAAATTCATGGGACGATCCTCCGCATCTTTGTAAAGCAGATATTTTTTATGCCGTGCCAAGCGAACGGTCTTCATAAGAAAGAAGAAGATCAAAGACGCTGGTGTTGCTTAAGGCGAATATGAGAGCAAAGGGCTTTAATTACCTAAGTTATTGACAATTAGATGATTATGATTATTATTAATTATTCATGTTTTTTAGCTACTTTTTGTATGGGATATGATTGATTATGAGCTTTTGCAAGAAAAGTTTGCAAAGCGTTGTTATCATAATGAGTTTAACGGGACAAGTTATATTAAAATGATGGAGATAGAAACCAAGACTGAGCTAGTGATGCACGGATGAATGCAAGGGAATGAGAATGTAAAAGAGATCCGAATTATTTCAATATTATGCGGAATCTACTTTCTACGATTTATTGATCGTGCAATTGTCTTTTGAATTCCAATCAAATATAAATAGCTTTGACAATACAATTTTTTTAATCAAATAGAAAGATGCTACAACAATAATTGACTACCAGTTGACTATATTCTATAGTTGGAAACTACGAAATATCACAGACACTTTTTGACAAGTTGTTGTCAGACACTCAAATATGATGATGAGTGCTTTAACTTGTTTTGCGATATCTTTTAGAGAATTACCATTCTTCAGATGTTGATTGTTGTTGTTGTTGTGGACCAGCCCCGGTCGGCAGATGGCCAGACTCAACATGTTGGATTTGCCATTGTTGCTTCCTATCGCTTTGGTCAAGGGGCTTAAGAGAAACTTGGAACTTCTTTTGACCACCAATGTTTTCCATAGTCAAAGCTTGTTGAGTGTAGGGGCTGAGGATATGGTAGGCCTTTGGGCTCTTGCCCTAGAGCACATTCTGCGAACCGCTCTCCTCTCAGCGTGCCCTCCTTGCTTCATGACATTGCCCCCTCAAAATCCACCTCCAAGGAACCCTCCCCTCCGGATTCGCTTAATTCGGATTTTGTTGTTCTTGTTCTTTCGGACTTTTGAGAACATCTCCTTCCCCCTGGGGTTTTGCATAAACGCCTCGAGTCGTTTCTTCTTCTTCTCCAAGTTTTCGGATGTTCGATTTGTCGGATCCTTCAAGGGACATTGACTTAAACCATGTCTAAAACTTATACATTTTAGGCAAAACACTGCTAAATCCAACTCGTCATTTGGACCGATTAATGGCTCGTCTTCAACCTGATCTTTTGGTTCAATCACTGGTTTTACAACAATTTCCTGATCTAAGCTAACAATAGGACTAGGTACTGCTTCAATAAATTCCTCAATCTTCCCCTCAGGGTGTAACTCTAAAACATCTAAATCCTCCTGTGTTCTATTCTCCTCTACTAAATCTATATCCATCGGAACAACTTCAAAATTATCTAATTGATCTGTTACAATATCCTGAGCTTCAGCATTACTACTAGCCTCTATATCCATATCAATTACATCAAAATTATCCTTAACAACTAAATCGTTGACGACTTCTTTATCGATTACATCATTTGAAATATTATAACTAATATCTTTAACATTAATATCATTATTAGCCAATTTCGATGTACTGTCATCTTCCTTTCCTTCGTACTGAGAAACGATGCTGGCCTCGGCTGTTGGTTTCGTCACTGTTGCGGCAATGCTCCTACCACACCCACGTACGGTTTGTTGGCTGCCAGGAACTGGCAAGCTCGAAAACAACACGTTAGTGCTTGGTTTGGTTGAGAGTGGTGGTCTCAATGCCTTGGGAGCTCCTTCTGTCCACAATTCAATACAATTACTTAACTCATCATACATTTCAACTGTAAAATAACGAACCAACTTCTTTTCTGCTAATTTTGCCAATTTGTTATTTGCAAAGCCGCCTGCATTTGCTACTGCTAGCAAGTCAAGGTCGCTAATCATCTTATTAGGCCAACAGTCTCGCTTCTTGGCTGCATTCTCTCGCCACCAGTACAGATTTTCGAAAAGCTCCTTTTTCTTGGGATGCATTGTGTTTCCTTCCAAGAATTTCTCAGGTTTGACCCTTGGAATCGTCGTCCCAACTCGCAGCATCTCCTCACAAAGCCTTTGGTGGAGTTTTGGCAATTTTGCAGCCAGGGACTGGCATGCTAAAAATTTACAATTCTGCCAGGCTCGTAGGAGAAGATACACGTCATTCTTGGCGTACTCCAACATGGCTTTGGACAATGGTCGACGTTCCCAAAAGGACAATTGGCAATCTTTATCTACTTCTTTTCCTGGAAGAAATTCTTTAACAAAGCCTGCCATACTAATTTGATTACTGCCCAATAAAACTTCATGAACGATTTGAGTATCAATTATTCCAACAAGGTAAATACCAAAATATATTTGCAAGATCTTACGATCGTTGTAAGAACCATGCATTATCTTACAATAATTGGGATTTTCCAAACATTCTCTAAGCTGTTGGATCTCGTTCCACATGGCAAAAACATCCACAATGAATATCTTCTTGAAAATGCCAATTTGTATAATGCTTGGGTAAGACTGATAGTAGCCTTGGCACCACGCAAATTCGAGATCCACTGCCCATAAAAATACGTTCTTCAGGTTCTTCATCATATTCTCGAACTTGTCTGGGGTGTCCACCATAATTGTTTCTACTTCATCGTCCGCTTTTAATAACACGGCTGGTGCCAAAAGTTGGTCTTTTGGAATCTCCCACTTCGATATGAGTTCCGTGTGAGGATGGACTGCCGGTGGGCTCCAATCCGTCTTGTTCCGTTCTACCGCCGCTGCGTGGAAGGCTGGATATTTTAATAAATCAAATGGCCTTGTGGCATCCAAAAGGTCTCTCCACTTGGGGTTTCTCTCAAGTCTCACAAGCTTCATATAAGCAGACTCCTTCTTACTTTTGGCACTCATCTTTTAGCCTATATATATTATAGAGAGGGAAGAATTCATGACATCATAAAATAAATTTTGATTTTATCTTATCATTTTTAATATGCAACCAGAAACTGGTATGCTAGACAGCCTAACTAACATGACATCCAGAAACTGGCATGTCAAAAAAATAAACTTGAACATATATACATCTTTACAAGAAAAGTCTTTATTTCGTTATTCTTGCGCTACTACGTAAAACTCTTTTCAGGCCGTCAGTCACATAATTTGGAATGGATTTAAAGTCCGGTCTCCTCCGCTCTCGTGGCTTTCTCTCATCTGTAGGAGGTAGATCTTTATGACATTCCGGTGACACTAAATTAAGCTGAATTTTCTTGCTTCTTGGTAAAAATCGCTTCATTTCTGAGACGTGTCGTACGCCTATACATTCTCTTTTTGGAACTGTAAGAATCTCAAAAGTTACATTATCGGTTGCTCTCCCAAGTTCGTATGGACCAATCCATCTCCTTAACATTTTTTGCATGACCTGGGCTGATTTATTTGATAATTGATGATTCTTGATTAGAACTGCGTCGCCCGTTACCAAATCATGGTCTCTTCGTTTTGCGTCATGATATTTTCTTTGGATTTCCTGTGCTGTTGAAATATTTTCACGTACGAACTTCTTAACTTCCTTCAATTTTTCTGGGAGACTCTTTAGCTCTTGCAACTCTGAATAAATATCCAACTCCTCCATTTCCTCCATGTCTCGATCAAATCTGCACGGGAGTTCTCTCCCTAAATTGAGAATCGCTGGAGTAACTTTTGTATACTCATTTACTGTAGTCCGTATTGCGTATGCAAATTTTTGCAAATATTTGTCCCAATCCTTCTGCTTTTTGTCACAAAAGGCTTGTAACATTTGTTTTAACGTTTGGATAGTCCTTTCCGCCATTATAGGGTTGTGATGATATGGAGCAGAGTGACGCTGCTCAATATTCCATTGTTTGCATAATTTTTTCATCTGCGATGAGGTAAATTGGCTGCCGTTATCTGACACCATGACTTTAGGGAATCCAAATCGATAAAATATTTCATCTTCAAGTAACACTGATATTTTCTGTGCTGTTGGTTTTCTCATTGCAAAAAATTCTACCCATCGGGATAATGCGTCAATCACGACAAGTACGTTCTGATTAAGATTTGAAGTTCTCGTTAGTGGCCCCAAAATGTCCACATGAATAACTTGAAAAACTTTCGTTGGTGGTCTAACTGGTTGAATCAATCCAAAAGGAAGTTGATGTAAAGCTTTACTCCTCTGGCAGACTTCACACTCCTTGCAATATTTTCGGATGTCATGATCCATTTTATACCAGTAAACCCGTTCCTTCACCTTCCGCAAAGTAGTTTTAGTAGCCAAGTGCCCCGCTTCTGGAGCATCATGGAAGATTCTTAGTATTTCTTCTCGTAATGATTCTGGAATGACTGGAACATAGTATTCTCCTTTTTTCTTGTTTGAACTTAGTATTTGTCTGGAACTTAGCTTCTTTTCTTTCTTCATAATTTTTTGCGCTTTCAAGTTTACGCTCTTTGTGCAGCCAGGAACTGGCATGCTAGAGTTAGTAAACATATTTGACCGGTCTTTTTTCGTGCGTACCTTATCCTCACGACCCTGTACCACACTTTGCGCTTTTTTAACTGCCAAGATTACCTCCATATTGCTGGAGCAAAGCTCTGATGTTCGCCTCAGCGGTGGTAGATCTTGGATCATGTTTATTATTCCCACGATTTCTTCTTCCACAATGTAATCAAACGTTACTTTTATCATCAATATATCATTCTTCTCACACAGTTTGTAGCCATCTCTCTTCAGGGCCCCACGAAGAGATTCGGACTGCAAACCTTCTATTATCTTCATGCAGGTTTCATCCCTCAACTGTTCCCTCTTGATTTTATGTAAAATTGATTCTTCAAGGATTAATGACACTGGGGCGTACATATAGTCTGCTTCTTCATCAAGGATATCCAAATCTCCTGATGTTGGAGTCACTGGGTTCCGTGAAAGGACATCTGCCTCCACGTTGTCTTTGCCTGGCTTAAGTTCTATTTCTGCATCCCACCAAGCTATTTCTGTCGCCCAGCGGTTTATCTTTGGTTTTCGATCCTTCATGTGGCGTATAAATTGTAAAGCTCGATTATCAACTACAAGCTTGAACGGGTGTCCTTCTAAATATTCTCTGAATTTTCTGTACATGTAGATTACAGCAAACGCTTCCTTCTCATAAATATGCATGTTTCTTTCTGATTTTTTGAATAGTTTACTGGCAAATGCGATTGGTCGTTCAACTCCATCGATACTTTGCACCAAACAGCCTCCGATTCCAACTTCTGACGCGTCCGTCTTCAGAATAAGAGGATGTTTGTTATCAATGGTTGTGAGAATAACATCCTCGCAAAGCTTCTTCTTTAATGTCTCGAACGCAACTCTCTGGTCTGTTCCCCACTGGAAAGATACTTCAGGACTGGTGAGCAGGTACAAAGGTGCTGCCGTCTCCGCCAATCCTTGTAAAAAAGAGTGATACCATTGGCATAATCCTAGGAACCTCTGGATATCCTTACGATTTTTTGGCTGTGGAAATTCGCTAATTGCTCTCATAGTTTCTGGCTTCTTTTTGATTCCTTCTGGCCCAATAATATGTCCCAAATACTCGATCTCTCGTCTGGCAAAACAGCATTTTTTCAAATTGATGGTAAGGTTTGCTTCTTTCAGTCTCTCAAAAATTAATTCAAGATGATGGAGATGTTCTTCCATTGTTTTGCTCCAGATGATTATGTCGTCAAGATATACAGAGCAAAATACTCCCAAATATCCCTTCAAAACTCTTCTCATTAAATTTTGGAAAGTCTTTGGAGCATTAGTCAGGCCAAATGGCATCACCAGGCATTCATACAATCCGTCTTGGGTGCAAAAAGCAGATTTCTCGATACTTTCTTTTGATAACATAACTTGCCAATAGCCGCTTTGTAAGTCCAAGGTAGAGTAGATACCGCCGTGTGGTATGTTACGTAGCATACTGTGTAAGTTTTCCATTGGTGAAGCATTTTTTCTTGTCTGTGCGTTTAGCCGAGAATAGTCGATACACAATCTCATTTCTCCATTTTTCTTCGGTACCAAAAGGGTTGGTGCTGCATATGGAGAAGTGGAATGCCTTATCATTTGATTTTTGAGAAGTAAATCAATTTGTCTGTTTAGTTCTTGTCTTCGTTTCTGCGTATACGGATATGGTTTCACGCTGATTGGTGGACCATAAGCTTCAATTATGTGATACGTCAGATTTGTTCTTCCTACTTTTCCGTCTTCGCCTGCCACAGTCTGATATTTATTCAGTAATGTTCGGATCTTTTCTTCTAATTCTTTTTCTGTCCATTTCCTCAAGGACTTTCTTGATATTGCTAAACTTATTTTTGCCTTGTTGTCGTTATTCCATCTGAAGACTCCATCGATTGGAAAACACAATTTTGGTGAGTCTCCATACCAGAATCTTCTGAATTTGATTTGAGGTACAATATCATGTTTTCCCATAAAGTCTGCTCCGATGATGCATGGCATGACCAAGGAATCCATGACAAAGAAAGGGTGTTGAGATTTGCGAAAGCCAATCTGAAGATTTAAATCTATTTTTCCAAGTGCTTGAATCGTCGATCCATTTGCACATAGCATAGGTTTTGATTGCGAAGACTTGAAATCTGGTGCTAGTTTCATCGCCAATTTTTTATCAATAAGTGAAAACGATGAACCTGTATCTAGTAAGGCTGGAACTTTTGTTGACTCTGCTTCTATGTTGATGACTGGTACTCCTTTACCGCTGGAGATATTAAGGATGGGGAAGAGATATGATGGAGTAGGCACATCTCCCCCTAATGGTTTAAATCATCTTGTTCCTCACTCTCCTGTTCTTCATCATATTCTTCTGATGGGGGTTTGTCACTCTCATTGACTGGAACAAAACGCCCGTCTTTCCATATACACATTGCGTAGCCCACTTCACTTGGGCAATCCTTCGCTTTATGATTTCTTCCTCCACATCTGAAACAGTCTGACTGACGGGATGGTGGATTTTTGGGAATGTTGGATTGGACATTCTTCTTCACCGCTCCGCCTTTCGTATCTGTCACAGTCTTCTGATTAAATTGCTTGCCCGGTTGGCTGAACTGTTTACTTGGTTGATCTCTTCCGGTTGCTGCATTATATGCTCCTCTTGAATTAAACTTTCCACCTCGTCCACCTCTACCACCTCGTCCACGTCCTCCATGATCGAACTTGTGTGGAGGTGATTCGGCTTCAGCATTATGCTTGGGTTGTTTTCCATCTGATTTCCCCTGTTTATTATTATGTTTCTGCCTATACTTCTCATCTTCGTACATTAGTGGTACTTGATTTTTTATTCCAAGCAGGTCATCTTGAGCCTTCAGGTTGGTAGTTGCATGTTCACATGCGAGTTGTAATTCTTTTATTGTAGCTTTGAATTCTGTTCCAACTGCCACACGGAGACGGGGATGTAATCTTGATTGTGCATGCCTTACATGAAAACTTTCTTCTTTTTCGTCACGATAACACATTCGCGACAGGTCCTCCATCTCGTAAATGAATCGGGATGTTGGGTAGTTTAAGGCTTGTTCTTTTGTCTTGAGTTCTGTTATTAGTAAATTACGTTGGTACCATCCGTCATACTTGTTGATGAATTCCGTGCGGAAGTCTTTCCAGGTTTTCACCCGATGCTGTTGATGAGTCCACCAAAGTTTGTGATCTTGAGAAAGTATTGACTCCACTACCGATAAGTAGTCTTTCTGTTGGGTAGATCGGAAATAAAGTTCAACTTTGTCAAGGTATGCCTCTGCTGTCATTTTCTTCATGTCGAAAATGGGTGGTTTGATGTTGGTTGAGACTGTAGAAAGTCGTACATTTTGAAATGCTTTTGCTAAAGATGTTGGTAAATCTTCTTTTGTGAATCTTTTCTTTCTGAGTGCGGGAGCACCAGCATTATTGTCTGCGTCATCATTTTTCTCTTCGTCCTCAGTAGTAGTTTCAGCACGTTGAGCTTGCAACTCAGCGATTAGGTCTGTATTGTTGTTGATTTTGGTGTTGAGTTTTCTCACAGTTTTGTCATTTTCTTCTTCATTGAGTAGGACATCTGCTTCAAATTTGTCAAGTCTCTCAGTGTTGATTGTTAATTCTTCCCGTAGTGTTGCCTTTGCCATGGCCAATTCGGCCATAAACGCTGCTCTCAACTCCATTCTTACTTAATTCGTTCACTTCCTCAAGACTTGCCATGGTTGGGATATTTTCTTCGTATTCTTCTAAATGTTGTTGAGAATCTTCAAAAATTTCAAATGAGGTGTCCTTTTCCAATGGCAAATCCAGATCAATAGAAGCTAGCTGATTAACTGCTTCTTCAAAAGTAGGAGAATAGAGGACGTCTGCAGTGTCAAGTTGAAAAGCTGCACCACTACGTAAGCCTGTTCTGATGTTCTCAGCTTTTGGTATACTCAACCTTTTTAATTCACGCTTACTCATATAGTCAATCAACAAGTCAATGTCAAACCCAAAAGTTATATTTTACTGAAGTGTGTATATTCAAGTAGTCTACTTTCTACAAAAGTTATCTACGAAGCCCCCTATCGGTTCAAAGTCAAGTTCTCCTCTACTAGTTTATTTCTCATACAATTTATATTACTTACTGCTAGAGCAGGACTGCTGCTAGAGTAGTGTGTATTAAATGACTAGAGACTAGGACTGACTAAGCAAGAGCCACCTGTGTGGTCTAAAAAAAATCTATTCCAAAGTCAAGGTTATATTCTTGAATGTAAGGAAAAAATAAATATCTTGCCACGTCACCTCTCATCCAGTCATATATTCCAAAATACTAGTTCAAGAAAAAAAATTCCAAAATAAATGCTTTTTAGCTGATGGTATTGGCTAACAAAATTGCGCTAAATGAGGTATTAACAGACTAACAATTAGGTTTACTAATGACATCCAGGAACTGGCATGTCTAAAAGGGATAAACCTCTCATGTCAAAAAGTTATTATTACTTCAAAAACTCGTCAATTATAGCCACCCACCAAAAATAAAATTATAGTCAATTCATTCCTTTAAATCTGTCCAGTTAATTTAGTTAATAATAATTCCTATATATTCTAGTAATATGGCCAAGTGCATTGAATGATAGTGATGATAATTAGGGATGATGATGAGGATGTGAAAACAATATGAGATGAGCCCTTCCAGGAACTGGAAGTAAGGCTCTCCTATCACCGTTCCCTACTCCCAGAAACTGAGAGTATTATTATATAGTTAGGTGGTATCATTCCATATGCTTCCCAATATTTAAAGTAAAACTCGCCATATCAACTCAATGGGGAATGCTCGGGTTCTGGGCTAATTTTAAATGATGATGATGAATGAAGTTTTACGAATCCCTATCTTTTAGATGGATTAAATACATACCAATTATAACCGAATAATTATAATCAAATCTCGCTATCCTCCCGATCCCAAACTCCTTGAGGTTAAGTGATATATTGCACGAAACGCGCCGACTCGAAAACAGTAGAACACCACTCAGGAAGTATGTTGAAAAGATTCCACCCACTTCTCACTTATATTATTTTTCGACTGATCTTAGAGATCACCAGTCACTATTTATTTATCGTCAACCAACTATCAATCACATTCAAAACTATTATTATAGTCACAAATTATAGCTTTCATATTCTATAAAATAAAGGAAATAATTATTATTGCCATTGCATGGCTATTCAATAATCCTACATACTATAAACTACTTGGATGCTTACTCCAAGCCAGCAGGAAGAGGAATGATCTCTTTTACCTATTCTCTGCTCAACTCCCCTATCCTATTTTTATGTACAAAACCTTTGGGCTCTTGCCCTAGAGCACATTCTGCGAACCGCTCTCCTCTCAGCGTGCCCTCCTTGCTTCATGACAAACTCAGCTTCTCTCCCGTCATGGATACTACTACTAATACTGCTGCTGTTGTGGTAAGCCAGTGGTCGCTTTCCAATTCGAAAAAGGTCTCTAATTGTCCGATTTTAATTAACTGGAAAAATCCCTTGATTCAGCTCTAGTTCTTTCTGGTTGCTCTCCAGTCCTGAAATATTGAACCAGAGTAAGCTTTCAGTAATAAAAGAGTAAAATGATAATTCTAAGTATAAAAAAGCCTTTAACGAAACGACGCTGTTTGCCTTGACCTCTCCCAAAAATATTTGGGAATGTTTCCCATCTGTTAAATTCATGGGACGATCCTCCGCATCTTTGTAAAGCAGATATTTTTTATGCCGTGCCAAGCGAACGGTCTTCATAAGAAAGAAGAAGATCAAAGACGCTGGTGTTGCTTAAGGCGAATATGAGAGCAAAGGGCTTTAATTACCTAAGTTATTGACAATTAGATGATTATGATTATTATTAATTATTCATGTTTTTTAGCTACTTTTTGTATGGGATATGATTGATTATGAGCTTTTGCAAGAAAAGTTTGCAAAGCGTTGTTATCATAATGAGTTTAACGGGACAAGTTATATTAAAATGATGGAGATAGAAACCAAGACTGAGCTAGTGATGCACGGATGAATGCAAGGGAATGAGAATGTAAAAGAGATCCGAATTATTTCAATATTATGCGGAATCTACTTTCTACGATTTATTGATCGTGCAATTGTCTTTTGAATTCCAATCAAATATAAATAGCTTTGACAATACAATTTTTTTAATCAAATAGAAAGATGCTACAACAATAATTGACTACCAGTTGACTATATTCTATAGTTGGAAACTACGAAATATCACAGACACTTTTTGACAAGTTGTTGTCAGACACTCAAATATGATGATGAGTGCTTTAACTTGTTTTGCGATATCTTTTAGAGAATTACCATTCTTCAGATGTTGATTGTTGTTGTTGTTGTGGACCAGCCCCGGTCGGCAGATGGCCAGACTCAACATGTTGGATTTGCCATTGTTGCTTCCTATCGCTTTGGTCAAGGGGCTTAAGAGAAACTTGGAACTTCTTTTGACCACCAATGTTTTCCATAGTCAAAGCTTGTTGAGTGTAGGGGCTGAGGATATGGTAGGTAGAGCGGGTGCCGGGAATTGGGAGGAATTGCCACCTGGCAACCCTTTGGTTGGAGGTTTCAAAAATCTGTGGAGAGAACAAATAAATGATTGAGTGAAGGAATACCCTAATACTCAATGGATGATGATGATGAGATTTGAAAACATACCTTAGCAAAAACCTGTGAATTTCCGTTATCGGTGATAACCTTAGCTTGATTTCCTTCCTTCTTGTCAAAGGCAAGACTGTAATAGCGGCTTCCACCATCTGTATTCAATCATAGCAAAAGGATACGTTGGTAAATTATGTAAAAGGTTTCTGAAACATTGAAGATTATTTTATTTTATTTTACCACGACGCTCGGCAACAAGAACTTGGTTCCAGTGTTGATCGGGATGCTTTTCAAAACCAATCACGGCAGTTTTTTCCTTCCAGTCGTTGGTCTTTGCACAACCTCTACAGTCATTCAGAACCTTTTGGTAGTAAACGTTTTGGATGTAGACCTTAGCCTTTTGACCAAAAATGGCTCCACCACAAGATGCATTTTGAGCTGGTCCACACTCTTGCTTGATGTTGTTAAAATATTGACCATTGGGACAATCTCTCTTACGCCACAAACATTCGGTGGGGTTGCAGTAGATGAATTTTTTGCAGTCACCAACGGCAGGTAACTTGTTGTCAACATCTTGTTCGTAACATTGAGCTAAAAACGGAAGAGAAATTAAAGAAAGTAACAGTTGTGAATTCATCAGGTTGCCTCATATTTTTAAATCTGACGTGTAATTTCCATACCACCAGGAGTTGAATATTCTTCTTGGTTTCTGTCGTCACTACCTTGGTTGCAGTTAGCATGACGCTTAATTCCTCTCAAAACTGATATGAAATAGGGATTAGAAAAATGAGACTGAGAACAAAATATGAAAGCTGATATACTTTTGTGTTTGCACTTACGACTTGGGTTACTTTCCACCTCTGAACAGTTGCATTTAACCTGAGCGTTTTTGACAGTCCACAATTGAGATGGGTTGGATTGATCAGGAGTCTCAAATAAAATATCATAGGCGACACTTCCGTCCCCTTTGTCTTTCATGGTCAAAGCCTTTCCGCTAACGACGCTGATGATTTGGTATCTACCGGGAGAGCTGGTTGGGACGACGGTCCAATCAGTGTTATCTTTATTATTTATGTGATATAATTGAGAGATGGCGGTTCCAAAAAACGCGTCCTCAGTCACGACCTTAAAATTACTTCCTTCAACACGGTCGAAGGCAAAGCTGTAGAACTTAGAGTTACCCCTTTGCTTAGCAACAAGAACTTGGTTCCAAATTCCACTCTCATATTGCAAGTATCCAATGAGGCGGCTATACCACATCCAGTTCGTGTCGTTGGGGCATTTCCGACAGTCATCAAGGACTCTCTTGTACACCTCGTTGTAAAGGAAGATCTTTCTCTCACGTTGAAAGAGGGCTGGGCCACAGTCCGCATCAACGCGCGCAACACATGAAAGTGTTCGGTCGTTCCAGAACTTTCCTTGTTCGCAGTCGCGCTCCGTCCAGCGGCATGAGCTAGGGTCACACACGAGGTAGCTGGCACATTCGTTGGGGGAAGGTCTCATTTGGTTCTCGTCATTCGCAAAGCACCCTGTGTCCTTTACAGGGAAGTCATTGACAATCCCAGAAGGACTCTTCCCGCATGCTAAAATATATTAAAAATGATTATTAGTAATTATGGTCAAGATCACTTACGGGAGTGCAACACAACATGATAGATAAGCTTCTTAAAACATCCGCCAGATTTATTTTAGGGAAGCGTAAATACGACACAGTGACTGACGATATCGCAGATAAATTAGGCTGGATGAATATTCACACCAAAGCAAGGTATGATGTTATTATTTTTGCTTGTAGACTGCTATACAATAATGTGTTAGATAGCTACTTCTTTAATTATCTGACGATGGAGGCCAAAGAAGCAAGAAAAACCCGTAATCTCACATATCTATCCCCAGCTATTTCATGTAAAAATAAATGGGGACACAAATCCTTCAAATTTATGGCAACCAAAGAATGGTTAGACTTGCCTAATGGTATAAAAAACTCTCAATACCTAACATTAAAAGCTACATGTAATAAGATTAAATATTCTCTACTCACAGAACAATATACAGATAGAGCTTTACTCTACCTAAATAAAATGTTAGAATGTGACTAGTAAATGTTACTCATGTTAAGCTGATAATTACATTTAATTTTAAACTTTGACCTAACTATTCGGACATGAAGTTGTCGGAGTTTTCGGAGTCAGCTCATTCATAGGCATTGGGTGTGGACTGAAAACGGGCAACAACAATCATAAATAAATAATATAAAATTTTCTGTAGCTTATATCGGGTGTAATTGACTGATTATGTACTTCAGATAAAACAATGATGTTTGTCGGAGTTTTCAGAGTCAGCCCATTCATTGGCATTGGGTGTGGACTGAAAACGGGCAAGAACAATCATAAATAAAATAAAATAAAACTTCTGTAACTTATATTGGGTGTAATTGACTGATTATGTACTTCAAATAAAAAACAATGTTGTGTAAAATAATAATTTTTAAGTTGGTATAAATATTTCTGACCATCTGTGGTGTATCTTGTAATGATCTATAAAATTAATGTAAAGATTTATTATTTTGTTGCAAATTGAACCAATTTAATTTAATCCTAAAAAAATCCCTATATTCTGATTAAATTTTGCCTTACACTGTAATATTAATTGATGTTTCCAAAATACTCAAAATTCCTGTGATGTAATCTACCTCTTCTATAGAGGGTATCACTTGTATTAGTAAATAAATAAAATAAATAAATAAATTAGATTTAGCCAAATAAATTTGGATGAAAAAAATAATTGATTGTGTGAATATAATCTAATCTACTGGGTTCAGGAGGGGTTTCAGCGCTCTCTACAGCTTCTTGCTCTTCGTCGGAAGAGCTTTCTGGATGACGTAGGACTTGTTGCTGATGCGATTGCCAGTGGCGGGTTCCAACGGGAGTTTCTCCACGGAGGGACCACTTCCCAGTTTGAGGGTGAGACTTGGCCTTGATAGTGTATGGGCTAAGGAAGTAGTCTTGGTCAATTTGATTTCTTCCCATGCTCTGTTGAACGGCCCTGATTATCTTGCTCAATGGATTGGTTCTGTTGCTGATGGAAGGCTAATTAATTACAAGAGAAATGTCATGAAGCAAATTGGGAATGAGATTGTGGGGAAAAGAAACAATAAATTAGTTGTAAAGAAATGTCAAACACTTACAGTCATTCTGATGGATGCACTATGGCCTTGTTGAGTGCAAGTCCACTTGGCTTGGGTCGTGAGTTTGTTGGGCATCTGGTTTTGTTGGCATCTATCTCCATATTGAAGTTGTTGTTGAAGCTCGAGAGCAATTTGGCTAGCATTCATCTCAACCTCAATTTTATGTTGAGCCTCACCACAAAAGTCAGTTTCGTGGGATGGTGTGGATGGCTGCAGAACAGCTTGACGAACAATTAGAAGGGGTTGAGTTTGTGGCAATTTTTTAGCAGCATCATTGGCAGCCTTTCCAGAGGCAGCGCGGAGGAAAACCTTTTGGTTCTCTCCGAGAGTAATTTGAGCTATGAATTGACATGTGTTGGTTGGACCTTCACGAATGGATTGCATTTGAGTGCGTTGACCAGCTGGCTGGACAAGGACGCGTTTGCCTATCAAGGCAATCACGAAAACGGAACCCTCACCAACATCTAAATTACTACTCTCATTAGATTGGTTTTGGTTGTCAAGTTGATTCTGGCTCTGGCTTTGTTCCTGTTGACCAAGAGCAGCGACGGCGTAGAAGGTTTTGGTTTGAGACTTGTCAAGGTCTAAAATGAGTTCAGCGTCAAACCTGTCTTGCTGACGGATGTATTGCAAGTGGAGTCCCAACTCTTGTCCCAAAGTTTGTTGTTGTTGTTGTTGTTGAGGGGTAGGGGAGGAGCGGATGGGATTGATTTCCGTTTGTGAAGGGGCCAATGCGTGGTGAAGGGTGCTGGCGATCACACCAGTGTATGGAACACGCCCAACCTTGAGCAATCGGATTTGTCCAGTGGGTTGATTTCCACCTTGGATGTAAGTTGGAGTAATGGCCAACTCAGCAATACCACGGGATGAAAGATGAGCAACGGCACGGAATGGCAATTCAACGGTAGCATGGGCATCAACTCCAGTTTGGTACTTGAGTCCAAGGAATGGAACTTTAACGGCAATCCAAGCATGACTGCGAATGGTGAGGCTGCCCAAGGATAAAAAAATTAAATAAAGTGAACAAAATACATCAAATGAAAGAACAGAGATTAAAAATGGATTTATTTTACATGGCACGAGCTTCAAGTTGAACTTGTCTATTTTGAATATTTCCAAGCTTCATATGAGTAGAGATGAGGAGGGGAGCACGGAGCTTCTTGGTGATTGGAAGACCCAAAGCATTGGGCATTTCCTTGGTGATTTCAGAAAGAATCATATATTTCTGAGCGCTTTGAACATTTTCCTGGAATGCTTGTTGAACATTTTGTTCCAAGTTTGAGGCAAGTTTCATGACAAAACGACGGTCCAACTTGACAATGTCTTGGATATTGTTTAAGATGCGGAAGTTCAAGAAACCTTCAAGATTTCCAGAACCACCTTGCAACACGGTGTTGAGGTTGACAAAGGAGAGAGATACTTCAAGTGGGATGATTGGTAATCCTCTCTCACCAAGACTGATTTGGTTCTTGACATAATAGTGGGAGGGGAGCAAGTTGGATTGGTTGTTGCGGAATTGAGCATATCGAAAAAAGTACTCAATGTCCAAGTCTCCAATCTCCTTGGCTTGGTAGTAGTTGACAGAGCTCAAAGGTTGGTGTTGGATTTCTCGTTGGTTAACCCTCTCTGCAACTTGTCTGGCATTCTCCCTCCTAAGAAATCCAAAATAAAATCCAACATAATATATTGTAGGCAATAAAAATAATGTAAAAATTAAAAGCCTTGGTAGGATTCATTCATACATTTTCTTGTGATCCTCAGTGATTGGCTTCTTCATGTTGGCAAGGTTGATAATGGTGGTGGCAACAAAGACTCGGGTCTCCTTGTTTTCATCAGTGTGGCTCAAACCGGCAATAAGACGAATTCGTTTTTCTGTGATAGCCGGGCATTTGACCAAGACGGTGATGGCAGCCATACGCACAACTGCATGTCGGTGGACATTCATGGCAACTTCGAAAAGGAATTTACTGACATCCTCAACAACTTGCGGGGTGACAGCGGGTCTACATAAAATAATAATGAAGTACACATATTGGCTCAGATAATCACTCCATTTGTAGGAAAGTAGCTAATTTTCACTTACTGTGCTCCATTGTAGTTACTGAGCAACTTTTGGAGAGAAAAGATAGCGTAGATCCTGACAACCTTGGGTTGATTACTTTCTCGAATAATTTCCTTAACCTTTTGAAGGGTACGTGGGTGGCCAATGTTGGCCATGACCTGAAGGTGAACAATGGCTAGCCCACTAACATTTTCTGGAGTGGATTGACCCAAGTTTTGTTTCAGTTCCCTTTCAAAAAATGGAAGGACGGTGCTTTCAACAAAGTCTGGGCTGCCGAAGCGACCATAGATTTCAACAGGGTAGGCGATTCTTTGCATCTTGTCGTTCATGCATGACTTGTACACCAAGCTTGAATAGGAAAGAGCAGCAGGCTTGTAAAAGGATGGGAATTGCTTGAGGGATTGAACGAGTTTCTAAAAGAAATAATAATATTAGTTATGCAATTCATTTTGAAAGATGGATTTGGAAGGGGTTGTGATGAATGAGTAAGACATTTACCAAAAGTTGAGTAAGAAGTTCCTCAGTTGGGTACTTGACGTTGTTGGAAAGAGTAGACACGAAGTGGGCAATTTGAGCAGTGCTTAATGATCCGTTTTGGCTGCTGCTAACGCTGCTGACAGTTTGTCGGAAAAGTTGCATGACGGATGGGTTAGATCCGGCAGCTATCCAACATTCTTTCAACAAGTTCAAAACCATTCGCCTCTCAACGACATCGGGGATTTGTTGTTGAACTTGTTGTTCAGTTTGTTGAATAACTTGAGGGTTGGACAGGCGGGTGAGCTTGACAGCGGCAGTCAACTTGTCCAAGACTTGCTTGGAGTTGATTGGGGTGCCAGGTGAAAGTTTTCCTCGAAGTTGTTGGGCAGCTTGTTGCAAAAGTTGGACAATGAGTTGAGGAATTTCTGCAGTGGTGACAGGGAACAGGAACATTTCATGAACTGCGGGCTCATTAAGTTTAGGTTGTGGAAGCATCTTTCGTGCTTCTTCAAGGTCATCTTCATTGGAAGCTGGAGATTGGTCCCGAGCAGATTGGAGCATTTGGTTGGTGGAAGCAACACGACGAGCTTGACGGCTGGTGATGATGGGTTGTCCCAGTTTGATTTGTCCCTTGAGTTGAGACTTTTGTTGCTCAATGCTGAATTGGTAGGAGACTTGTTGGACACGGGTGGGGTTAGCAAGCCTGACGCTTTGTGGGGCATCCTTGACAGAAATCAAAGTGAGATTTTGTCTGGTGACGGCTTGAATCTTGGCAAAACCAGAAATTCCAAATACAACCTTCTCCCTCACTTCAGTGGCCAAGAGAATCACGTTTTCGTGGTTGCTTCCGCAAACGAGGTGGCGGATCTCAACGGACCGCTGTGAACAAGTTGAAAAAAAGGAGTAATGTAAGTTTTTGTGCTGTTGTTATGCAATAATTCCTTGTCTAACAATTGGAGTATATGTACAAACCTCGTGGAATGGGCTGTTGTTGTTGAGGCTGTGAGTGGGTTGGGAGGTGGAAAGCTTGGAGAGAGTAACGTTTCCAGTAAACTTGACAGTTTTGACGATCTCAACGAGTTGTTGTCCATCCTTGCAAGCTTGTTGCTGGGCTTGGAGAGCAGCACTATCGGAAATGAGGAAACTACGCAAAGAATTCTGCACGTTTTCTTCAGAGCTGGAAGATGATGAAGAAGAGGAGGAGGATGATGATGATGATGAAGCTGAGTGACCTTGGTTCTTATTCCGTCTTTGTTCTTCGCCTATAAATAAGTAATGTGAAAGTATTACACACATTCATCCTGAAATTTATAAACATTTTGGACTTGTTGATGTAAATGTAGATGTAGGTTTTTGACTTACTTGCTTTTAGGACTGGCCTTCTGCGCTTCTGCTCTTCGGAGGAGGAACCAGAAGACTCATTACTCTCGCTTGAGGAGCTGCTACTGGAGGATGAGCTGCTGGAATCAATTCCTTTTTGTTGTTGTGGGTGAGAGTGTTGTTGCTGTTGTGCACTGCGACCACCAGCATTTTGTGGGTAGACTTCGTACTCAACAGGTCCCTCACCGTAGATAGTCTCTTCCCTGACGGTGTACTTAGAATTGCTGTTGAGGTTACTAACCTTTCGGAGCTTGAAACTGAAGTGGTGAGCAAGGGCACGTTGCATGTTCACCACCCATTCTGGAGCATTTTTCTCAATGCGAAGGTTCTCAACGGCACCATCCTTGTAGATGGCTTCAAATGGAGCCTCAAGCCAGTGGCGAACCTCCTGTGGAATTTGGCTGTGCACTTCTGTCTCTTCGCTGCTGGAAGACGAGCTGCTGTCAGAACCATCCACTTGGTTGCTCTCACTGCTTGAACTCTCGTCAGATTTCTCATCATTTGCAACTTCGTTAACTTGAACAACCTTTTCAATTTGGGGCTATATTCACAAAAGTTGTTATTTTTCAAAACTTTTCAAACCATCAACACAAAACCACATTCTTTCCATATTAAAATATTTACTTACAATGATGATGAGGGTATTTTCATCATTAGCAATGACTTTGATTTGTCGTGCTAATCTGAGCCCAGTATTTTGGTCCGCCAACTTGGGTAGTCCAAGAATAGTGCCTGACCTTGACTTGAATGTATATTGCTTGCCTACACGGAAATTGTGCTCTGCAGCCAATATACTTCCGGCTAAAAAAAGGATGCAAAACCAAACTCAATATTAATATTTTGAAAGAAAACCGTTGACACAATATTTTTAAATTCAGTTTTTTATGATATTTTACCCAAAAGACAGAGGGCAACCGCGGTGATTGCTCTCATGATGGGAGCTAAAGTTTGTTTTCAGAAAACGAAAAGACACTTAATTCTCTCCAAGAGAACAGTAAATAAATATTTGGTAAAAACTTTGAGAAAAAGAAGAAGAAATTTCGTTGGAACTCTAATCCGAGGGATGCTGGAGAAACATCCAACTGATTTGATATTCCTCAGTGTTCCAGCCGCTTTTATACTAAAATTGGGACAGGATGTCGTCTCCGTCATGTAGCATTAGCATCATCCAGTATAGCCCAAGTAATAGGAGGGAATCAAAAGGAATCATAATATATAATATGAAAAAGGAACAAATTGGACGTGACCTAACAACCAACATTCATATATGTGTATCACTTGATATGGCCATCAACCATCTAAAAAAATTCCTATTACGTTATAGAAGCATTACATACAATATTGAAGCATTTTTAGTGATGATATTAGGAAAGTATCACGCAAATTAGTTTGCAAACAAGTGGAATAATTTGAAAAGTGATTTGATGATGCATTATTTACTATCAGAAACCTTTTGCACTCAATACTTTATGATGATACAAAGTTTTTAAATGGATAGTTAGTTAGACCTGTGCATGTCATATTTGCATGGATGAAAATAATGTTGGATCGGATCATGGCTATCGGATCTGACAGGGCGATTATTGTGCTCGCTAAGTACTACACTGTCAACAGTAGGGGTGAATTGGCGGCGTAATGGGGGAATATACCCGGGTACCACAAATAAGACCCGGGTAGTAAAAATGTCGAGTACCTAAAACCCCCGTGTATGCCGATGCATGCACAGGGGTTTTTACCTTTACAAAAATGTTGCATGCAAACCCCGTTTTCCCCTTCAGTGAAACAAGAAACATGTTGAATATGATGAATAGCATGAAATATGTATAATGTAGAAATATGTTGATAAATTATTTACGCAGCGTAACTAGCATATAAAAAGGGGAGAGTACGCACACACTTTTTGCTATATGTATAATATTAACCTTTTTACTATATTCCAAAAAACAATGTGAAGTCGTCTAATTTAGTTAATACATGAGCAGTATAACTCTAAATTGAGTGGTCAACAGCTGCACACGCTAAATTTTAACAGAATTTATAAAGCTAGAAATTGTGCCAGCTGTTAAAGCTAGACTTTTTAAAATTGACGATTGGCGTCTTCTTACACATCACAATGTAACAAACAAAGTTTGTAAAATTGTGCCTGTGTGTAAGAAGCCGACAAACGTAAATTTCAAATATACTACGACAAAAATAAAATGCCATAAGGTATTTTATTATTTGGGAATTTTACGATCCCCTATGCATACCTTTCTTCTTAATACAAAGTACGACAGAAGGAGATGGGTATGCTAACAACGTAAAAAAAACTAACATTGGATTTTTCAAGTTATCTAAAACTCAAATAAAAAATATTGTCAGATAGTTTTTATTTGAGACATTTTTTTTTCAAGAAAACTATGCCGGATGGGAAATAAAAAAAACGCAACTGCTCATACAACATTCAGTTTGAGGGATGGAAAGATGACACATGTCTAAACTACTCACGCACAATTGAACAAAATCCGGTTTCACTTATATATCACCACCAATTACGCGTATATATATGTGCGTAACTTCTCATTTTCGTATACGGTTGGGTACAACTTTTTCAGTTGTGTTCCTATTATTATAATCACCTTCCGTTTTTCAACTCAACACACGCATGATTCAATAAAATTCAGCTTCGACACACACTTAATATTTTGTTCAAGGAATAAAAAAAACAGCTGGATTTTTTTATCCAGTGCAAATGTAAAACTGTGTTTATATATAATTGTCTCGAGTTAGAAATTTAAAGATCTGGCAGATGATATGTAATCATGCGCTTAAAACTTCATTGTAATTTTTCATAAAATAATGTCCATAAAATTTACGACATTATATCAAACCCCATCTGTCACATCCTCAATGCAAAGTTGAATATGATGAATAGCATGAAAGGGAAATTATAAAATTGATTTTTAATAAATACTTCCTCCGTCTTCCTTTCCATGAGGGTGGGATAATTCCTATACACCTCTGCCATTGCAAAAATTCTCGCACAATGCGTATTCTTTATATTATGCACCTCTGCCATCACTTCCTTCTTGACGTTTTTACACAAAGGTCCACTCAATAAAATTTCCAACTGTTACTTGAAATCCGCAGAGTATAAATATACGCTACCTCGACGTCTTCATTCTTTAGTTTGTGGTGAGGCTTCGGAGAAAGTTAAAACTCAAGTAATCCTCTTTTTGATTTTTTAGTAAAGGTGAAGTGCTAAGTAATACATTGTTCATATTCTACTTGCTCTCATTTTTTCGAAAAATGGAACCTGGAGATATGGTTTACGGGTGTGAAAGTGCGGTGGCTTGGGGGACAACAAATAAAACAACTTGTTTGCTTTGTCCAACCGTTGTTTATGCAACGGATGACGTTGCCGTTGAAGTGGAGGTTTTGCTCAACTTAATACACCATATGAATCTTCCTATTAGCGTTCTACCCAGTGTGAAATCTTCTATTATATACCCGTTCTGTCACAGCTGTAGAGGGATAGTTTTATACCTCTACCAACAAAATGTAATTGCTCAGCGGGTAAATAGGAGAATAGTGAATACTGTCAAGAAAATTGAAAGAATTGTGGGGGATGCAGAGTTGTTGGGCAGACAAGGATCTTCGACAATGCTGAATATTGAGCATATGAAATGTGCTGAGATTCCAGACCTAATCCTACAAGGTATTTTTTTAAAATTAATTCTTACATAATTCATATTTAATTAAAACTTTGTCCCAGCACCCAGCTAGTCACCACTATTGTATGCTATGACCTGCTGCCTTAGATTTGCTTACACCGTTTCAATGGTTTTTTATAAAAAAGAAACGACTATAATTGATTTAAGATTTTTCAAGAACCGGGGTATATACATCTTTGATTAACAGTATACGTACGATGTGGTAGAGAGCAAGCACATACGTTTGTCGTATAAGCAAAGCACAAGCAGTAAAACAGGTTTGTTAGGCAACGAGCTACTCAAGCGAGTAAGCACCAATGCATATCATTTGTTTTCACCCCTTTTTTCAACAAAGGAAGAACAGGGAGTTCTTACATCATTATTAAAGTGAGCAGCGTGAGGATGCTTTCATTAACATTATGGAATGCTTTAGGGACACTTTTTTTCACTATTTTGGAGACGCTTTAACACTTTTTTTCAAAATTGCGGTTGGATTTCTACTTTTGTAGTATTACTCAGCCAAAATCTTACCTCATCTCATGAATTTTATAATTGGGGTGTAGGTTATCGAGACAAGTTGAAGCATGCACAGGAGGGGGTTAACAACATCCCTCCGCCATATTCTTTCAATGATGGTGAATTTACCTCTGAGGGTGAAGTTCATAATCCACTTGACGAGTGGTTAGCTGAAAATCATGAGATTGATCCACTTATTATTGATGTGCGAGGGTCAAATGTTGGTAGTGAAGTGTGAGTCATTCTATATATTCTCCAGAATGAGCTTAGTTTGAATAACGTTTTTGCTACTATTACCCCTCTTTTCCTAATTTTTTTGTAGAAGTGATGTTGTTGAAGAAGATCAGGTTATAACCTTATCAACAACGCGTAAGCGAAAGGTGACTTACCATGGTGTCGAAATGCTTCTTGCTTTTGGCTCAGGCACGCAAATGGATACGGAATATCTGCAGTGCGGCCTCTGCGAATATTCACTGGAGAAAAAACGGGGGAATTATGCGCAACTGCGAGTGCATATACTTAATGTACACAAAAGTAAGCCTTTTAGATATTTGTATTAACACTACTGTTCAAATATATTATATTCACCATTTTATTTATTTCCGATTTTGTTCTATTCACAGAAGGTGCAAAGGAGGTCAAACAGAAAAGACCTCGCCTGCTAGCCTGTGTATCTTGCAACCAAAGCTTTGCTGATTATAAAGAGTTTCAAAACCATAGGGAAATCCACCCCACCCCAAAGACACTTGAGTGCGAAATTTGTGGGTATGTGTTGTGGAAGGGAGCAGGAATAACCCATCTCCGAAGTCACATGTTTACCCACTATAATAATGAAGAACGTCGTTTAGCCATCGCTGCAGGAGAGCCGGGCGCAAGGAAACACTTTCTACGATACAGGGGTGCTGCAAAGGAAAAGAAGGTTGAGATAAAGAAAGGAAGTAAGCGTAAACTACGGTCCGGAAGAGTTTATGGCAGAACTCATACAACAACACCCGTTAAAGTTGAGGAGGCTGTAGAAGAGGATGACGAAGAAGTGGAAGTAACTTCTACACCTACCACAGAGGACCAACGCATGAGGGTGGAAGTCGGTGATGGGACAAGTGTTCTTGTAAAACAAGAAGTGGCTGCGTTGATGTGTTCGCCGTTTGGTAAGAAGATTCATTATTGTGAAAATATTTTTCAAGTTTTATTTTTTTAATCAATTATTATAATTTTAAAGTAAAAGCAATGCCAGCAATTGATAAAGGCTCTTTTTTAATTTTATAACAGCTTGTACGCCTCCACAACCACATGAAAAGTAACAACTTTTTTGTAAGTTAATATAAAAAATTGAGTTTAATCTTCAACACCTATCTCATACATATTAATTAAGGATAAAGGGGTGGGGGGGCATAATATGATTTTTGAAATAACCCAATAATATTCCAGCGATGAGGTGCCATTCTTTTTAATGAATACCAAAGTCAAATTGCAAAAAGAGTTGCGCTTCAAAAACTCAATAAAAATACATCACATTTTTATTTTATTTTTATAGTAAATGGTGTATACAACGGGAGGACCACCTCCACCACTACCACCACCTCACGACAAATAAGAAATAACAAGGGTACTTAGTAAGGTAATACAGTTTTTTAAAGTTTAAACTTTTCACCACCTTTCATATCTAATATAAGCTAAACGTAGCGTAGGATATACGACAAACTTTTATACCCTTCTTTTATGAATAACAAATGTTGCACTCATGTTCATAAAAAACTTGTTAAAATGTACATAACATTTTTTATAAGGTGATATCATATATATTATAACTATAACCATCATAATTACCATCATATATAACAGGACACATACTAATTTATACCACTTTCTTATAATCTTTCTTTTTACTGAATGAAAATGTTAAAAAATGCAAAACAAAATACGCTTATGCTCATTAATCGATTCCCTGTGGATGAAATAAGGTGATTCACCTTTGGAATTTCCTTTTTACAATGTTCTCTCTCCATCCTTAAATGTTTACAAAGTTTATCATGGGCTGATGCAGGATTTTTTAAAATCCAAGAAGTTGTGTTGCTCTGAAGTTTTAGCTTTCTCCTTTGGATTCGATCTTGTAGAATGCTGGTGCGACATAAATTTAGCTCCATTTTTTTGGTAAGGGAGCGCTAAAACAAAAAAAATCATTTTGTTTTCATAAATCATTTTTCCAGAATACTTTAGGTAACAAGGATTTTTTAAAAAAACTACTACTCACCTCACAATTAAACTCAAACGTAACGTGCTGGAACAACCATGCAGGCCTTTGTGACACATTCTCCTCATCACCTTTTTGAGTGGATGATTGCACAGATTCCACTATAGTTGATCTGCTTTCATCAGGTGGGATGTTGCTACCTTTCCAACCCCCTTCATTTGGTTCATTTTCATCCTTGTAGTTGCTAATGGGTGTGAGTGTGCTCTGCATTGCGTTCCTCTCATCACCTTCTTGAGTGGATGATTGCACAGATTCCACTTTAGTTGATCTACCTTCATCAGGTGGGATGTTGCTACCTTTCCAACCCCCTTCATTGGGTATATAGATAGATGCGGGCGTGTTTCCCTCATTTTCATCCTTGTAATTGCTAATGGGTGTGAGTGTGCTCTGCAGTACTTGTCCATCAAAAACTTTATTCTCGTTAGGTAGGTGAGAGGAGAACGTGGGACGAGTCGGGGCATTAGTTGATAGGAAGGGATTGCTTGTTGGTGGTAGATTGGTCAGAAATCGGTTTCCGATTTGGCAATCGGAAATTTTCATCACTTTGAATTTCAACTTTTTGGCCTTTGTTTGAGTGGAGGCGCAATATGCACCTTCTTTGGTTATGAAAAAGGCACATTTTCCAACAGTGCACGTTCTACAATCCTTGGTGTCAGGACAGAAAGCCTTACAGCTCCAAAAAAATAAAATAAAAACCCACTTTTCTGCTTTCATTTTTGTCTCAAAACGTGTTTCTTTAAATTTGTTAATGAGTCAACAAGATTCTTTTTCATAAAAAGGAGGAAAACTTTTTTGATTAATATATATATGTCAATCTAATTAACACTCCGTACAGCCTGCGTAGCTTTACCACTTTTATGAGACAGAATATGTGAGTTGTTTTTTTCTAAAAGAAAAAATGCATTTTGGTTCAAGAGTTTCGTGATGATGATTCATCTTTTCTTTTGTGCAGCTGCATTTTTTGGATGTGTACCCACGTCATCGTAACTACAGTTGACTTGTTGCAAGTTACAATAGAGGTCTGTGTACATAACAACTGCAGTTTCTTACATTGAGTGGTTACACGCTGGAATCTTTAACAGTTCACCATTTATATGGAATCATATCAGCTATTATCATCTTGAATCAGTGGCATTCTTTTAAGCATGAGCTTATATTTTTTAGCAGTACAGATGCATGGAAACAGTGGTATGGCACTCGAGTACTAAACACCCTTTTAAGTCTGCTTAGCCTTACCAGCTTTTAGGTACTTTTATAAGAGATGAAATATGATTTGGTGTACATCAGCTCATTTGATATATGTGTAGCCATGTTATACTCATACATAAGAGTCTTTTACGCTACCAAGTACTTGTCATCTATATGGAATACAAATCTGCAGGGAATCACATAATCTTTCATCTATAGATCTTTTCACCATCTAAAGGGAATTGACCTTGAGTAGCATTCCTTTCACAAAAGCACTCTAGATTACTTTTACGAATGTAAAAAATGTTTTCAAAAGGTTTTTGGGTACTCATGTTTTAATACACCACAAAAATGCAAGATTTTAGATAGATATGGGTCCATATTATTTAGGTGTATAGCTTTTTTGTATCAAATGCAAGTTTTTAGTAACAATGTACCAATTCTCATGAGTAGGGTTGAAAAATAAATGGTTTATGCCAGATTATTCTTAGTATTTAGCGCTATGCATCAAGGAGGTAGGGAGGTAAAAATAATGAAAATTTTAATAAGAAATAAGGTGGTTCAGAATTTTTACATTAGCTTTACGATTTCTATGAGACAGAATATGTGAGTTGTTTTTTCTAAAAGGAAAAATGCATTTTGGTTCAAGAGTTTCGTGATGATGATTCATCATTTGTACCCACGTCATCATAACTACAGTTGACTTGTTACAGGTTACAATAGAGGTCTGTGTACATAACAACTACAGTTTCTTACATTGAGAGGGTTACAAACAGTTCATCATTCATATGGATTCATATCAGCTATTATCATCTTGTCATCAAGAAATCGAATCAGTATCATTATTTTAAGCATGAGCTTATATTTTTTAGCAGTACAGATGCATGGAAACAGCGGTATGGCACGAGTTCTAAAACACCCTTTTTAAGTCTGCTTAGCCTTTCCAGTTTTAGATACTTTTATAAGAGATGAAATACGAGTTGGTGTACATCAGCTCATTTTATATATGTGTAGCCATGTTATAAAAATGTACACAAAAGACATTAGGGGTAGTTGAGGATTACACAACTCTGGATGACTTTCAATGTGTTAATGATAATAATAAAGTGTTTTCAAAAAAGTTTTTGGGTATTCATATTTTTAATGCACCTCAAAAAATGCAGGATTTTTAGATAGATATGAGCCTATATTATTTAGGTGTATAACTTTTTTGCATCAAATGCATGTATTTTAGTGGCAATGAAATGGTTTATGCCATTCATGATTATTTTTAATGTTTAGTGCTATGTATGAAGGGGGTAAAAAAATGATTATGTTAATGTAGCAATAGTAAATAACGAAACTAATGAACATTTTAATCTTATAAAAATAAGGTGGCTCAGAATTTTGACATTATTACATTAAGTTGAATGTAGTTCAATAAACAAAATATTTCCTCTACAAATAATTTTTGTATGCTTTCTCAGTCATAACTTGAAGTGCACATTTATAATATTTCAATCTTAATATATCCAAACCCATAAAGTAAGAAATATTTAATTTGAATTGTGTTCTAAAGATACCAAGCTTTATCAATTATGCTTACAAACAAATATATTTTACAGGTGTATAAATAAATAGGTGATGACAATGGAATTATATAAATAATTGGTGCAAACATTAATTTTTTTCACTGAAAACTGAACAGTAAGACATAAAAAAAAAACTATTCCATCCACCCATTTGTAAATAAACATGTGCAAAAACTACTGCTGTAAATTTGCTTGAAAGTCATCGTAGGCTTCCTTAATTAATCGCATTCGTTTCTGAAAACGATCCTTTGCCTCCCCCTCCTTGTATTGGACTTCTTCTATATCCATCTCATCCTCCATTGACCTACTTTTTTCAACATCCTCTTCCAATCTAAATTGGGCCACCTTCATACAACCACGATAATAGGCATGTATCATTGCAGTAATGACATGGGGGGTTTCGGACAAAGACATTGGAATGCAATGTCCGGCGAAGTAGTTACTTTGCTTAAATAACGTCACTGTCACCATCCCACTGGTTCCAAATATGGATTCGCCAACTTTAATACTGTTACAAATGGTCATACTTTGATCATCGGCGTGTCTTCTTATGGCAGACGCGAGTGAATTTGAAGATGGGGTAACTCTCCCAGGGTTGGAGTTATCCCGATCCTTACATACCCCCATGCTTTCCGCATCAAACCACTGGAACAAGATGCGAATGGGCTTCTTATGTGGATCATCCTCCAGCTGTCCAAAATCGATCCGCCTCACAGCTGAGCTAGGAAGTCCTCTGAAGCACTTGCTTGAATCGTATGGCTTCTTTGGAGCTTTCACTACATCCGCATATGTTCGCTTTCCGACAATTCTTGGTGTAAATTGATCTTGAAAGTCTCTTGAACTTCCGGGATGTGGATCGCGGGGTCCAGCTCCAACAGGGCGTGGTGTTGGTATTCTTTGAGATGGCGGTGGAAGCGGATCTTCAAATCTTTCAACTTCATCAAAATCATCTTCGTCCATAGGTTGCGTATTTAAATGCAGAGCTTCCCGAAGGGCTTCCCTAGGAACTCGCAAGCGTCGAGGAACTGGTACGTAGTTAAGATAAATTGAGGCTGGGTCAATTTTCGCCTGCTTAATTTCACGAATTTTTTGAAATCCTTCAAGTACCACTCTTAAAGATGGGCTGTACATCACCCCGCTCACTATCATAACTCTTAGCGGAAACTGTCGACGAATAATCTGTCGCTTCTGAATTTCTTTTTCCTCTAACATAAGCGTGTTAATTCGCTCATTTTCTTCATCTGTGACGCCAATGAGATCGTAAGGATGAAATTCTTCTGCTTCTTGAATTTTTTCATAGTCCAAGTAGGTATCAGCCAATTGTAGTTCAAATGGCTCCCCTAGATGAATTCGACGATCCTCCACTTCCGTATTCATTGAGAAGCGATGATCTTGCTTAAAAGCAAAAGAAACGTCTTGAGGGGGTTGATTTTCAAGGTTTTCAACTTCATTTACACGAACCATGTTTGCGTTTTGTATTTAAACTTTTACTTCGTTATAAAATACTTTCAAGACAATTTGAGATTGGATATTTATAAATTTAGGTAGAATCGTAATAGGCTTGTTGAATTTTTGCTGAGCAAAAGAGGTAGGATACAGAATAAAGCTTGACTGAAAATAAAATCACCACTGGAGAATCCTTTTATATCCGACCAAAATGTGGGGTGGTGTTTAGAATTGGAATTTGAGGGAACTGTTGTAAAGAAGTACAGTCATCGACGTTGAGCATTTTTCAAGTATTTACCGATTTTCATTTTTAACAGCAGGGGAGCATTATTTATCCCTCCTATCCACCTGACATTTGAATTTTTTATACCCATTGCATATGCTCTGCTGCTGAAAGTTCTTGAAAAGTCGTATGCAGGTACATTTAGAATTTTTTAGAATTACTCACATCCGGGGAGTTGACGTCGGGACTACCCATTGCATGTTTTACTTTCGATTCACACCCACCAGAGTTCGCGAAAGGCTATGAAATATGGTACACTTAGAGTTTGTCATTACTCACATCCGGGGAGTTGAATGATTCTGGGACTAGTTATTTTATTTTTACTTTCGATTCATCTCTTCTGATGAAAGTTCATGAAAAGCTATGAAGTATATTACGGTACATCGAAGTTTATTCGAATTACTCACATCCGGGGGAGTTGAGAATAGTCACGCTATCGAATTTTCTGGATTTATCAAAATGATTTCAGGGTTACCCATTTCATGTTTTACTTTCGATTAACGCCCACATCCTGATGGAAGTTCATGAAAAGGTATTAAATGTGTCGGTACATTTAGAGCTTTCCCATTACCCACATTCGGAGGTATGGAAACTGAGTCACGCTATCGAATTTTCTATATTTATCAAAATGATTTCAGGGTTACCCATTTCATGTTTTACTTTCGATTAACGCCCACATCCTGATGGAAGTTCATGAAAAGGTATTAAATGTGTCGGTACATTTAGAGCTTTCCCATTACCCACATTCGGAGGTATGGAAACTGAGTCACGCTATTGAATTTTCTGAATTTATCAAAATGATTTCATGGGTTACCCATTGCGTGTGTATTTCGATTGATTCCACTGCCCACCTGAACACCGCATGCGTGCAGTTGTGATCGAATACAGGCATGTTTGTGCTAATATTATATAATATTACAAAACGGTAAGGAACTTTTTCAGTCAGATTTTAGCCATTCGTGAGTTCCTGTATTCCACAAGCTTTACTACCCTGATTCTATATTCGAAATAACATCCACAACCAAAAGCTACACAATGGAACCTCAAACCAGACGATATCGTCAGGTACAGATGAAGTTTGTTAACCTATAAATTCTTTCTAGATATTTTTCGTATAACTTCACATTTTACTACTTCTAGCTACTTTGTGTCTTTTGTGAGCAATCCTTTGTTCAACATAGAGCCCTTCAACGTCACCTTCTTTGTCATCATACCTGCTCTCGCTGTCAGGAAGCAACACCAAATCTAACCAGACACAGATGTCAAACCACTCTGCAAGGGGAAGGGTCGACCTTGAATGTGGAGCCTTTTCGTTTAGATATAAGTAGTCTAGGCGATGCTTTTCAAGTTTATGTGTATGATATACACGCTCAAGAACTATCTGTTGAGCAAGTCTTTCGAAATAATATTGATAGTTTATCCAACTTGTTAAAGAACGTTCTTCAAATCAATAGATCTATCAAGTTTCAAATTGGGTTGAAAATGAGCATGCGAGAATCGGTTACCATGCATGTAGAACAGAAATACTTTAATGCAGGATACCATATCCTCCTTCACCCCAACTCCATTGAACCACTAGTTACTAGCTCTAGAAATCAAATCACTACTCAGATTAGTGCATTTTTAGAAATGGGTAGCAGTTGGAGCGTAATTGATATTACCAGAATGTACGTTAATATTGCACTCTATCGTCCATTTGGAGGGAGAGGGGTTATAAGGTTGCCAATGGCTTTACGAAGGAGAAGGGGCATTGCCTCCCCTGCCGTGTCCAGGTACTGCTTCAATTACGCAATGATGGCTTGTAGGTTAAAGCTAAGAAGGAAAGTTGATATAGAAAGGCTATCAAGCTACTCACGCTTTCTCGAAAATAATATGGAGAGCCACATTATAAATTTCGAGGGTTTACCACCCGAGGTGGGGGCTCTAGAAATTGAAAAATTTGAGCGACAAAATGACACATTCAGTGTTAATGCTTTTGGATATTCCGAAAACACGGTCTTTCCTCTTTACATAACTAAACAGAAGAAGGAATATCACGCAGATATTCTTCTATTCTATGATGAAGGTAATTCAGAGGGTCATTGGATGTATATTTTTGATTTCAGTGCCTTTATGTCCAATGGTCACGATCGTCGGTATTTTTGTGTGTACTGTTTAAATAAGTTTAATACGGAAAGAAAACGAGATGATCATAGTACATTGTGTAAGCAGGACGGTTTAAGAAAATTAGAATTTCACCCAGAAAACACTTACGAAAGGGTTAAGCTACATGAGTATAGTTTATCTAGAAGCATTGTATTATACTTTGACTTTGAGACCATGCAAAACAAAGGCATTACTCAACGCTCAAAATATAGTACTGTGGATGGGGTTTTGGAACCTATCTCGTTTTCATACCTGTTGGTATCAGGCAAAAAGACTTTAGAATATGGGCATTATGTAGGAGAAAGAGCTGACAAGGTGTTTGTCAAAACCATTAACAAACTTGCAAATAATTACTTACCAAAAACCCAAGAATATAAAGAAACCATTGTTGTAACACCTGAGGGATTAGAAAGATGCCGGTCTAATATATGCTGCATTTGTGAAAAAGCAATAAATCCTGGTCAATCCACTCATCGTCATCATAACCACGCAGCGTATGAAGTAAATAATATAGGCCCAGGGGAATTGTATGGAATTAGTCATGCTAGCTGTAACCTACAGTTACGGACAGAGCGCTATTTGCCTTGCTTATCGCATAATTTTTCCCGTTTCGACAGTTTACAGTTAATTAGGGGATTGAACGATGTTGCTTGTGAGAATATAAGGTGTGTTGCAAAATCTGCAAACCAATTCCTTTCAATCACATTTAATAATGTACAATTCTTAGACACCTACATGCATTTACCATTCGCACTTAAAGACTTGGTTGTTATTCTTAGAAATTCTGGTTTGCATCACTTTGAAGTAACACAGTATGTCTTCAGAAATTATACTGAATTCTTAGATGATTTAATCCGCAAGCAAGTCTTCTGCTATGACTATATAACAAAGGAAAACTTATTCGAACGCATAACTACACTACCACCGAAAGAAGAGTTTTACAATTCATTAACTGAGGAGCATATTACCGACTATGAGTATAAGTTTGCTAACGATATCTTCAAAGCATTTGGTTGTGTAAACCTGGCTCAGTATTTAAACATCTATTGTCTTTTGGATACCTGCCTGCTTAGCGATGTTTTTAGACAACATCAAAGTTTGTGCTATCAAATGTTCAAAGTTGAACCTTTAGGTTTTCTTAGCTGTTCTGCTATGAGTTTCCGCATAGTATTGGGTACATCCGAGCAGGAATTGGAATACATATCATGTCCTGACATTTATCTTATGAGCAAGCGAGCACTTCGTGGTGGAATTACGAACTACAGCAGTAGACTTGAGTATGCTAATTATCCCGACATGGGTGATTATGACCCCACTAAGCCGATCAGTTCTCTAATACAGTTGGACGTTTGCCAGTTGTATTCTAAATGTATGACATTTAAACTACCTGTAGGTAATTATCGAATGCTAACAGAAGAAGAAATACAGGCCTTTGATGCGTTTAATGTGGATGATGGTGGTGATACAGGTTATCTTTTGTCAGTTGATGTTAAGATTGATCCACTGTGGCACAATTATTACTCAGATCTACCAGTTATGCCTGAGAAACTTAAAATAGACCCGAAACATGCTTCTGACTTTCAACGACAGTTCACTGATGAAGACGGTCAATCGCTTATGAAAGGTTTCAATACCGAACAACTAATTTGTAATTTATACGATAAAAGAGACTATTGTTTACACAGCTTTGAATTGAAACTTTATTTGAGGCTTGGAGGAATTCAACTTGTAAGAATCCGATCGATTGTTAGTTATTCACAAAAGAGTTTTATGAAAGATTTTATTACGAAGGCAACTGAGATGCGTAACAGTAGTGACGATGAGGTAGTGCGAAATTATTGGAAGGGATGTTGCAATCATTCTTTCGGTTTCAGCGGTTTGGATATCACTAATTTTATTGATTGTAAGATAGTTAAAAGTAGAGAGGAAGCTCTAAGACTAATTAGTCAACCAAATTTCAAGGGATTTAGCATATTAGAAAAAAGTCTTGCAATTCTAGAAATGCTCCCAGTCAAGGTAGTTGTTAGGAATCATCTAATGCTAGCAAGTGCGATATTATCAAGAAGTAAGTGTTTGTTCTACGATATTTACTACAATGGGATAAAAAAATACTTTTTAGATAAGCAAATACCATTAAAGCTCTTATATGTCGACACGGACAGTGCCACACTTCACGTTAATTGTGGATATGACGAGCTTTTAGAACATTTAAGTAGCATCCGTCTTAATGGGGAAATACTCGTTGATTTTAGCTTCCTCCCCCAAAATCACAGGTTGTATTCAGATGTGGTAAAGAATAAAATTGGGACACTCAAATCAGAAACAAAGGACGTTCGTATAGTGGCATATTGCTGCATTAAGAAAAAGTTTTATGCTTTCAAGCTTGAAAATCAAGAGTGTAAACTTCGAGGTAAGGGGATTCCCCGACGTGTTTTAAAGAAAATGTTTCGTTTTGAAGATTATGAGCGTGCGTTGTTGACAGGTGAAATAACTAGGGTTCGTGTTAAATCGTTTAAGCGCGTAAACCAGAGCATACAAGCTGTTACACAAAATAAGATTGGTTTATGCTCGTTTAGCACATCTAGGTTTTTGTTACCAGACAGAGGGCTAAATAGTATACCATTTGGTCATATTGATATCGTAAATGGGGAAGTAGATACTGTAACTGAGGATTAAAAAAGATTTTTTGTGTGTTTACCAACTAGTCGCTTCTTAGACATTGTAAGCAATGGATACTAATTTGTGCGTTCCACAACTTGTAAACCCCTTCACCTTTTTAGTGGTGGTAATAAAAAAACTTGTATAAATTTAACAAATCAATCTCCAAACCTATTTCATTCTCACATTCTTTGCAGGGGCGATCCCGTATCGGTAAAACACATCTCATTCTAAAAATTATAGAAAATCGTGAAACCCTCTTTACCAAAAAGGTCGACAAGATTCATTACATATATGGTGTTCATCAAAATAAATTCGATGAATTTGCAGTCAAGTATCCGGAAGTAGAATTTTCAAACGAATTTGATCCCTCATTAATTACTCCAAATAGTCTTGTCATTCTTGACGATCTACAATCCTCAATATCTGGACCTCTTCGAAAAACTGTGACCGACTTTGTAACAAAGAATGTACACCATAGTTGTTGCAGTTTAATAATTGTTTTACACAATTTGTACTGCAAAGAACTACGCACCGTAAGCCTTTCGTCTGACTATATTCTAATGTTTGATACCGTACGAGACAAATGCGTTTTTAGAACGTTGGGAACTCAAATGTTTCCACGCACTCCTAGCTTTCTCATCGACGTACTAAATTATGTAAGCGAACGTTCAAACCGCTCCTATGTATTCCTGGACATGTCAGTGTTTCAACCAAATCGATTCAGAGTCAGGGATAGTGTATTTGTAGACGAGAACTGCCTATTCTTTGCCCCACTTTAAGTTAAGCCACAAGCCAGTTAACATGGTTCCAGCGTGTTTATGTTGGAGTTGTCAGAATTCATTTTCTACACTTCTGTTTTGTCAAAATTGTGAAGGACATAAGTTTTTTATTCAACACGTTGAGAAAATAGGAATTAAGTGCCTACGTCAATCGCGAAAGGCGACCTACAGACTTACAAAGTCGTGCACGGTCTGTAAATCAATTCATCATCAAGTAATTGTTTATCAAAGAAAAGTTAGTGTTGATAACATCACTCACAAATACTACAAAGTTAGAAGTATGAGCAATGGATATTCCCCGCTTCCAGAAGCATAAGGATTTCCTCGAAAAATTCCCTAACAGTAAGGTGTCCAAATCAAAAAAATTAATTCAAAACGCCACTGGTGAAGAAATCAAAACAATTGTAGAATTGTTTATTAATTTTGATAGTTACATTGTAACTAATAAAGATCACAAGCTTTTTAAAAGGTTTAAAAGGATAATTAGTAAACTGTTAAAACGAAAGTGGACGGTCGAGACGATTAGGAAATATTTTATAACGAATATAAAACTCGTTGTTTTGATAATCTTATCTTTTCTAACCAAGTTATTGGAGAATTTCGTGTGTTCAGTTATCAACCATGGCGAGCTTTAAGCTTTTTCGGGCAATACCAATTGAGGTTTACAATAAGTTGGTAGGGGTTAAGCAAGAACCCGATGATGTAGAGCCTGCAAGACCTGATATTGTAGATTTGCTACCAGTTAAGCAGAAGGAGAGAGGCGCAAAAATTATACAGGTGTGTATACAGAATTATTTTCGGAAATGTACACATTTAAACACTCTGACTTGTTATTGTAGTTGCTGAAGCAGTGTGGGTTTGACTGGAGCTCGGGTTTACAGCTAATTCACAATGGGAAAAGTATTGCAAATACGAATGTCGTGGACCTACTTAACTACATGACAAATTCTATTCCGTCTTCAAAAACAAATACAAATTCTTTACCATTAATTCTAAATGAATTTAAGACAAACAATGTCCCACTCTCAGTTTTTGCAAAGCATGTAAGACATCAGATCATGCATGGGATGGACGTTGTTGATAATGATGAATGTAAATGGCAAACATGTGAAAGTTTTAAGATTTTTAAATAAAGACTTTATTGCATGAAATTACAAGCATAGTACATTTGATTTGTGTGTGACATATGGCTTTATTTTAGAATTATACCAGTTACACACTATTCTATCATTCGATCGTTTTCTTCGACCAAATCTACTAACAATTTTTTGAAAGCTCATACCTCTGGTCCTAAAATAAATATAATACAGACAGAACACACTACAAACGTTTGATGTATTTGATTGGAGAGCAAAGCAGTTTTCACTTTTTATTCTAATATTCTTAAACAATTTGGAATACTTAATTATGTCAACACCGTAACTATCAAACACCTCACACGTTTTACCGCCTACCGAATAAAACACTATCCAATGTTTTCCTGGTATCTCATTCGTATTAATAACATATATTTTTGGAAAGGGTGCCACAATAAATTTATTTATTTTACTTGGAGGTATGACTCCATATGAATTTATTCTTCTACCTGCTAGGATGTACGTTAAGGCTGATAAAATCTCTACGGAATTCATATTAGATTGTTTGAAAATGTTATCTCATTACTGCTAAACGTAACGGATGACTTGAGCTGTCCTAAAATCAAGACAGTAGTATTTTCTGTGCAGCTTGAAAAGTTTAGATGTATAGATAACTTTCCTGTCTTCCCACCACTTATTTCTGAGGGATATACTGGAAAACCAAAAATTAGATTCCCATCCACGTAGTTATTTCTATTGAGTCCATTTGATCGATATCCCATTCCCAGAGTTTGAGTTAATAAATGATATGCCATTAGATATTCAGTGGCACTAATCTTAATAACTGAATCGTTGCTGTGATTATCAACTCGTACTTCAATCTGCGTTAGACCATTCCTGGAAAAGTTGAAGCAATTCTTTGATATCTTCCCATTGTATGCCTCAGTGCTCACAAGGCACACGAATAACACTTCAGGTAGCGTATTTGTACTAAAGATATTTTCTATAATGACGTTTGTTGCATCTTTGGCAATGTTGAATGTACGCAAACTGGTTTTGTAGTAGGGGTAAGTAATTCCACTCTTGTGATACATTTGATCATGAATGTGATACACCTTCTCAACCACTTTAACTCGCTTTATATACAGAATACACTGTTCGATGGCTAACTTATATTTAGTCGTATCTACGCCAGAAACTAGGGATATATCGTTTCCAGAACGTTCTAGTTTTAATTTTATGTCAAAGTTTGACAGTAATAATTCATCAGTTAAGAACATATCATCCAGAATTGGCGTAATTACTTCAACTATTTTACTGCTTGCAATCATATCTTTTCGTTTTTTGTATGATGCATTTGAAACCCCATTAGTATTTGGCGAAGCATCAAATACAAAACATGACTCTAACATTTCATTTTGTTTGTACACAGATGGGTAGCTTAACAGCGCCTTTAAATATGAAACATAGTGATAGTTGTTGGTACTAGAAACTAATT
Organism: Orchesella flavescens; assembly: GCA_964034955.1. Classification (NCBI taxonomy): domain Eukaryota; kingdom Metazoa; phylum Arthropoda; class Collembola; order Entomobryomorpha; family Orchesellidae; genus Orchesella; species Orchesella flavescens. The sequence continues at coordinate 9,650,073 of OZ035953.1, read as the reverse complement.
CTTGATTAATAAAGAAGTCGAGCTTTTGTATCATTGTTGATCCAATAAAATTAGAAACCGCCACGTCATTGGCATCAGCGATTGAAGTACCATCCGTTTTTGTTACTTTAAAAGTTGTATAGAGAAATGAGTTTTTTAGATCGTAGTAAAGACCTGGGGATCCATTTGACGCAAATTCGATGGGATGATCGCTGTCCTTTAGACTTCCTAAAGGGAAACAACGCTGATAGAAGCTTTCCTTGATGGATGTGTTTGTCTGACTATCTACAATTATTGGATCCATTTTAACGCTTTGATCTTTTTTTCTTTCCCTTCTTCACACAGCGTCTTTTTCGCGTTCGACCGGAACCCACGAAATCTATTTTTGTTCTAACCTTTCTTCGTCGTTTCCGCGTCTTTTTTACTTTTACCTTGGTGGTGGTATTTTTCTTTGGTCTGCGTTTTTTTCGCTCTACGTGTTTTCGCTTGCTTGATGTCATTGCTGGTCCTTGTTGATTACTTTCCCCTAATAATCCGAGAGGCTTCATATTTGTCTAGTTCTAATATGTAGTACACATGAAACTGTTTGATTTTTGTGGAAGGGAATAAGGTCTCCACTCTCGTTGGTCAATTTAAGGTGAATGGTAGAGAGCTCGTTTTGGTTTAACGGGCAATAGTAAACTAAGTTAAATTTCTCGGTTTCAACCTTGTTTATACCCCGCTTGTGATCAAAACATCGAATTACATTTGACCGTAGTCCGTTGTATATTTGAGGCACAATAACGTTCAAATACACCAATATCTTGTGGTTTCCACGAAAAAGGTCAACATCTTTCGAAACAAACTCTCTAGTTATATATTCTAGTTCAGTACCAAAAATTTTACGTATGTGGTTGCTAGGTCTTAGTTTGTAGTTAATGTTCTCACTTTCAATTTGCATTTCTTCCTCATCGCTTATAAACTGTAAATCGGTTATATCTTGACTTATTATAGCATGATTTATTGAGCTTACTAATCCTTCTACACTGTGCTCAGTTGGCTCCCCTAATTGCAACTTAATTATTTTTGGAAGATCCAATACTGTAAAAGAGATTAGTGCGCCATTTGCTAAATTATTGTATTCAGGTAGATTTCTTGTATTTTCTCCGAGTATTTCCCCAAATGCATTGGCGTGATAGAATTCTTTTTCAAAACCAAGAATGGTTCGAAAGGTTTCAGTTAGGCGTACGGCAGTGTTAACACCGTATGTCACAACAATTTGGTAGTGTATGTTTCGATTTATTGACATTTGTTGTATTTCTACGGGGAATCCTAATTCTTTATTTTTTAAATTAAAAGCAGTAATAGCGGATGAAAGATGATCGACTTTAATTAATGAAAAGGTAGCCTTGTCAGCATAATCCGTCTGAACAGTAATTACGTTATCCTCCTCCGCATACCCGAATACATTCTTTAGCGGCTCATAACTTATTTCTGTAAGACCTATTTCATGAACCCCTTTGTCCAACTTTAAAGGTGTTATAATGTCAACAGAAAGGTCGGATGGTAAATTTTCCAGATCGTTGGCTTTATCGCTTGTTAGCGTCACAAACATTGAATTTATTTCATCCATTACGCTGGCAGTAATTCCTTTTTGTAGAACGCTCCTAAGAATAACATGCGTTTAAGTGGTTTGCTTCTTAATAAAATTGTTTTTCACCTATACCTTTTATTTCTTCGCCGTTTGAGTCCTTTATTATATATGTAGGTGGATTCGTACTCTGAACTCTTGCTATTTCAAAAATTTCCTTTGAAAAACGCCTTGCATAGCCTAAAGCAAATTTTTAAATGAGTCATTGTAATGTTCTACATGTCTGTTATATATCCTTGTCTTACCCTTTTCAAACGTTTTTTTCAGAGCAGAAACCCTAACACGCTGGTTTGGGGAGTAAATTGCCTTCTCCTTCTTTTCACTTAATGACTTTCCATAAAGTGCTGTCCAAACTTTATCGTTATTTTTTTCCTCACTTGCTTCCTTGGGACTCATGAAGGACAAAGACTTATGTTTTCGTAAATTGTATGAATTGACAACATGTGTCAGGTGCTTCTTCCAGTTCATTGATTTATTTTGTGTAAATATACGTTGGAAGGTCATCATAATGGTGGATATGACCCTCTCACATAAAGAAGCTTTTTGGTATAGAGAGAACATTTACAATATATCATAACACTTTCCTTAAAAATTAAGCATTACCTTTTAATTCAGAGTAGGTGTTGAACCATATTATGTTTTTCTTCTTCAGAAATTCTTGTGTAAGTTTGGAGGTATACTCAGTTCCTTTAATAAAAAATCAGGTTTTTAGTTTTTATGACTCAGAATTTTATAACTCAAGATTTTCAGACTCACCCAAATCTGTCTGTAAATAGAAAAAAGGTTTTGGTAGCTGCTTTAAAAGTTTTTTCATAGCCACAATAATATTCTTGGGCTCTTTAGTTGTAAGGGGGTAGGCAAAAAGTTTTCGTGAAAAACAATCTAAAAATACTATAATGTACCTATATGGCTTATTTTCACTTTGATATCGTTGCATGTCTATTAAATCAGAGCAGAATTGAAAGTTGGAAAAATGTACTACTACTCTTCGTCGTTTAAAACGCTTAGGGGCTGGAAAGAGGGAGTAATATGCTTCGAGTTTTAGTAGCTCATTTTTTACATCCTTCAACGTATTTGGAGGTTGCCTTGTAGCATAAAACGTGTGTAGACCAGAAAATCCACCCAGAAATCCACCCAGAAAATCCACCCAGAAAATCCAGAAGAGGGTTTAGATATTGTTTTCGTATGCCCGACATTATGCGGTCGTTGCTAGGAGAGTATTTCATCACAAATGATTAATATTTCTCCCTCACTATCGTCTTTTACACTACCTGCATTCTGTTTACAACTCCACACACCCTAGTCTCATTTCACTTTTATTCACCCACGATTTAAGAACGATTTTTTTCTGTGTCTAAAAATTTTGTATATGCTTCACGTGCCCTCGGTTGATGAAATAATGGCAAAATCTATTGTAGAAGAAAATGGCCAGTTTATTAGATCCCATTTACTACCTCTTCCAGCAGAGCTCCGCTTTGATTTTCTTACTGCCGAGGCTTATAACAATCCTAATACATTGTATGCAGTAATTGAAATTTTGTTAAACATCCCATTAACATACTTTCGATTTTCACAAGCAAGAGTTAAATATCAGCGTATATCTACGTTTGTCAGACCTTATATTCGCAGGACGCGCAAAGAAAAGCGTATCTGCGATGTCCTTGCCGACTTAAGACATTACGAGAGTGATCTTTTTGAAGTTTTAAGTTTCGGTCTCCAGCGAGTCATAAATTTTTGGTATGAGCCAAAGGAAGATCGTCAACGACGAAGAAGGCGTTATTTTTCATTTCACAACGAAACTTATGAGTGCAGTAAAAACGTGTTAAACCTCATCAACGAGCGTGTTCCACCCCGTGCAAAGCGCAGGTCCCTTCCCCAGAGGTTGTACGAGCTGTTGGAGAGCCATTTTGGATGTATGATTTGTTACGATATCATACTTGAAGTAAGTAATTAGTAAAAAAATTCAGCATATTGAGTTGCAAGGTATAAAACCAACTTTAAAAGATAAATTACTTCTTAGGGTGTTGAGACAGAGTGTCGACATCGATTCTGCAAAGCCTGTTTGACTACTTGGCGTCAACAGAGCACCAGCTGCCCACTTTGTCGAACAGAGATTACAAGCAACTGTCAAGATTATTACTTAAATGAATTCTTGACTGATGTTTATGAACTCCTTCCAAAACCCCGAAGGGTTGAACGTGAAAAGAGAGTACGAGTGTTGGCAATACAGTAATGTGTTTGATAGTTTTATGTAAACTAGTATCGAGTTTTTTTAAAAAATTGTGACGTGAACCTGTATACTTCAACTAAATCAAATGAATTTGTTCCACTTAAGTATTGTAGAAATATGTATTTAATTTATAATCTAATGCTAACACTTGATTCAGTGTGAAAAATAATGTATACTGAGTTTCACTTAAAATTATATATATATTTGTGATTTTTGTATGCATAATTTTTCGAAAATAATCATGAATTTAAAAAAATACTACCAATTGATTCAGTATGTCAAATAACCTTTAAATACCAAGTTTCATGTGAATATAAAGAAGCAAAAATTGAATCGACATCGGTGGGATTCGTAATGGATACCTCATGAGCAGTGGTTGTATGCATTACCAACTAACTCACGACACCATTCTATTGAATTACATGTATTATATAAGTCAAGCTTGAGATATAGTGTCATTGTCACAATAGTTTTTGGGGTGTTTTTAAGTAAGGCTTTGGGTATTTTATGATAACTGATTTTTAACAATATGAGGGTTCCATTGTTTTTTTCATAAAAAGGGATTTGTAATTTACCCATCCCTGATTTTCATCTTCAATAAACCCGACAAATGGCGTAAAGAACCGACACCCTTAAGCAATTTAACATAAATTTGAAAATTTTGAATAATTAAAAACATGAGACATTTCGACATTTAAACGTTCGTAGGTCACGCTGGGGTCATCTTAGAATTTTTAGAACGGCATGACTGAATTCATCTAAGATAATAGAAGCATTTTGATGTATCCCACTTTATACTTTGCTATTTAGAAATATTTTTCTTATCTTTGACCTGGTTATCGATAACCGATAAGACCCATCTCGCTTCCCAGGGAAGGTCTTGACATAAGGTATCGTTTACCAAAAAGAATTTTCGAAAGACAGGCGGACAGACAGACACCATTTGTGAAAACAAGAACCTACCCCCTTTTGCAAAGGGTGCCGGTTAATAATTAATTACATGTCTTATCTGGACCGATAACTTTTTGGTTCCAACGCTATCCTAAAGAAGAAAACTTGCGCTTATGTATATGGTGAGAAAAATGTTATTAGACCAGATCAGAAAATTGTAAAAACATATGAAACTCGCACATTTTTTAGTATTTTTAAAAATTAAAATCTACAACAATATTCGCTTTAAAATTCTCTATATTTTATTCTAGCACAGTTTAACATGATCTACATTAATAAATAAAATTATTATTAGGGTTTTAAGCTTGAATACAAAGATATGCATCCATATTTCTACTCAACTACACATATAAAAATAATTTAATAAAATATATAAAAAATAATTATAATTGCAGTAAATCCAGTGCTCCACCCCTATCATATATCACATCATCATCACCAGCATTCTCAGCTTGCAGGCCTGCCATTTCATAGACATTTTGTCGGCGTTGGGTGTTAATGCGCCCATCTTCCACAGCTTCCTCTAACGCAGCAAAAGGAATTTCCTCCAAAGGAGCAAAGGGGGCTGGACGGACACGATCACGTCTCATCTTGACGAAAACGCCAACGCCAACCGCCACCGAGGCCACAACAACACCAACAAATCCAAGAAAGAAAATATAGTAAAATGATGATGATGATGATGATAGCTGAAAAAAATTAAGGAATAATCGTGGTGTTATGGTAGGGAGACTAGCTTTTAGCTGATACTTGCTAACACTTTAATAAAGAATATCAATCAACCTCAGGGGGTAAGGTGGTTGTGGTTGAAGGATGGGGACAAAGCTTCCCGAGGCCTGGATGGATGACGACTGATGAAGGTGATGGGCAATCCTCTTCCTCCAAAAAACAGGCCAACTCCCCTCTGCCACACCAGAAACATCCCTTCGTGCAATCGATGCAGTTAATTGCATCACATATCCCTACATTGCATCATATATATCATATTATCATCATATCATCATCATATCATAATATCATCATATTATCATATCATATCATATCATATCATATCATCATCAATAAATAAATAAAATATAAAAATAATGCCTTACCTTTCAGCTCCCCTCCCCTTCCTAGCACCCACACCACTGCTCCAACAGTCACACTCAGCAGATTTCCCATGATTTTTAAAGAAGTTGAAGTTTTAAAAATTTCTACGTTTATTTTTATAAAAAAAAACTCACCTTCATTCAACACACTGAATGAGAAAAATGCATTTCTCATCGCATGTTTGATGCAAGAAAGTATTTATGCATGTGTATGAAATTGTGAAACGACGTTTGCATGCAACATATTTTGTAATGGTAAAAACCCCCGTGCATGCATCAGCATACACGGGGGTTTTAGGTACTCGACATTTTAACTACCCGGGTCTTATTTGTGGTACCCGGGTATATTCCCCCATTACGCCGCCAATTCACCCCTACTGTCAACTATATTCAAGTTATCTTCAACTTATTGGCAAAAAATGAAGTTAATTAGTACAATCTTCATCACGTTCAAAGGCATTTTGTAAGACAGGCTATGAAATCATAAAATGATGTAGTTGTCTGTCCAGTCGTTCTTATTATGTACCTTTAGGTATATATTGAAAAGACTCAGGATGTCTGTCTGTCATCACGATAACTCAAAAAACGGTATCACTTTTTTTAATTCTGTTTTCACTAATCGAGATCTTAGGTCAAAAGTAAGGTCGAGTTCGAAGATGGGTCAAATCGGTTCAAGGGAACTACTGGGTCACAGGTCAGGTCAATATTTTTTACATAGCAAGTTATGTATTATGATGATGCATCAAAATGAAGCTACTGGAGAGAACATTTCATTAATGGGCTCCCAAATTCTTAGGTAACCCCAGTGTGACCTTTGACCTTATAGGTGGGGATCACTCAGAAGAGGATGATGAATTGGGAAATTTTAAAGGTACATTATTACATTTCGATCTGTCGGGTTTATTTAATATTACAAACAATTGACTTTTTTCTCCTTGAAAGTAATTTTCACTACATTTCGACTGATAATATCAAGTTACCCCAATTTATCAAAATTGTGAATTACATTTGATAGAACGTACATTACTATTTTATAATTTGAAAGCGTGAAAAAAAATGTTTGCTTCTTTGCCACAGTCCGTTAAAAGTTCGAATATATGTAGATATATTTTTCTTTTATTGACATCCACTTGGTCTACTCCTGCATCCAGTTCACTTCCAAGTGAAGTAGCGCATGAATGAAAATGAACGTAAAGATGATTGAGAGTTTCACCCTGAAATCATCTGTGCTCAAGTAAGGTTGAAAGATTTTGATAACTTGCATTTATTTCAACTATGCATTTTCTTCCAAGCAAAGATAAGATTATCAGTAGCATTAATGTTGCTCGTAGCTGCTGTGCCACAACTTACTTTCGCAAATCTCAAGTCAAGTGATGATTATTTTGATGAATGAGAGATGGACAGTCAACACTCAGCAGTGATAAAAAATAATATTGAGTATGAATATATTTATTTTTCAACATTTACTTATTATATGGATGAGCAACGCCACGTATCTGCTCCCCAAGAAGGTGCGGGTGTCAATTGAAAGAAATGTGGACTTGCGTATGATGAATAATATGGGAAAATTAAAGTACTACTAACTTGTTTTGTATTAGTTTTTCTTGGGACAAATATGAATATGCGTCATATGTAAATGCAATATCAGCACCGTTCGTATATGTGAAACGATCGAGCACCATGTGAAAGTTTTACCTTTCATGGCAAATAGGCATACTATTCAAATACAAAGCTTCAACTATTTATTGGATATCGTCACATACATTTTTTTTAAGATTTCTTATAATAATTTAATTTCTTTTCATTGATTTTTAAACATTTACACGACGAAACCCTATGAACTGTTCCAAAAAACTTTAGTTGTATTTAAATATCCTCGCATGAAATGAGGGAACATACTGAAACGAACAACGTTTATTAACCGGCACCCTTTTGCAAAGGGTGCCGGTTACCCATTACAATGTTTGACCTGGTCATCGGTAACCGATACCACCCGTTTCACTTCCGAAGAAAGGTCTTGACCTAAGATGTCGTTAACCAAAAAAGAAAATCTGAAATTCTGTAACTGTGACCGCTATCGTTCTCACGGATAGTCAGACACCATTAGTGAAATCAGGAACCTATCCCCTTTTGCAAAAGGTGCCGTTTAATAAACCGTACACCTGATAACAAGTGTAATGAACCGGCACCTGGCGTGTAACTTGTACCAAAATCTTACTATAATTAAAATATTAATTATCTTACCTTGCTTTTGACCTTTTCGCTACTAATTTTTTTTACCTTGACATTTGACCTGGTTAATCGATAACCTCTAACATTGTGTAGCACAGCATATGCATACCGAAGCATGCAAAAACGCATAGCGTTGTGTGCTTGTACATAAATCCAATCAGGAATGGTATTCTACAAGTAATGCTTTTACTACGTTGGGAGAGGATCGCAAAAGGTGGGTTAAGAGAGAGAGGTGGTGGAGGAGATTTGGTGGACATGGGAGGAGGGGGTTTGGAGGAGATCACTCAGCGCCTTCTTCAACTACGTCTCTGGCCTGCTTACTAGCAGTTTATTTATTTATTTAATATACTATCCTGAGTACAATTGATTGTTTGAAGTCCTTTATAGATTTAAATAGATAGTTCAACATTTCATTTTTCTAGGAACATTTTCCACTCAATGAAGTAACTTCACAAAAAATTAGCAACTAGCATTTAAGCCCAATTTATTAGATTTCGGGCATTAAATACGTCATATCATAGTTTGTAATTACACTGTTACACTGTCGAAAAAGTTCATGAGCGATGCTTTCAAGCTTTTCCAACAACCTCACTCAGACATGAAGTGCAATCACCAGCATGCTGAATTCATGTATTTTCCTGCTTGGGTTGTGAAAAAATATTCAGATGTATAGTCAAGGTGGGTTTTATGCTTCAGTAAGATTATCAATGTGGGAGAAAATATCTGAAGACGTCAAAATTTGATTTTCATTCATTCATTTATTTTGATGTGTTGGGTTTATATCCATCATATAATCTATCATATAATCCGATAATCCCAGAACGGATTATGGAAATACGCTTCATTCGGTTCTGGATTGATTACGGATTATGGAAACTGACCTTGGCCAGTAGGATTATGGATTATAGATTAACTTAATTAAAATGGTCATACTGGATTTGGAGTATTGATTACAATATAAGTAATCCAAATCCCGCAATCCGATTACTTCAATCCGGGATTTTCAACAACTCTGGTTACAATGGTAGATATTTTAATATGCCAAGCTTTCGAAGAAAAATCCGGCCTTCATCATCAGGTATAGGATAGCTTTCTAAACAAGACATCATTTATGTTGATTTATACAAAGCATCGTATTTTCAAATCGAATTATTTTAGTTTCCTTGCTTGGATTAATTACTTTGGTCTTTCGATAGCATTTATTATGAGGATATCTTAAATTATAAATTAAAGCCCACTCGTCAAGGGTAAATTAAATTTCATTACAATGTCCAAACACATTTTCCTGTTTCGATATTGACTGGTGAATCTACCTATTTATTACTCCAAGAACTTTACTGTTCTTCCTAATTTATTTTTTATAAATCCTTGTTTGATATGAATTCCTCTTACCAGGAACAGGAAATGTAGAACGTAGCACTTCACTACCTGATACTGAAGCTTGCAATCCGGTTTTTCACACGCTACAAAAATGTTGTTTTTTGCCTACGTACCTTACGTACAACTATTTTGCGTTTGTATTTCTTCCTCATATTTTGTTTGTATGTAAAGTTTACGATACTTGAATTTTGTTTCCTGGATTAGTATCAGTTATATTTTTTACGAAGTAATACTTCCTTATATCCTTCCTAGCAAAACGGCTGCACAAATGATTCCCAGTCACATTGACGATATGTAAAAATGCCGATTTTTCTTGTCTCGGCATATTTGTATGAAAATATATCGATTTACTATAATGCCGATTCAAAATTGAAGATCTTTTCCAAAATGCCGAGATGAAAAAAAGCCGAGATGCAAAATGCCGAGATGCAAATTACATGAAAATTCATTTTGCATGTTCTTTTGCAAGGGCAGGCTACAAGTGTTACGTATGGATGCTAATGTGTTCACAGTTCTACTCTGTTCCTTTCTAATAGCAAATAAAATCTTCCACTAAGGTAGACGGAAGGCTTGAATAGAAAAGACTTTTCCATCCGTCCAAATTATATAAGCGTTGCACTCTTTTTGACTGTCAAAAGCGTAGTAACGGTTTGAATTATTTTTTAGCAACATTACGAATGCCTCCGTGCGCAATATAATGTGATTTTTTTCCCCAAACGAACTGGGATACTCAACAAATGCAGAAGCCATGTTGTTTGCCAGGAAGTTGAAACTGAACTACAGATAGCTTCAATTTTCGAGAGATTTTGGTAAAGGAAGATGCAAAACGAATTTTCATGTAATTTGCATCTCGGCTTTTTTTCATCTCGGCATTTTGGTAAAGATCTTCAATTTTGAATCGGCATTATGGTAAATCGATATATTTGCATACAAATATGCCGAGAGAAAAACCATCGGCATTTTTACATATCGTCAATGTGACTGGACACCGGTACTGGGTTTGTTTTCTTCAGAATTTTAGATTCCTCTTGTGAATTTTATATAAGAATCTTTCAAATAGGCCGTGAGATTCTACAAATTCTTCCAACTCAACGAAATCAAGTAGAAGTCTACCATTTTTATATTGGTGAATGAGAGTAATAAGGACTGTAAAGTTTTTTTGAGGATGAAAATGGTAATTGTAATTGTGAAATGAAAATGATAAAGTTTCTGATGAAGAAATGCAAAGGAAAAAGATTCTGAGCAGCTACAAAACGTGATTGAGTTTAAACTGTGTAAAAAAAATTGGGGGAATTTAATATTGTTGAGTCAAATTATCAAGGTTTATGGCTACAAACCAACAGCGTGAATGAGCACCGAGATGCATGCCTTGCATGCTTATATAGTCACAGAAATAATGTATTCATACATGTAGGTAAATCATAGTAAAAAGTGAGAACACAGTAGATTTTCTGCATCGTGGACAAGAGAACCCAGACAGAAATGAGATTAACATAATTGTAGGATACAACAAATGAGCTGGACCCAAGTGTGCTTAATTTAAATGCACACACGGAGAATCATGAGAATGAATTCTAAATACTTAATTTACAATATTGAATAGGAGTCAAGAAACTGATACATAAGGCATTGAACTTAAAATAAAAATTATGAAATGAAGATTACTACTAAACAATTGGGTTGACAATCAACCAGTTGGTCAAAGTCACAGAGATATTGGTAATTCAAATTACTTTAATATAATTTGTAATAAAATGACAATTTACATAATTTGTAATTTTGGTATGCTTGGAGTTACAAAGTAATTTGTAATTTTGGTATGCTTGGACTCACATACGTATGCAAAGTAATTTGTAATTTTGGTATGCTTGGACTCACATACGTATGCAAAGTAATTTGTAATTTGGGTATGCTTGGAATCACAAAGTAATTTGTAATTTTGCTATGCTTGGACTCACAATGTAATTTGTAATTTTGGTATGCTTGGACTCACAAACAAATTTGTAATTTTGACTCCCGAAATTTCAAATGTAATTTGTAATAAAATTACTTCCTTCAAAATTTGTTTAAAATGAAAATTGCTCAAAAACCACCCATAAAACCATGTAAAATTCAATTTTTAGGGTAAATCGGTATGTGTTTACTAGGTTCGGGACAAAATGACTGTTTTGTCACCCAGTTTCAAAAACTGGTCTCGACATTATGAACAAACAAGAAGATTTTTAGTGTTTTGCATGGGATGTAATTGTAATTTCTGAAAGTAATTTGTAAGTTTTAAAATCATTTTTAAGGAAAGTAATTTGTAATTTTGGCCCACAAATTATATGTAAGTAATTTGTAATTTTTGCATGGAAGAATGTAATTTTAACACATCTGCAAATTCACCATATCCTAGCCCATCTTTTATGGTTAATTCAGACGACAAATTCTAATAATTGTTTTTGATGGATTGAAGAGCATTAATTGTTGAATTTAAATTGACTACAAGTTCTCCATCGCGTTTTGTCTCGTTTGAATTTTCCAAATTGAGTAAAACATTTTATAAGAATTGTGTAAGTCTGACTTTAAGAAGTCACTGAAATACGGCCAAATGAAGTTTTTAATAAATTAGTAATTGTGTTTTCTTACATACATGCATATTTATAGTTATTACTCACCGGTTTAGTATGGCAAGGAAATTGTTAGGTCAACAATTGAGCTATTTGTTAATATTTCATTTAGAAAAATACTCAAAGCTTCTACTTGCTTCTTCCACTAGTCGTCAGTCAAGGACTGTGGGTTGATTGAATAAAACACACTCCAAAAGTATTTCTCATTTTCCGAAATAATTCTTTATATTTGTTATAAGTTCTTTCATTGTGACTTGTCCATTCATTCTGTAAGCGAATTAGGGTTGCTGTGATGTCAAAAGAAAGTTTAGACGATTCTTCAGGACCTTGAACTTTCTCCGTTACTGAGGCAAATAATAGCAGAAGCCTAATCAGGAAAAACCAAAACATTTTTGGTTCCCTTTTGATTGTAAACCTATGACAAATATGTTTTAGTTTTGGGGTATTAGTCACTGCTTACTGCCTTACCATGCAAGATGACCGCTACTTCCTTCGTATTCAGAATATCATATTTGTCATTTCATATTTTTCTTCAGTTAATCAAAAATAAACTGCTAGTAAGCAGGCCAGTGACGTAGCTGAAGAAGGCGTTGAGTGATCACCTCCAAACACCCTTCCCCACGACCACCAAATCTCATCCACCGCCTCTCTCTCTCTCTCTCTCTAAACCCACCTCCGCGCTCCTCTACCAACGTAGTAAAAGCATTACTTGTATAATACCATTCCGGATTCTGAATTTATGCACAAACACATGATTCCGGACGTATGCACAAGCTCATGCACACGGATGTTATGCAATTCTTACGTATACGTATACGTTTCAGCCAAATCGATGAGTTTCCGATTTTTAGCGCCTATAACTTTCGAACCGTTTGTCCGATTTGTCTGAAAAGTATTCCCAGAGGTCCTCTTGAGTGGTACTACCTGTGTAACAAATTTGGTCCAAATCGGTCAATGTATTTGACCAGGAGAACCATAACGGACGGACAGACAGGCAGTTTGAGTAAAACCATTACTTCGCTGAACGCCCTCGCTTCAGCTACGTAATAATTGTGAATTTTTTGCTCCATCAAAAAAAGTCCGGGTTCAAATACGCATTTCGGGTTTTTAGTAAATGGGGAGAAATTGCGCACCCGGCCTCAGAAACAAGAATTTCCGTGCCCGGGCACTGCAAAGATAAGAAAAAGATATTGGAATTGAAAAGTGAAAACGAGATGCTGTAATAGTTTCAAGGTTTTTCCGGAAAGAAACTTGCAGTATGTTATTATATCGACGGCTTCATGTCAAAACCACGTACTTGACTTTTTGTCCGTTAGGATTTAGCATTACTGGTAAATACAGAATCCCAACGGACGAAAAGTCAAGTACGTGGTTTTGACATGAAGCCGTATATGATGCTTGTCTATTCTCCAATTGCATTTTTAGTCAAGCTTGGACTGCGTCAACAGTTTTCCAATGTTGCCACGGCACTCTAAATTTTTAGAACTTTTCCAGCGACAGTTGCAAGTAACGAATGGGCATTCCACTAGTTGAAGATTATCAAATACTATTTAAGATCTACAATGGGACAGCAGCGATTAAAAACCTCTCCATTCTTTCTATTGCACATCAAATAGCTAAAGACATTTGTTTCGTCAAAGCTCTGCTACCAAAACATGTGGACGTGTTGCTAGATAATTAATTGTTACACAAAATAAAGCTGCTCACAGTAAATTTACTCACAGGAAGCCTCAATCCGTTCCGTACGTCGTTGATATAGTCCACATTATAGTTTAAACCACCAAAGGGCGTGTTACCTAGTAGCAAAAAAATGTATCAAAATTATATTTTTTTGTTATAAATATAGAAAAAGAATGAAAGGCTGTTTCTCCCAATCACCAAAACTGTAAATTTCCCAAACGGTTACACCATAACTCCACATATCGGACATGGAAGTAAATTCCATTTGTGCTAGAGATTCATACGCCATCCATTTCCATGTTAAAAATTCCTGTGAAGTCTTTACATATTTCTGATACTCATATACTTTCCGAGACAGCCCAAAGTCACTTATTTTACAGCTAAGGTAAAAATCCAAGAGCACATTTCTCGCAGCCATATCTCCATGCACAACATTTTTACTCGCAATATACTCCATACCCCTGGCAACTTCTATGGCAAACTGACAAATCTCTTGAAAAAGATCCGGTCCTAATTCATCAATGCCTTTTAGGTTGACGTAGGAACCATCAGGAAGATGACTGATTGATGACTTTTTCCTTCTCAAATAACTTTCGAGTGAACCGTTCTCACAGAGTTCCGTGGCAATAAACAATTTCCCTTTTTGAATCTCTTGTATGTAAGCCCCCAAAAAGGTTACAATGTGGGGATGACTACCCAAATGACAAAGGACTTTTACCTCTCCCAATTCATTTTTGAAACTCGATTTTGAGCAATCCGTTTTTGGACTCTTGATAGCCGCAGGCTCTCCTTTTACAAAACCTCTGTAAACTACGCCAAATTGTCCGGATCCCAAAATTTTTCCAAAATCTAGTAATCGTATTCAAATTGAACGGAGTTTAAAAACAATTCAAATATTCATCAATTTTTTTAAAATAACCATATACAATTTTTTTACCAATATTTATATCAGATAAAGTGAGCTCATAATCTGAACTAAATTTGCAAGTTCCCGTTTTATTTTTTCCCAACTTAATTCCATCATTTCGAAATTCCTGAACTTCCTTTGAAGTCATCAACATTTCTTGCTTTCTATACCAAAATACAAGGATGAGGCCCACACCCAAAAACAGACTGAAGATTACAGCAACCACAGAAAACACAGTAATCCAGACCGTTCCCTTGCCATCGTTTGCCTTGTTGGGTTTTCTATAAAGACGGTCTTCAGGTTTCCACGTAGGATTATTTTGGTACTCTATAAAAACAAGGAGAATTTGTCAAAATTATATTTGATTTTTTGCCAGTTTTGAATACACCAAGTTTCTTACCCGCCACCTTCTCCACATAGACATCCACATTGGTCAAATCCGTATAATTTTTAATGTTCCACCATCCATTTTTCCTCTTTCCAAAATTATTTTATTTTTCAAAAGTTTCAATAACAAAATATTGAAGTTGATACGCCACCCCAAATTGCTGAATATGGTAGAGAAGTTTTAAATAGCGCTCCATATTTTCTTTCAGGGTGCATTGTAAATCAATTGAAGCCTCTAGTTTGAAATAGACGCCAAGTTTCGGAAAAGATTGAGCTAGAATTCTCTTGATATACAAATGAGTATCAAATCGAGTCCCAAGGCTTTTTAGATCATCCTCATTTAGACGGTCAAAATCCAACCATTCTTTGCATACAATGTAATCAACACTTCTCAAATCTTTATTATGTTCCAACTCCAATGATGATGATATTTGTTGAAGTAAATCCATACAATTATTGGGAATCACAAGTCCCGCTTTAGTTGCTAAAAGTTGTATTTCCTTGAAATTCCCTCAACATTTGGTGAATATCGGTAAGAGTTCCCAAAACCTTGCTGTCGTTCATATTAACCACAAAGTGAATAAACTGCTAGTAAGCAGGCCAGAGACGTAGCTGAAGAAGGCGTTGAGTGATCTCCTCCAAATCACTTCCCCCATGTCCACCACCTCTCTCTCTCTCTCTCTTTATACCAACCTCTGCGATCCTCTCCCAACGTAATAAACGCATAATTCCATTCCGGATTCTGCACAAGCACATGAATCATGAATCCGGATACATACACAAACACATCCACACGGATGCTATACTGTGCTTACGTATGTGTATACGTTTCAGCCAAATATATGAGTTACTGAACTTGTCCATCTATAACTTTCGAACCAGTTGACCGATTTAGCTCATAAGTATTCACAGAGGTTATCTTGAGTAATATTACCTGTTTACTAAATTTCGTCCAAATCGGTCAATGCGCACAGACAGACGGACGAACAGACAGTTTAAAAT